>CM016728.1:13502401-14102401 GCA_005771605.1 Scutellaria baicalensis
TCATTCTGTTAAATGGGTTTTCTTGTTTTAGTTTTTTTCTTGTTGATTTCGTGTGATTACAGATGATAGATTTGTATTGGACGGTGATACCTGTGATGCTCGTTCATTACTTTGCAACTCACCCTTCATCGGAATCCGATGCTTGGAGATCGAGATTGGTGATATTTTTGACGTGGGTTTGGTCTCTGAGGCTCACTCACAGCTACTTCCGCCGTGAAAAATGGCAGTGGGGTGCTGTAGAAGATTGGAGGTTTAATGATATGCGAAAACAGTATGGCAAGAACTGGTGGTGGATTTCTTTCTTCGCCGTCTACCTTTCTCAGCAGGTAATTTTTCATTTGACGTGATCGGAATGACGTTGACTTGGGGTTTTTTGAACTGCATTTCACCTGTTTGATGAATTTCCTGAAAGAACTTAATACTAAACAATGCTGTTGTTATTGCTACGACAGGTTTTTCTGATGGGAACATGTCTGCCTCTCTATGCTATCCACTCAAAAGACAGCCAATTCAATATCTGGGATGTAGTAGCTACACTCGTGTGCTTAACGGGCATTACCATTGCATATTTTGCTGACACGCAGCTTCATAACTTCGTCACTAGGAATCAAAGGTTGAAACATCTCGGCAAAGAATTAGTGCCGAATCTTGATGAAGGCTTGTGGTACTACTCACGACATCCAAACTATTTCGGAGAGCAGTTATGGTGGTGGGGATTGGTGATCTTTGCTTGGAACTTGGATCAAGGATGGTGCTTTATCGGTGCTTTGGTTAATAGCTTGTGCTTGGCTTATGTGACTATTCTCGTGGAGAAACGTATGTTGAAACAGGAGTACAGAGCTGAGGCATACAAGAAGTACCAGAAAACAACATCTGTGTGGATACCTTGGTTCAAGAAACAGAAGGAAACATGATCGCTATCTGGTATCTTTCTTATGAACTGCCTTTTAGTGTATGTTCATATTTCAGCTACTCTGCATTTCTTATATTTTCAAGTGTTCTATATTTGAAATAGAATTGGGAACTGTTGCAATAAATGTCACATCGTTGAAAGATTTCATTTGAACTTGTTTGGTTGAATATGCAGGAATTTAGCAGAATAAGTTTGGTTGAATGAATTTGCTGATTTATTACTTGATGATCTGAGCTACTTGAACTTGCATATTTCCAATGAAATGTAGCTTTTGCTGTCCGTTATTAGACTGAGTGAATCCTCTTGTAGCAAATAAAATTGGATATTTTTAACTACTATTTTATTTATTGAGATGATCCAGCTAAATAGTTATTTCTTTGTGTATTGGATTTTTCCTTATCCTAATTTTTATCCTGTTTATGAAGTACGGCTGAAAATTTCGTCTCAAGAGTACGTTTCAAAAACTTGAAACTGATGATCAATGTGAAGCAAATGCATAACACTAAGACCATTGTTTTTACATAAGAAATATATTGTAATATATCAAACACAGTTGTTATTGTGTAGATAACCAACATAATACACTCTTAAACATCAGGTTTTTCTCCAAGTAAATTAAATTGTTTTGAGGCAGTTCCAGATCTGATTGGCTCATAGTTCTCATACGAACTTGTTAATGTATTTACCAATGACTTGATCAAGAAGAATCTTGTATGCTCTTTCTGTAGGATGATAGCTGTCCCAAAATATGTACTTACTGGCATCTGCACATGTTCCACTCATTTTGTTACACAATATCACCACTTCTATATTTCCTGTCCCACAGCAACCTCTGTCATTTACTTCAAACCCTATAATCATCAAGGAAACATCATTCATTAGTACTGTATTTATATGATTAGCTCATATCTAATTAGGAATGTAGTGCTTAGTTACTGGTGAAAAGATAAGGAGGAAAGAAGATCGATTAAGAGTACTCACCATAATTTTGGGGATATTGGATGAGACTAAGTAAAGGGTTATAAATATCAATGTAAACCACTCTGGATTGAGGCAAACTTTTGTTGAGTAAATCAAGTGCAGGTGAAAGCTTGGAATTAACTAATTGTGCAGCTTTATTGTATTTCTCTGCACACATTCTCAGACCGCCACCGGCTAGGGTTCTCTGAGATGGCAAACACCCAATTGGTGGGAGGCTAAATACAGCTATTCTTCTCGCTCCAAGCTCGTATAATTCCTACACTTCGTATGCATACTATTATTTTACATGTTCTTTTACGAATGTGTATTGAATTATTGATTACACCTCGTTCACCTATGATAAGTAAATGATTCATACCTTTACAAAATTGGAAGCGGAGGAAACCATGAGATCAGCGTAAGAAGGGATATCATAATGTGCGCGAGGAAGGCCAACAGTGAAGTAAGTGTTTGCAAGATCATTACTCCCTGCTACCACGAAATGTAAGCTATTACTCAAGATGTTTTTGCTTCTTTCTTCCCCAACTGCCCCTTTCAGCTTTCCTATGTACTCTTTGAAATGCTCCAACTGAACAGATAATGGGATGGCTGACTGCATATACAATTGTAATTACAAAATGAATCAGAGAGATCTAATATCGGACTCTTTTTCTGATTTTTTATCGAGTGAACTTCAATGGAAGTACTCGTTTTGCATTGAAGTTGGCTTCATAAGAGGACGGGCATCGTGTGTTATATGTAGACATACCACGATTTGAGATGTTTGATTGTCGTATCCTGATCCTCCAGAAGCAAAGCTGACTCCAGTTAGAAGATCCTCAGGCTTCAAGTTGGGATCAAGATAGGCTGGTACCAGTTCTTTGATTCCTAGTTCTTCAGCTGCATTCAATTTTTCATTATTGCTGAACTTTCATCAATATTAAATAATCTCTTTAACAACATAAATAGTGTAGGTATTATCTTGAGCCATAACTTTGTGTACACTTTTGTAATAATACTTGTTTTAGATGATGTAAATTGCATAATGAAGTCTTTTTTAGTTTGTGTGTGGTTAAAATATTTAATTACAGTTTTTATGGAACTTGGAAACAATAATATGGTTTCATTAATAAATTTATGATGAGTGTTAAAATAGGTATTACAGACAAAAATAGTTCCACAAAATAGGTCACTTCAATTTTCCATTTAAGTTGAGAAATATATTAATGTCATTGAAATTTCATACTATACCTATTCAATATTGTTAACTGAAAGATGATAAATATAAAAGCTTGATTGCAATAAACATAGACTAAAAAAATCAATGGGATCTTGATCGAGTTGGAAAATGATATCCTAAAGAAGTTCGAGAAATTAATTAGTTAAAAACAAAGAATTCTCGATTATATTTCTATTATTTTTATTAATTAGTGACACCATTTATATATTATTATATACAATAATATACAATATATGTTGATTAATTTAAATATTACTGTGTGGGTTATAAATTAAAAGGTGGACCAATTGTTTCAGGTGAAAAATAACTTTGGAAGTTTGCTAAAATCGTGTAACTAATTCTTTATTTCCAATAATGGATCTCTTAAAACGTGGTTCCACTTTAGCACTTTTAGACATGTATAGTGACGGCTTGTACCTTCAATCCGCTGATAGGATTGTACCATCATTTATTAATGAAAAAGAGAATAATTGAATCCCTATAATTGCAGGGTTTTTTCTTTTCTTTGCCCAAATTAGTTCTATATATGTGAATATTTAGTCTAACTACTTAAATTTATTGAATAGGGTTCTTCATATTTATCTTTAAAAACTAAATCATTATACTTTCATTTTTAAAAGTAGAATGAACAATTTTTTAGTGGGATATTGAAAATTAAGACTACTTCAAACATACAAAAATTTAGACTAGCAAGTTCATGACCCGATGGATTAATAAAATTAATAAAAGTATGTGAAATGAATTTAATATTTAAATGAAAATATATTGGTGCAATTTTAAAAAAAGTATATATATACACACACACAAATATATATAGCCCAAACACAAAAACTTTTATGCATCAGGTGCACGGATCCTAGATCCATGCACCCGACCCGACCCGCGCGTGTACGCGCTTCCACGCGCCTGGGCGGATGCGCTCAAATTCGCTCGTTAAGGATACCTTTCAGTTATGTTAAGAATACCTTTAAGTTATGGTAAGGATACCTTTCAATTATGTTAAGGATACCTTTAAGTTATGGTAAGGATACCTTTCAGTTATGTTAAGGATACTTTTGAAATCCTGATTCCAGGTTACATACCACGTTATGTTAAGAATACCTTTTAGTTATGTTAAGTATACATTTAGGTTATGTTAATGATACCTTTAGTTATGTTAAGAATACCTTTTGGTTATATTAAGCATACCTTTAGGTTATGTTAAGAATACATTTAGGTGATGTTAAGGATTCATTTGAAATCGTGATTCCAAGTTCCTTTGAAATCTTGGTCACATACCTTTACGTTATACTAAGGATACCTTTAGGTTATGTTAAGAATACTTTTATGTTATGTTAGAGATACCTTTGTGTACAAAATGTGTAACACAACTATGTTATGAATAAGGTATTTCTAACATAACATAAAGGTATCCTTAACATAACCTAAATGTATGTCTGACGTAAAGTAAATGTATGAAATTTTGGCATAAAGGTATCCTTAACATAACCTAAAGGTATCCTAAACACTACATAAAGGTATCCTTAACATAACCTAAAGGTATGTCTAACATAACGTAAATGTATGAAATCTGGACATAAATGTATCCTTAACATAACTAAAAGTCATGACCAATTTTTAAAAAAAGTTAACGCGAAAAAAAAATATATAGAGAAGCGGGTCAGGTAACCCGGATCCGACCCGGTTGCATGGATCTAAGATCCATGCACCTGATACACAAGAGACTTACTCTAGCCCAAATGTACGTTTTGGTTTATTAAACTTTCCAAAGTTTGAGTTGGCATAAATTTGGGCAACTATAATAGGCTTGACACATCTATATATAACGATATTATTTGCTTAGTACTGATCTTTTTTGAAGTATTATTAGATGTCTAAATCGTAAAATTAATGCTGATAAGTGCTATTATTTGCACACTAATTAAAGTACTATTATGTGCTTACTTTCAAGTATCATTATAAATTAAAGTTAGATTTAAATGCTATTCAACACTTTAAATTATGTTAATATTAATTACTGTGTACTAAATATATAGGCAGTTAAGAAAATTAAAAAATATGTTAGTGATAAACTGATAATAATATTAGTTATATATATATATATATATAGCGAAATTAGTTTAATCCATTTTGTTTTAACTAGTACTTATACCTAGTACTTTTCATAATTATACTAACTATATATGTCGATTCGAATGTTTTTTAAAGAGTGTGTGTGCATAGTACTGTTTTAAACTTTCAATCTATGTATATATTATTTACATTGGCTAGTCTAACATTACAAAATTGATAATTAAATAAAATTAACAAATTGAAAACTTTTAGAGATTAGTGAAAACTAATAAAAAATTAATGCTATATTTAATTCCCGTGGTTCGTATATTTTATATTTTATCTCGTGGTTCGTATCCTTGACTTCAGGCCGAATTTTATTTAATTCAGGCCACATTTTATTAATAAAATGTCATTTAAACATACCTATATAATGATCATTTTTAAATACTAGATGAATTACATATTTTCAAATAGAGAATCTCAAAATTCAGCTGAATAAATTAACACACACAAAACATGCATGGAAATACATACATATCCATCACATGAGATGTTCTATTATATTTTATGTTATATCTCGATTCAAACAATCATTATTTATGTGATGAAAAATTGACGCTAACATCTAATGCATCAGAGAATCCACATTAATTGTTCTCCATCATCAAAAGCTTGATTACTTAGAACTAAGGATGAAAATATCCCGATATATCTCCAATATATCCCCGATATATCCCCGATATTTCCGTTTTTTCACGTGACCGAAACAAAAACGGGCTGTCGCGATATATCTCCGATATTTTCATTTTTAATAAAAAATAAATGAAAAATCAATAATTATTAGCTAAATGTCGGTAAAAATTGGTATCGATTTCAATATCAGTGCTTCAGGTAAAAATTATAAGAAAATTCATAAATATCAAGGAAATATCGGTAAATATCGGGAAAATATCGGTAAATATCGATAAATATCGGGAAATATCGGCAATATATCGGTAAATATCGGAAAAATATATGTACCGATATTTCCACCGAAATCGATATATCCATCGATATTTCCATAAAATCAAGGTACCGATATATCTATCGAAATCGATATTTTCATCCTTGCTTAGAACACATAAAAAAGAGAGAGAGATCATCATGTGTCATGTGTGCAGTGTTTAAGAGAGAGAGATATATACCAATGAGATCAGGAGGTGTCTTGCCGTTGCTGAATCTCCCGGTCGGAAGTCCGCCGTAAAAGTCCTTCCCATACGGCGGAAAGTTACACTTAATCAACGTCTTCACGGCGTTGTTATTTCCCTGATCAACTATCGAATCTCCATATGCAAAAACACCTGGAATTGTCACATTTCTTGGCACCTTTATAAACCCTTCACAGTAACTCATCATCATCCATTCCATTATTATTACGTACAAAACCCTATTCTCTCTCTTCCCCATTTTCACCTGCAATATTGTCTCTTTTTTTTCTTAGAGAGAGAAAGGTTTAAGGATTTGCACTATTTATAACAGTTATATATGTGTATATATACGTGTAGATAGACAAATTTTTAGTATACAAAGTAGGTGTATAATTTAATACTGAGTGACAGTTGCCAAGAGGGTAGCCATGCATAAAACTTTTCTCAACGTCACGATAAATTGATTAATTAATTTTATTTAGTTGTGGTTTCAAATCATTTTGCCTCGTGAACACGTTGGATACTTTACTTTCTTTCAAAAATTGTAATTTAAATTCGACTAAATCGGGAAACAATTTTATATATATCTCATGGCATTAATCATTCATAATATAAAGGTCAATTATGTCGTATTCGATCGATTCATTTAATTTTCATAAATACAAAATATGGGCTACTTTCTGGCCCTATATATATAACAATCATATCTAAAATTCTATATAATAATTCTAACCAAAATTATTGCAAGAGGGCACACACTAACATGAAGAATAATTAGCTAAACATGATATATATTTTCTTTAAACATGCCATTTTAAGACTTGAAAGTCATTGTTTAACACATATTTTCAAAAGTCTTCTATGAAAATCAATACAATCACGTAAACTAGCTACTCTTAAAATAATTATTAATGCAAATAAAACTTTGAAGCTGAAATCTTTAGTCTTTTTAAAATCTGATTGTATTTATTAAGAGGCCACTTAAGTTTAATTACGGATTACGTATATATAAATTTAGTTCAAATTCTTGGGCATAGGGCATAATTAATGAGTTATATATCCCACATTTATGTATTTCATGCTCGTATAATTCTCAAAATGATCTAATTTTGGTAGTGATAATTATATGTCATCGTTTTTGCAGTAGTATATATGAATGAGATACATGATTGTAAAACAATTTATAAGGGATATTATATCTAAATCTAATCTACCTAAGTGGATGTGTTATGTGTATATTTACAATTTAGAAATTCAGTGTGCAATTTTTGGTTTATTTTTACAATATAATTTCCACACTTATCAACTATTGTTGGTAGGGTTGGTTCAATTAATAGGATGATCTTATTGCAAAATGGTAGCACACTACAAACCAGTTTGGTGAGCTGCCACCATTTTCAGCACTTAATAATTCACTACACAAAATCTCGAATCTCAAGTAATTAATTATTTGAAAAATTAGGAGATAAAATTAAATAAACCACAAAAACATATCTCTGAGATTCTGATCAGTCGATTTCTGGAATTGTGCAGATTACTGAATAAGGAAAATCAGTTCGGTAAACTACCACAGAGAATTTCATATATATACTAATATTATTATCCATTGGGATTTGTTGCAAGAAGATAAGTCAATATGTGCTTCAATTTATCAATTCCATAATAAAGAGCTTAACATTTAAAAACGAGTGCGTTGTGGAGATATAGTGAATTTCACCTCATGAAATTATATTGGGGGAAAATATCATTTTTCGTCCGCTAAGTAAGGTCATTTCCATTTTTCGTCATCTAAGTGTCGTGTTTCCAATTTTAGTATCGTAACTTCATTTTTTTTTCCAATTTCAGTCTGATTTTGTCGGAGGCTGACGTGGCAGTCGAAATCTGTCTACGTGGAACGGAACCCTAATCCCTAATTTTTTGGAGTAACGTGGACAAGTCACGTAGGCTGCCACATTATTAATAAAATAATTGAAAATTCAAAAAAAATAAAAAATTAAAAAAAAAAAAAGGGACCCTCCCCGCAACCCCCAGCCCGAATTAGCTGCCACCACCCTTCGCCGCCACCACCATCCTCCACAGCCAAACCAACCTCCACCACCCACCACCGCCACCACCGTCCTCCACCACCACCTCATCAAAAAAAATTAAAAAATTCAAAACAAAAATTGAAGAAAGAAACCTTTCTTCCTCTCACGGCTAGAGGACCCGACGACAAAGTCTTCGGAGGCGTAACCATCAGGCAACGGCAGAGTCAGCAGATCACTCCAAAAATTTGGGGATTAGGGTTTCATTCCATGTAGGCAGATTCCGGCTGCCACGTCAGCCTCCGGCGAAAATCGGACTGAAATTGGAAAAAAAAGTGAAGTTACGATACTAAAATTGGAAACATGATACCTAGAGGACGAAAAGTGGAAAGGGTCTTACTTAGCGGACGAAAAATGATATTTTCCCTTATATTTATAACTAGGATTACATCTAAACTTAAGGGTCTTTAATTGAATTGGCTGGGTACCAACGAAGGGTAGAGTAACATGCAATATTAATTAATTGCCTACCACTGTTTGGTGGAGTAAATATTTCTTCATTAACTGTGTGCACAATTATAGGTTTATTAGTCTTGCATTATAGAAGGATCCATTAATCCAACCAGTTTGCAACCATCATCTCCCTTTAATTCACACACATATATAGTTTAATCAATTGGAGTATATCATGCATATTCAAAAAATAATATTCATGATTGAAATAAATCCGTGTGACAGGTAAACCCAGGTGAGACAACTACTGAATTTGTTCTAATCCTGCATAATATAATCTTTTAGTTTATCGTATTTCAAATGCAAGTTATATTTCATAAAGAAAGCTAGCCTCTTCAACATACCAAATCCCTCAAGCTAGTTAATAAAAAGAAAAAACACATATAGCATGTTTACACTTGATTATAAGATGAAGTGCATCATATATAACTTACATACCAAGAGCTACCTTATTGCATCCTCCCTTAACAAAAAACCTTCAAAATTTGCCCTAATCCAGCTATTTTGCCCGGATTCCGGCAGACATTCCAACAACATTCTCCATTCGCGTGCACCAATCACCAATGCGCGTGTTCTCCACCATGTCTCTTCCGGACATGAGGTTGCGAATGGGTCGTAAAACGCCATAAACGGCAAGATCTGCCAAGTTAGGCTTCACCCCACCTGAAAACCATCATATTAGGTATCTTTACAACTATGCTATGTAATTAAACAAAATGTGATGAAAGGAAACTTAAGTTTTGTCCACTTTTTCACCATAACTTTTAAGTATTTCAATTTTGATGATCTTATTATTTTTAGTTTTTTTTCCAATTTTCATCCATTCTGCTCGGAATTTTGATTTTGCCTGCATGGACATAAGAATTGGTGACGTGGATTTCTCAATTCCAACATTCACCTAGGCAGAAATTAACATTATGAGTAAAATTATAAAAACACTGGAGGAAAAAATCATAGTTAGATGACCAAAATTTAAGTAAAATGACTAAAATCGAGATTTTTCCTAAGATGAAAACGAGGAGTAAAACCTAGGAAATCTCGACCGTCGAGAGCATCCACCCATGTTTCAGCAGCTTCGTACAAAGAAGCTCGTGCATCTGTTATGTTGTACCGTTCCTTCAGCCTCTTCGAAATGAAGTACATTGCTGCAGCTCCTGCGTATTTTGCTGTGATTCTCTCAGTGAAGCTGAAGTTACCTTCATTAATAAAAACAATGTCAAATAACAAGAAAACAACGTAGTTATTTGCATTTTGTAATAATGCAACTTTTCGAAATCCAATGAATTACATAAGCAAGCAATGCTACTCATGATATTAAAAACTCTTACCATGATTAGTTATGTAGTCAAATGACTCGAGGGCCTCGGCAGCATGTTCGGTATATATTAGGTGACAATATATGCACCAAGTGATTGTCCACCCAACTGCAATGGCACAAATTTTATTTAAATTTTTATGATGATCATTTGATACATAACAATGGTTTTAACTAAATTGCAAAAGCTCACCATACTATTTTGACATAGTTAATCACAACATGATTACAACAAAGAATAGAAGAATGTTGAGGTTGAGGTAATAAAATTTAGAAACACATACTCACGCCACTTCTTCTCTTCACTATCTTGATCTTCAACGGATTCATGGGCCTCCTCACCTTTAATCTTTTTGCTCAATTTATCGATTATAACTACATATAAAAGCAACATAAGATATTGATACAAATCAAAGAGCGAATATGATAGCGCGTAGAGATTAGATTGATCTGAGTTCAACAAATTATATACCTGAGGAATCCACCATTTGCTCGCCATCAACCATAAGTATAGGTACTTTCTTGTAATCGGACCACTTTATTTCCTTTTTACTTATCGGATTTACCTCCACAATTTTGTATGGTATATTGTAATAATCAAGAAACGCTGGAGAAAATAAGACAGATATTAAGTTAATACGAATAGTTACAGTGTTATATATATTGCATTTCCAACTTTGACATATATGATCAAAATGATCTAATTATATCCCATCCTTATTCCACTTTTCCAGTTATTTTTCTATGTTAATT
Organism: Scutellaria baicalensis; assembly: GCA_005771605.1. Lineage (NCBI taxonomy): Eukaryota > Viridiplantae > Streptophyta > Magnoliopsida > Lamiales > Lamiaceae > Scutellaria > Scutellaria baicalensis. Next base: position 13,513,362 of record CM016728.1, read on the forward strand.
CACATCCATTTGCAAGTTGCAATCTTGATGATTTTATCATATGTTAAACAAGCAGCAATAAACATTGCATAACTGAGTTTTTCCACTATACATTCTAAGCTCACCTTGTTGATGAAATTATCATTATAATCTACACATCATAGGTACATATAATTATGCGTTTATTAAATATCGATTTACACATTATACAATTCAGTACTACTGCAATTTACACAAATCAGAAAGAGATGAGAAGAATCAGAATACCTTTGACCTTGTTGCAGAAAGGGCAGGCTTCATATTGATACAAAACGACGTCGTTGGGACAGAATTTCGGAGGCACGGCGTCTTTTGCATGGACCTCTTCCACGAGCGCGGTGGCGGCCACCGAGAACAGCATCGTCCCCGGAACGACCGCGCGGCGGCGCAAGAAGACCGACCGGCGGCGACATTGTACGAAAACCAGTGAGATTTGTTGCTGTTTGTGCTTAAAAGAGCTGCCTGGAAGAAGAGGTGGTGTTGATCGGCGTGATTTCGAGAAATCGAAGGAGTGGCGGCGACGCAGCCTATGGCGCGGCAAATGGAGGCGGATCCGGTAACCCTTCTCATCTGAGGAAAATTCGAGGTTTTTAATGAAGAGGAATTTCGAAAGTTGTAATGGTTTTATTTGCTCGCATGTTTTGCCAGAACTATTTTTCGGGTTTATAGTAGGGTTTTAGAAGCCGTTAACGTGAGTCAAAATGTTTGGCGAGCCGGTGCGGAATTTTGGTGATTGGCTCGGCTCGAGCCGATTCAGTAATCAGTACTAGATTCATTTTGGGCCGGAGAGCCCATTTAGGTAACCTACAATTGAAACATGTGTTGGGCTTAATAGAAAAGTGGCCCATGGAAAACAGATTGTAGAGAACGATCTTGTGCCCCAATATCTATACCTTTTAAATGTTCATGAACGTATTTAAATACATTGAAGGATATTTTAACAAGTTGCACGATTAATTCAGTAAAATTTATCAAATATGTATCTATCTTTCAAATATTGTCACATTGAGGGAGATTTTTTTTAACAATTTTTTTGGATTATATTTGGAATTGAGTTATTACTTTGTACAATGGGCCTTATTTTCTTTAATCAAACTCTCTCTCTCTCTCTCTCTCTCTCATTTTAATTTACAGCTACCAGAAGTTTATCTTCTTGCATCCCCAATTTCAGTCGATACAAAAAAATTAGGGCAAGAATCGATAGTTAGCTGTGAACTTAAAGAAGGTATCTTCTCTTTCTCCCTCGAAAGTTTTATACTGTTTTGATATATTTATTTATTCAATTTCCGGCTGTGATCTCCGGTGAGTGCGCCGGCAAAGCCGATTTCTTTTTCTATCGGGAGCTGATCCTTTGCCGTACAACAAGCGCTATCGTTTTCTTTTAATTGACAAAAGTAGTGAACTAGAGTAGTGTTTCTGCACTTACGTCACCTCCATAGATCATATTCAGAGCTGCTTGCTGCATTGTAACCAATTTTGTTGTTGAAAGGGGGATTGAGAATGAATTCAATCGAAGGTCCTCGCAGTTATATTGTTTTGGTTGATTTTCTGAGTGAACCCCAAAATTTTTGGATCATTTTGGTTGAGTAGGAAACGGCATCGTTTATAGGGGATGGGATGGGGGTTATCAGCAAGGGATCCGGTCCCCTTTTTTGGGTTAAGGATTATACTCGTAAATGCAATTTAGAATCCCTGTTTCTTGTCATTTATTAGTTTGTGTAGTTCATTTTATCAGCTCATGCTATTTGTTTGTATAGTATAATGCCTTTGGTACACGAATTGTGTGCACTGATGATAGATTGAGTGTTTTAAATTTTTTATCATTAAGTGCTTCACGACTAGGTCTCATATAGATGAAGTGCTTCACGACTTTTATAATTTGTATGTGTGCCATATGTATATACTGCATTATGTTATTAGAATGGTGCGCCTTGCGTTCTGGGTGCGCTCGCTGTATGCTTTTGACTACCTTGAAATTATGGAACGTCAATTTTCTAAATTGGCAAGGTTGGTTCTGCTCTGTAATATAAACCTTTTATTGTTCATAAAACTCAGTTCATCTGTCATCCAGATGGTTGCTGAGCGTGCTCGTATTGGGTACTTTCTTCATTATTTCCTCGCACCTTTGATAAATTAGATCATTTATGCACAACTATATGTCCTCTTGTAGATATTGACAAGTTAATTCTATTTTCATGGCATGTTGGAAGGTATAAACAGGATTCTACACTGTGTTTTCTGAAAATTATTGTTGTGTAACCTTCCGTATATTTCCTTTTTGTTTATTCATTGCTCTTGTTTCAGTGTAGGCCCTCACATTGAAGATTAAGAAATGGAAGATCAGAAACATCTGCCAGATACTATGGTTAGTAAGCCCAGAAAGAAGAAAGCCTTGTCACAATTCCCTGAGATGTTTCAATCACCTGCGGATGGCATTAAAGGATCTGATGAAGTACAAATCTTCCCCGTCAAAAGGGGCAAAAGGCACTGAAAAGAGGTTTGGCAAATGAAGTTTCACCATCGTTCCAACGAGAGAGATTAGTATCAGATTCTCAGCCAGACTCTTCGTCATCTGGAAATGAATACAGAGCTCTCAGGCGGAAATATTTGCTCTTGGAAGAAGAAAGCTTTGGATTAGGAAGAGAGTTGAAGGAAGTTGAAGATAATGTCAAGACCCTTGAAGAGGAGAAGCTATCTTTATTGGATGAGCTTGTTGTTTTAGAAGGTCTCATTGATCCTTCTGATCTTCAATCTCAAGACCAAAGATTGCATTAACTTAGCATTATATGTTCTTTGTTTTACTACTCATAGTCATATGTGTGTTGGGGAGAATAATTTGTATCAATGTTAGTCATAAATTATGAAATATTTTGAACCATCTTTTAATGTATGGACGTCTTGTGCTTTTTTAAGTAAATATAAAGATCAAGATTTTCTTTTCTTAAGAAAAAAGATATTCCTCCAAAATATTTATACATCCATGTTTCAACCTATAACTAGAAAGTTTTTTAATTTTGTATATTACACTTTTATTTCCCCATAATACTACCTTCGTCCCGGTTATCTTTGCCGCCTTTGACCGGCACGAATTCTAAGAAAAAACTGTTGACTTTGATGTGATGTGTTATTTTAATATTTTTGAGTAGCAGTTTTGTAATTAATGTGTGCTTTTTGAGTGTAAAGTAGTAAAATGTTGACTTTTTTTGTTGCCATTTTTGGGCTGGCAAAGTTAGTTGGGACGTCCAAAAATGGAAAGTAGGCAAAGATAAGATGGACGGAGGGAGTACATGTTTTCTATACTATTGCAACCTCCGTCCACGTGATTTTCACGTTCCAATTAAAGGTTATTTTTATTATTTGCACTTTCTAAAATATTGATAAATTCAGTTTTTCAATTATTTTCAAACGATAAATAAATCTTACTTTATCATTCTTCATTGGGAAGAAATTGCTGAAAGAATAAGGATTAAATACGATTCTGGAGAAAAATCAGCTAATGGCATAAAAATGATGAAAATAATCCTTAGTTGGCACGTCAACAAAATTTACCTGGGTCATTTATCGTTGAAAGTTGCAATAGTAAAACAAACCATGTAGTATAGATTGTGATTTAAAAAAAAAAAATAGAATGCAAAATTAAAAATCATTATTAATATATACTGAAAAATAAAATTACCATAACCCACCTATTTTTAATCAAACCACTACCCCCACCAAAATTGATTGATCTGACCAGATATTATTTCCATCTTTCTAACCTTTAACCAATGATGAAAATATCTCGATATATCTCCGATATTTCCATTTTTTCACTTGACCGAAACAAAAACGGACTGTAACTAATTTTTTACTGGTTTCATTTTTTCACTGGTTTCACGAATCTTTCTATAATTTTCGATATCACTGGTTTCAGGTAAAAATTATAGAAAGATTCGTGAATATCAAGGAAATATCAGTAAATATCGGTGGAATATCGGTAAATATTGAGAAATATAGGAGAACTAGTAGTGTACCCGTGCGTTGCACAGTATGTTATATATATAATTATTAAAAAAATATAATAACATATAAAATGTAATGATTATTATTTTAACAAAAATATATTGATACTTTTTTAATTTGTATTAGTATAAAGTTATGTATTTTAACTTTAAATTTATGCCATTATAAATAATTATATTCGAAAATATTAGAAATTTGAAATACATAAAGTAATATATTAATTTATGGATTAAACAAACAAATAAAAAAAATTGTGTCAGAATATTACATGGGTAGTGAAATTTTTTAAAATAAATTTAATATTTAAAAATAAGTTATATTTTATTGGCATTTATAACTATAAATACACACGTATTTTAATAAAAATTTTTGGTTTAACGCCACATATAACTGATCATTTATTCTAAATCAAATAAAAAATTATATCAGCTTATCAAATACATGAAAATCTCTCTTCCTATCTATTTAAATGAAACAATTCAAAATTGGACTTAATTAATCTACACATTTTGAATTAAAAAATTATGAATAATAATTATAAGATTGATAAGTCAATATATCAGGGACTAAGAATGATGAAATTTTAATTTGTTAAAACCCAGAAAAATTTCCTCTATCCAATCCCTTATGCCACCTTAATTAATCAAAATATAAATATAAATAAAATTTGACAACAAATACATATAAAATAAGAAAGATGAAATAAAATATTTGTATATTTCAAATGAATAAGTTGGTTAACTTGCAATAATAATTTTAATTTAATTTTTTCTATTTGATATGTTTAATATGTGTAATTTATTAGGTACACCTATAATATTTTTTTTATTTATACATTTTAATATCAATTTACAATAAATTAATACTATATATTATAAAAACGTTTAAAAATGAAAAATCATTGAAGCCCACACACATACATTTCCATATTTGACTTTGATAAATTTTATATGAATATTAAATTTAATTAAATAATGATTGATTTTATATATTATATATTTAAAATTAATTTAAAATAGGGTAAATTACAAAAGACAACCCCAGCTATTGACTTTTTAAAAATTGCAACCTAAACTGTTTTTTTTTTTTTAAGATTGCCACCTAATCTTTCTGTGGTTTTGCCGATTGCAAAATTTCCGGTCATTTTTCCGGCAAATGAATTAATTTATTTCACTTTGCAACCCAAATTTTTTCTCTTAATCCAATTACAACCCAAACTTTAATATTTTTATCCAATCGCAAATCATGATTTTTTTTTCGTTTCACACTGATACCTTTATGTTATATATATGAGTGTGACATTTATGTTATATAAGTGTGATCGATATTCATAAAATAAATATCAAGGAAATATTGGTCAAAATTGGTGAAATATATGTAACATCGGTAAAAATCTTTGGAATATCAATAAATATCGAGAAAATATCGGAATATATTGGTAAATATAGGAAAAATAACAATAAATATATGTACCCATATTTCCATCGATATCGATATTTTCACGATATTTCCGTGAATTTAAGTTACCTATATTTCCACCGGAATCAAAATTTTCATTCTTGGTTGCAATCTGATAAAAACACAAAGTTCAGGTTGCAATTAGATAAAAAAAAAAAAAACAAAGTTTAGGTTGCAAAGTGAACAAATTAATCTACATTTCGCCGGAAAATTTGCAATCGACAAAACCACAGAAAGACTGGGTGGCAATCTAAAAAAAAAAAAGATTAGGTTGCAATTTGAAAAAAGTCGATAGGTGGAGTTTTTTTTTGTAATTTACCCTTTAAAATAAGTACTTAAAAATAAGATGAGAGATAATAAATATATAATCCCTTATTTCATTTTATTTATCTATTTATTTTTTTTATTTGAAATTTCTATATAATAAATACTAAATTGAGTATCATAACTGATTTCTTAAATTAAATATTTATTTATTTGTATTGAATTTCTTAAAATACAATAAATAAGTTTATTTGTTTGTATTTGTATTGAGTTTCTTAAAATACAATAAATAAGTTTATTTGTCTTTATTTATTTGTATTAAGTTTCTTACAATAAATACAATATGAAAGCAATTAATAGGTTTCTTAAAATAGTAATTATTTAATAGGTAGATAATTTATTGCAGTTATTTTTGGCAGGATATCCTGCTTTTATATATATATAGATATCGGGAATATATCGTTAAATATCTGTAAATATCAGTAAATATCGATATATATTTGTAAATATCGGGAGAATATCGATAAATGTTGGGAAAATAAATGTACTGATATTTCCACCTAAATCGATATATCCATCGATATTTCCGTAAAATCAATGTACTGATATATCTATCGAAACCGATATTTTCATCATTGCCTGTAACATAGGAAAAGAAAAATAAAGGAATTAATATCTACAAAGTTTCTATTGTTGGAGGGCATAACTGTAAATAAAAGCAAATGAAAGGACCAAACTGCAAATAAAAGACGCGTTAAGATATCTCCATCCCTTGCCTGTATATATGCCCTCCTCCCCTTTCATTCACAATCGGTTTTCTATTTTGCGTCTGGAAATTGAACATCTAGGGTTTCCAAAATCTTCGATCTGTAGATTATTAAATTCGCAAAAATCTTCGATCTGTTGAATCTGGGCCTCGTTCATCACCGATTGCTTTGTTCTCGGTTCACTTTTCCGACAAATTCTTGATTCGATTCAAAGATGTCTCGATGCTTCCCCTACCATCCACCGGGGTGTGCTCTGAGCAGTGGAAGGAATGAGGCCTTGATCGAATCGATTAAGGTTTGTCGAACAGAGAATCTAGATTGATTTATGCATGAGCATGAGCATGAGCCTCAATCGATGTAATTGTTAATTGGGCTTTTGGTGTCGTGGTGGTGTTTGGTATCATTAATCTGTGAAATTTCGGCGTGATTCCTTGATCGTGCTCAGGGACGCGATTACAGGTGTTCGGTTTTATGTCTGGATTGCTATTTAGTTTTTTTTTTCTGGTAATAAGCTTCCAGGACTAGTTGCATGATGTAGTTAAAGACTAATTCTTTGCACATTTTATGCGAAGTAGATGTGCCCAATACTTGAGACGTTATTCATGATATATAAAGTCCTTAATAAAGATGAGATTTATGATGCAAGAGTAGGAAATAGATGGCCGCAAGGTTTTGGTCCAAGATGTGGATTTTGAGGATAAGAAACCACTATTCAGATATATTTTTTGTAGGGGGATTATTGAATTTTGGGTTATCAGCAGCACAAATGGTTGGTTCTTCTGTTACTGTGTTTGAAAAATAGATAAAAGCAAAACAATTGAAGGATAACCTTTTCAACTCTCAATTTTATGGAGCTGAAACTTAAAACACCTCTTAATTAAAACAGGAAGCTTATAATTTTGGGCAGATATAGGAATTTATTTGTAGTTTTATCAGTGATACATTGTTTGCTTCTTGTCAAAATCACACAGATATAGATTTTGCCTTGTGGATCTTTTGTCCAAGTTAGAAGGAATGTCATGAAATAATGTTCTGCTATTATCCACTCTGAGTTTATGAGTTACTCCTAAACATGGCTCTATGTTTAGAGATGTCTTGACCTTGTTGATGAAGCATGAGGACCCTTGTTGATGTCATTTGAATTGTTCATTGTATGCCATCCAAGAAATGGTTAAGTAAACATTTTTGAAGAAATTAAGAACATGGATAGTGTGTTTGTAAAGAACAACTTTATTCTGGATCAATTTTCTGCAGTAAAAATATACATTAGAATTAACAGGAAGCTTCTGATTTTGAGCAACTATTTGTTTTTATTTCTTTCGGTGGGGTTTTGTTAGTAGCATCCTTGGTTTTTTCTTATCATACCATACAGATGGTAATTTTTTTGAGATCTTAGGCCAAACCCACGAAATATTACGGATACATGTTTTGTGTTTAGGTGTCAAACCTGAATAAAAATTTATGATAGGGTAGATGGATCATGAGGACCTGTCTAATTTCAAGGTTGAACATGAAATTCCTATCTTTAGAGTTAATAAAAGCGTTATAGTGTATAGATTCTTGTCCTTGTCAGATTGTTGTCTTCATTGTTTTCTTATGGAAAGACAAGTACTCAACTGAAGTTATAAGTACTGATATCATCTTTAGGACTTGAGTTTGCAACTGTTGCAAACTGAAACATCAATTTGAGGTCTGTGTTATTTGTATCCTGGGACATGTGTTTACTCCTCTAGTCCTCCTGTTCTCCATTTCTAAATTTCTTATAAATTTGGTGCTCTAAAGCTCCAAGAGGAAAAACAAAGGAAGAAGGAAAAAAGAAGGGAGAAGAAAGAGAAAAGGAAAGAGAGGAAGGAGAGGAAAGAGAAAAGGAAGGAGAGGGCAACTCAGGATTTGGACAAGTCTGATAATATAAAGGATCATGTTGGCCAAAAGATATGCTCGGATCCAAAAAAAGAGTTTTCCCAGAAGAGAAGAGCAACTGAAAGCGAGCAATTTGAACAGAGCAGTCTCACTGAGGAGCATGGACCTCCCAGTACTTTACCTGATCCCAGCTCGTCCTATGAAAGCACAGAGACCAGCAACAAGCGGATGAGACACTCCTCACCTGTAAGCGACAGCCACAATCATGGTCATGGTAAAGATTACTTCCTTCCATCACCAAATCTCCTGCTCTTGTTTGTAGGTGTTTTCTATGTTTGCTTATTTGCCTCATGGTTGTGAAACAGGTAAACCTATCTTGATAAGACTACCATTGAAAAAGAAAAGCGACTTTCATGCTTTAGCCGATGGACAACAGCTCAGCTCAGTATCTGGACGAACAGCATCCCCTTCCCAACATAAAGATGTCACTGGTTTTAAGGGAAGGCCAGAAAACTTTTGCTGCACATCTGACCGGACCCACAATGCTGGACAAGGCTGTACTTCTAGAGGTAAAACTGAAGAAATCTGTTCAACTTCTAGTCAGATCGAACTGCAATATATGGATCTACTAGGTAACTGTTTTCCACCACCACTTGAGGATGCAAGCCTTTATCCAGCTGATTCAGATTGGCTCTTCCAAGATAGAAGAAGGAATCAGGATGTACGAGGTGAGGAAAGGCAGAGGTGTGGAAGTGAGAGCATATCCTACTCTAGAAGCTCGTCGTTGTGGCCTCGTGCAGAATACTTGCCTGAAGTTGATGCATATGCATTGCCTTTTGTAGTTCCTTATTGAGCTGTACTAACATAGTATTATATTTGTAGGATCCACCTGTTGATTATTTTGGTTGCCACATTTAAGGCATATATGAACTTCCAACAGTTTTGTATGTTTTTGACTACCTTGAACTAGTGAAATTTTGGGAGAGTTGAATTTTGAAATTTTAAGTTGGCAAATTGGTTCTGTTTTTAAGATATAAAATGCTTTTTTTGTTCATAAAATTCAGTCCATTTGTGCTCGAATCTGGTTTATATCAAAACAATGTGAGTTATATTGCAAAACTCCAATAAAAATATCTTACAAATCTCAAAAATAAGGTGAAAATATTGTTCTCTAAATTTTTTTGGAATTACCACAAGACATTTCCTCTATATAAATCAAAATTATTCTTCAAATTAGTAATTACCTATTTCTTACTCAAAAATCTATTATATATATTTTATATTATTTCCTTAAAAATATTTATTTTGATACTAGTCAATATATATAAAAGTTTCTAATGTGGAGGACATTACTGTAAATAAAAGCAAATGAAAGGACCAAATTGTAAACAAAAGCCGTGCTGAAATGTCTCTCTCTCGATCGGCCTCGCGTCGCCTATATATACCCTCTTCCCCTTATTTCACAAAGCGGTTTTGCTATTTTGTGTTTGGAAATTGAGCACCTAGGGTTTCCAATTTCTTCGATCTCTAGATTAATTAATTTGCAAAAATCTTCAATCTATAGAATCTAGGGCTCGTTCATCACCGTTTGATTAGTTCTCGGCTCAATTTCCGACAAATTGTCGAATCGATTCAAAGATGTCTCGATGCTTTCCCTACCCTCCACCAGGGTATGCTCTGAGCTGTGAAAGGAATGAGGCCTTGATCGAATCGATTAAGGTTTGTTGAACAGAGATCTAGATTGATTTATGCATGAGCATGAGTCTCAATCGATGTAATTGTTAATTGGGCTTTTGGTGTCGTGCTGGTGTTTGTTATCATTAATCTGTGAAATTTCGGCGTAATTCCTTGATCGTTCTCAGGGATTCTAATTATCTCATGGGTTTTAGATCATACTCACCATCGGTTTGTTGTTTGGATGGATTATTGAGTTTGTTTTCTGGGTATTGAGCTTCCAGGATTAGTTGGATAATGTAGTTAAAGTCTAATTCTTCGCACACTTAGTATGCGAGTTAGATGTGGTCAACTTAAGAGGTTGTTGATGGTATAGAAAATCCTTGATAAAGGTGAGAATTGAGATTAATGATGCATGAGTTAGAACTCCTCATGATTTTTGGTCCAAGAAGTGGATTTTGAGGATAAGAAGCCACTAGTCAGAAAAAAAAAAAGAAGGTTATTGAATTTTGGACATCAGATAAAGGGTTGGTTCTTCAGTTACTTTGTTTGAAAATAGATGAAAACATAACTTATAAAGGATGATCTTTCTAAAGACTCAATTTTGTAGAGCTAAAACTTTAAAGACCCTTTGAAACAGGTAGGAAGCTGTAGGAATTTATTTGTGGTTTAATCAGTGACACATATTGTTTGTTTCTGGTCAAAATCATGCAGATTTAAGTTTTGCCTTATGGATCTTTTGTCGAAGTAATGATGTTCTGCTATTATGCACTCTTGAGTTTAGCCATTACTCTCTATGTTCAGAGATGAATCCGATCTCGAGGGTTTTAGATGAAGCATGAGGACCCTTGTTGATGTCATCTGAATTTTTCATTATATGCCATCCTAGAATTGGACTTTAAGGATAAGAAAATATTATTGAAGAAATTAAGAACATAGAGGGTGTGTTAACTCCTAAAGAACAATTTTATTCAGTGTCAGTTTTCTGGAGTGAAAGTATCCATTAATATAAACCGGAAGCTTGTGATTTTGAGCAACTATTTGTTTTTGGTTTTTGGGTGGGGATTTTGTTAGTAGTTAGTAGCATCCCTGGTTTTTTCTTATCATTCTGTAGAAATGGTAAAAGTTTTTTAAGATCTTAAGTCATACTAAGGAAATAGTATGGTTACATAATTCTGCGGTTATGCATTTTGGGTGTAGGTATAACCTGAATATAATTTTATGATTGGGCACAAACACAATCTTGAGATTCTAGATGAATCATGAGGATCGGTCTAATTTTAAGGTTTAACATGAGATTTCTAATTTCAAGAGTTAAAACTATTGAATTTACTTGTGAACAAAATTGGAAACTCTACATGTGTTCATAAAAGGATCATTTTGTATAGATTACTAGTGTATAGTCTTCTGTCAAATTGCTGTCCTCTTTGTTTTCTTTTGGAAAAACAATTACTTAACTGAATTTATAAGTATCAAAATCATATCTAGTACATGATTATGCAATTGTTGCATACTGAAACATCATTTAGAGGTCTGTGCTATTTGTATTCTGGGACATTTAGTTGATCCTCTAGTCCTCCTGTTATCCATTTCTAAATTTCTTATAAATTTGGTGCGCTAAAGCTCCAAGAGGAAAAACAAAGAAAAGAGGAGAAAAGAAGGGTGAAGAAAGAGAGAAGAAGGGAGAAGAAAGAGAAAAGGAGGGAGAGGAAAGAGAGGAGAAAAGAGAAGACAACTCAGAATTTGGATAAGTCTGATGTTATAAAGGATCCTGTTGATCATAAGATTTGTTCAGATCTGGAAAATGAGTTTCAGAAGAGAAGAGCAACTGAAAGTGAGCAATTCGAACAGAGCAGTCTGACTGAGGAGCATGGACATCCCAATATTTTACCTGTTCCCAGCTCGTCCTATGAAAGCACAGAGACCAGCAATAAGCGGAAGAGGCCCTCCTCACCTATAAGCGATAGTCACAATCATGGTCATGGTAAAGATTACTTCCTTACATCACCATATCTCCTGCCCTTGTTTGTAGGTGTTTTCTATGATTGCTTATTTGCCTCATTGTTGTGGAACAGGTAAACCAATCTTGATAAGACTACCATCCAAAATGCAAAGCGACGTTCAAGCTTTAACCAGTGGACAACAGCTCCGCTCAGTATCTGGACGAACAGAGTTCCCTTCCCAACATAAACATGACACTGGTTCTAATGGAAGGCCAGAGAACTTTGGCTGCACATCAGAGGCGACCCACAATGTTGGACGATGCTTTTCTCCTAGAAGTGAAATTGAAGAAACCTGTTCGACTTCTAGACAGATTGAACTGCAATACAAGGATCTACTAGATGACTGTTTTCCACCACAGATCGAGGATGCAAGCCTTTCTTCATCTGATTCAGATTGGCTCTTCCAAGGTAGAAAAAGGAATCAGGATATACAACGTGAGAAAAGGCAGAGATGTGGAAGTGACAGCATGTCCTGCTCTAGAAGCTCGTCGTTGTGGCCTTGTGCTGAATACTTGCTTGAAGTTGATGCATATGCATTGCCTTTTGTAGTTCCTTATTGAGCTGTACTAATGTAGTTATATATATGTAGGAACCACTTGATCATTGTTTTGGGTTGCCACTTCAAAGGGAGATATGAACTTCAACAGTTCAACCTTCTGTAAGAGAACATGTTTGGTTATAAGTGATTGTGATATTAATATTCTAATATATAAATTCCCAGTTACATGGGTTGTTGTTTGTGAACCTAAATTTCCAGCCAACTTTATTTGACCCTTGTAGTTCTTACTGTTCTTATTCTAGTTTAGGTACAGAAATTTATACAGGATTTCACAAATATGTATAAACTGTAATTGCACAATAAAAATAAAAAGCACTTATATATTCATTTTTTAGATTCAGAAGAAATAAGATCACAATTACTTGGGCCAAAGACGCTCAAACAAACAAAGGGATTATGATGGGCCCTTTATTGGGCTAGACCATTCGGCCCAAATATTTTAAAACTCCTTCAAACCCGTTTTCTATTTCTTCCCCTCTTTGTTAAACCCTAATCCTAAAACCCTTCTTCTCTCAATTTCCAATCAATCGACTGTGTAATTACGAATTCAGGCTGTCAAATTGCTTGCAGCAATCACAGTTATGGGAGATTACAGTCACCAGCGTGACTTCATGTTCTGCGAAATGTGCGGGACAATGTTGTCTTTTGATACGCCAGAGTATGCTCGATGTCCCTTGTGCAAATTTCAGAAGCGCCTCAAAGGTGATTTATTTATTCCGTTTTGTGAATTTGCTATTGATTTTTGATGATGAAGGCTGCAGTTTATGGAAATTGATAAAATCTGCAAAAATTGGCAGATTTTTATTTTTGTCAAATTTGTTGTTTGAAGTTGAATTTCTACTTGATATTATTTCTAAGCAGATGAATAAGGAAATCCATATTTGTATCATTGAAGAAAGCTGTTATCTCTGTAGGGTGTTTTTGTCAGTTCGTATTCAGTTAGAACTAAAGAATTGATGAACTAGTTGGATTTCTTGATGTGTTGGGTACTTGTGTCTGACTATGATTCTTATTGCAGTGAAAGAAGTACTTTGTATTCAAATCAGATTTTGTGCTTAATGTTCACTTTCTGTTTGGAAGTTAATGAACTTATGGTTAACCACTTTTGCTTGTTGATTGTAAGTTTTTCCCTGCTGTTGTTTTCTCAGAGATTGCTGGAAAAGTGATTCGATATACGATCAGTGGTGAGGTATAATGCCATTCAATTTGTATCGTGCTAAACAAAAGCTACTTTTTTTTTATTTTTTTGTCTTCTTGGACAGGCTCAAAATTTTATGTTGAATAGAGATTCAAGAACAAGATTTATATGTTTGAAAACCTATATCCTCTAGATTTTCCATTACGTTCTGATAGATGCAAAGTTTGCTGGTCTTCCATGAACGGCTCATGAGTCCCCCATTTCAATGTAATTGGATAGAAACATACTGTCAGGTTTAAAAAGCAATATACAGGATTGGGATGCCGAAAAATCAATATGAGATACCTCTCAATCGATTTTGTTCCATTGCATAATATGAATGACTAATGCAAGAAAGTGGTATTAGATAGCTTGAAAGAACTTTAGGTTGCGTTTGGATTGAGGTATGTCACATGCAAAGATTTCAAATGAACAGATTTCAAGTCCACCCAAATCACTCAAAAATTAGTTCAAAATATTTCAAATATATGTCAATCTAAGCAAAGATGAATGGATTTGCTCATCCTTGAATCCTTCACTCCAGACACAACTTTGGCCTTGTTTTCCGATTACAGTATCTGATCACATTCAAACTGCAATATCTTGCAGGATCTGAGGAGGGAGCTGGGAGTGTCTTCCCTTGATGATATCGAAGAAGAGAGAGAACTGAAACAAATGGTTAGAAGCTATAACTATATTTATACCTACTGCTTTTCAATGCATCAATATAAATATAGTCGCTCATGAGATGTTTTCTCTTTCATCAAACAGGACTACAATGCAAAATGCAAAGCATGCCAGCACTTGGGCTTGGCTTACGTTGCGAGACAGGTAAACTCTTGGCTTTTAAGAAAGCATATTAACCTCACAAATCAATGTTCTATGCCTGTTCTGTCGTATCTTCTTTCTAAGGATCTTTCCTTGTCTCCTTTCTTTCTTTCTTTTTTCTTTTCAGATTAGATCAGCTGATGAAGGACAGACAATCTTCTATACATGCCCTGTGTGTGCCCATAAACAAACTGAGAATTCATAATACTTTTTATATGTATCAATCATAGTCGATGTTCTCCCAATCTCAGTGAAATGGGGTACTACTTTTGCTGAATATTTATCCATTACTCTTGTTGAATGTAAACATGTTCTAGGATAACATTAATGAGCCCAAAACTGTTGAGTAATTTTCCTAATATGTATTTTGTTTCCCCAATATAGTAGTCAGACATAGTTTCAGTTCTCACAAATTATGTATATATTATCATATTTATGTATTTATGAAATAAATAAATTTATCTATGCCTATTGTGTATATCACAGTAACCCTTTTATTTAATAACTAGTACTCGCACCCGCGCGATACGTGGTCTATGATATAATGTTGGTAAATATTAATTACTAGTATTTGATAATATAGTGTGAGTAATTTTAGTATATAGAAGACATGATATAATATTTAATAACTAAGAAAATTCAAATTTGCTATAGATAATTGAATTCACAACAATATATCGATATTATAACATTCAATTCACTAATCTTTATTAATATTAAAAACAAAATTATCAATCATGATCTTCAAATCAAAATTGGAAATTTTATCTGCATAGTTTGTAAGTTTTTTATAAACTTCTTTATAAACAACATTTCTATTTAAAACATTCTTTATCACCTATATTACAAACTAATATTATCAGTCATTTAAATTAAATATACTAAAAAACTAAAAAAATTTATGAATTAAAAATCAGATTCAGTTACTTAAATTAAATACATGTGTGTGTGAGTATGTATATATAAAAACAATACACAATAAAATTAGAAATTTTACGTAGGAACTTGATGCAAACACTGTAAATTATATATTTTCAACCTTGCATTTTAAAATAAATTGAATTAGAAAAACATTTTTAATTAATATCGAAAATGACGGGTAACTATTTCATTATAAGTATCACGTAAATTAATTGATATAACACAACATTGATCATTACAATTCAAACCCAACACAAGATCGACATCTAGTAGTAGTGATCATGATGATGAGAATATAATTAGAAACTGATAGGTTGAAAATGTATGCATTTAATTGTTGATTTAATCGGATTTTTATTATCTTTTATTCGATTGAATGCATTGTTTTCATATCTATTTGCATTGTTGAACTTGAGATACTTCACATGTTATTTTCTTGATTAATGTAGGAATTTTTGAAGTATTTTGAAGTTCAATGGGCCAAGGCCCAAGAGTCATGAAGATCAAAGAATGATACATTATCACCATGGGCCAAGGCCCACATCATATGGAGGAGAGAGATGTTATAAAAGAAATTGATTTCTTTGGCCACAAGATTTATCATTCACGCAGAGAAGAACTTGGAGAGATTGGAGAGAGAAATTTGATACACTTCTTTTACTTTGTTTTATTTTAGTTTTGCTTTGATGGATTTGACAACAACTTTTGTGGATTCGATCGAGATGACGATCGGCTAGTTTCTCAATTCCGGTTAGCAGGGATGTTTGAACCCAATTATCGTTTTATGTTTTAATTGATCTCGTTTCTCCCTATCGATGTTTTGATTGGAATTGATTGTGCTATCTGTGATGAATGTTTTCAATTATTAATGCTTGATTTGGATTGGCCACCTAGGTTAAGTATTTGATAGTTGATTGCTAGAACTTTAAATCATGAATCCTAATTGTTGTGGTTTAATTTTCATTGGTAGAAAACTAGGGGTCGCGCATCTCTAGGGTAGCACAATCCTAGATTATCAAATCGAGCTTGCGTATTTGGAGTCTAGTTCACCCTATCGTCTTGGTTATTAATGCGTTCAATGAATTAAATCTAGAGAGCTTATTCTAGGTTGTTCAATTGAATAGGGTTAATTAGTGATCTTATCCTAATTTAACTAATCATAAGAGACGATTCGATTTAACAGAGCTTGTTGTTAGATTAGGGGTGATAATTCCATGATAAACTGAGATTGGGGGTAACATTGATTAAGACGTAGTCGATATTGGGAGATAACTGATCTGTTAACTGGAATGCTTTTTTTACCACTTGATTTCTGTTTAGTTGTGATTTGCATCTTTAGTATTTCTTTTAATTTAATTATCAATCAATCTTATAACCCTCATACCCTTTTGTTTCTTTGAGTTTAGACGTAGGTAAACACAATTGAATTATCATTCTCTGTGGGATCG
Source organism: Scutellaria baicalensis (assembly GCA_005771605.1). Taxonomy (NCBI): domain Eukaryota; kingdom Viridiplantae; phylum Streptophyta; class Magnoliopsida; order Lamiales; family Lamiaceae; genus Scutellaria; species Scutellaria baicalensis. Next base: position 13,530,341 of record CM016728.1, read on the forward strand.
ACTCTTACTTGCCCTAATTACTAATTGGTTAGGATAAGAAGATTTAATTAATTTTATCGCGTCGCGACAGCGCGGTCAGAAACTAAGCATATAATTTGAATAATCAGCTGAACCACATAACATGCACTCTCACATAAAAATATATGATCGAAGTCCTAAGTATAAAGTAAAAGGCGAAAATTTTATTTGATTATGACATATTTATAATTGTATATTTAACAATATCTTCAATTCATCATTAAAATATATCGATTAAGAATAAAATATTGAATGATATTACATGTTTGAAATACAAATATTAATTTAAAAAATATTTAGGAAGACATATAATTCAGACTAAATACATATTATATATACACACATATATGTATATACGTACATTTTTAATAGTGTTATATTTATTTATTAATTTACATTAAAGATGATATAAATTATTGAAATTATTGTTTGGATATCTATTGTTGGTATTTAAGAAATTGTTCAATAAAAATTAATTTAATTAAGATCAATAAAATGAGATAAACTTATACAATATTTATATTATTAAATCAAATAGATTAAATAGTAAAAAATGCAAATAAAATTTTTTGTTGAAGTGACACTTACAAATATTAATTTAAAAAATACTTAGAATGACATATAATTTCACACTAAATACATATGATTTATATACATTTATGTATATACAGAAAATTTTTGTTGACGTGACACTTACAAATATTAATTTAAAAAATACTTAGGATGACATATAATTTCACACTAAATACATATGATTTATATACATTTATGTATATACAGACAACTTAATAGTGTTACACTTATTAATTAATTTATATTAAATATGATATCGACCATCCCTAAACAAATTAATACTTATTATTGATATTATTGTTTGGACAATAGCTAGCTATTATTGGTATTTAAGAAATTATTCAAAAAAATTTAACTTAATCAATATTAATAAAATAAGAATAAACTGATAATGTATTTATATTATAAATTGAAAGGATTATGTAATAAATGATACAAATAAAAAGAAGAAGAAACAATTGTTGATGTGACACTTTTTGTGGTGAAAAGGGTATTTCTGTAAATATCTCCAATTTTTTCTCTATTATTATAGTATAGAAATATATATATTATATATATATATATATAGATAGATTTATACATATATATATAGAGCTCCTATACAATAAATTATATAAAATTAAAAGTCATAAATATTAATATTTTTATTAATAAATGTAAAATGAAAGTTATTAATAATTTCTTAAAATAGAAATATTTAATAAATGAGACATTTATTGCAATTATTTTTGACAGAATATTCTGTTTATATATATATATATATATATATCTAGATAGATTACATACGTCATAAATACCAAAATATTAATTGCATGATATAAATAGCATAATGGCATATTATTTAAGTGAAATCAACTTAAAATTTTGTATAAATACAAAATTTGAGATTTAAATAATTTGGTCATTTACCCCATATTATGTGTGAGTTGATCCTCATATTATGACGAGCTGAGTTTGCTTGGAACTAATAAACCCGACATGTTTCTTAACTATTTTTCTTCCATAAATGATTGATTTATGCTTCAACAACCTATATTATATATATAGATACATATATATAATATAATTATATATGTATATTTAAAGAAATTAACTGATTTATTCATAATTAGTAATCGTTGGTCGAAACACACAGTGAAGGTCGGCACCTGAAACCACCGAAAGCAAAGAAAAAAAAAGGGCCCAAAAAGAAAATAAAAACCTAATGAGGACTAATATGCAATTAATATCATTATTCACTGGAGACGAAGGAGTCGCCGGAGATCGTCACTGGCTCCGGCCTCTACTCCGCCGTTGCAGCCCACCTTCCGCCGCAACGTAAATGTCGGCAACGGCAAGCTGCTTGGCGGCGGAGAGAATATTGTCATCCAATTGTTACAACCTTTCACAACATCATCTTTTGCCACTCCCATTGATCCCAAACCACTACTTGATGAAATTACAGTAAGAGTACTGTCTGAAGATCTTCTTGATATTTTCTTCTCCTCTTTCTTGGGAGCCTTGGACGGAGATTTCGATTTCTTGGGGGTGTTGCGGCTTTTATTGGCTGCAGGGTGGGAGAAAGCGGAGGAGCTGCGGCTGAGATGGGTGGCCGGAAGTGGCAACAGCGGTGGCTGGCGGTGGGAGTGAGGGAAAGAAGGCGGTGGAGCTCTTAGAATCCCCATTGAAGGGGCTTTTCTGATGTGGGGTTTGTAGAGAGAGAGTGGCTCATGTAGCCCATGCAACTCACCTGCTGCTTCCATTATCAGATCATTCTATCTTTTGCATATAAGTAAGAATGATTTCAAGAAAATTTAGGATTTGAATCGAAAGATCTTGAGAGAACAAGAGAAACTGCAAGTGATTAGATCACTTATATATCACAATCACAAAGATATATATATGTGTGTATACATGTACATATATATTCACACACACATATAGTGTGTTTGTGTGTGTGTTTGTGTGCACTTCTCCTGGGAAGCACCTTTCTTGAAGTTGCATATCCAAGCTGCCTTTAAATAGGTGAAGAATACCAAGACGAAATTTGAATGTAAAATAAAAAAAATCTAATAAAAAGTTAAATTTCCTTTTATTTTCACCCACTTATTTGTTCTCTCTTTTCAATTAAATTACCAGAAATTCACCTAACATGAAATGCTCCGATCCATTTTGATAGTACTGTGTTTTTTATTATTTCACTCCAATACTCTATTTCTATATTTTATGTTTCATAATATTCCATTCTTCAAATCATCTCAAGTACGTCTTTCTAACCGTAGTTTGTTTTTTTTTTTTTAATGAACGCCATAACTATCTTATCACTTATATTCTTATTTATCTGTTGTGTTATTACATATATTGATAGTGATATGTATAGCTAATTCCTTGCTTGCGTTTGAACGAGATCTCAAGTATAAATTTCATTATTTACTTAGGGTTGTAAATGGGCAGATAGTTCCACAAACTACTCGTGATCGAGCTTAGTTAATGTTCATTTCTATTCGTTTGTTAGTTTTGATTAACAAAGATATTTGTTCGATTGTGTTCATGAACATATTGATCTAGAGTTATGTTTAATAATAATAGTAGTTTATAATTTATTAGTTTAACATTTATGTAATTATTTATTCAATATCCACACACACATATATATATATATATATATTGATTTGAGTTCTATTGTCTTCAATATAGCTCATTTATATTACATTTATTATACTACTCCCTTTTTTTTTTTTTTCAATTGATTAATGTTTATAAACATATATATGTATTCAAGTTTTGCATGAAAATTTTCAATTTCATTATTACAAAAAAATCAATAAACTTGTTTATACCATTCATTAACATTCTTGAACACGTTCCATTATTAAATAAATGAACACAAACATCCTCTTAAAATATACAAGCGAATACGAACAACTCTGGATTCGTTCGAGTTCGGTTCGTTTACATTAAGTATTCGTTTACATTAAGTATTCATATTCATTGAAACTCGAAGGAAAAAAAGAAACAAAAATCAGCCTAATTTTACCGACAATAGTAGACGGCGGTCCGCTGATGCAAGAATGCTGAGTCAGCAATGATATTTAAACGGTGTGGGGCGGCGACCGCCGATGCGATGAAGGCCACTGGATTCTGCTATTTTTAGTATTATCCTTTCCCAAAATCCTGGCCGTCGATGCTATCTTTCGTTTCTTTGAAAGTTTGTGGGAATGCGACGTCAGAGTGAATCTTAGCCCTCCACGTGTCTTCCAGAGAATCTTTGCCCTGATATGGAAGTTATGTGTTTCATATTTCTTTTTCATTACTTTTTCATTTAAATTTGGATGATAGAAAAGTGAGGGGGAAAAAAGAAGACAACGTATGAAAAGTATAAGCACATGACTTTTAGTAATTGTTTATGTGGTCCTATTAGTCATATTTTATTATATTTTTAGTTCATTGTAATCCATTCCATGAGCATAATCAATGGTTAAGACAAATAGTTAGTAATTGGAAAATATAATATAAATTATTAAATAATATCTTTGTATGATCACTACTTTATTTATGTAGTTCATGAATTAAAGGCATAATTGAGCAAATTAAGGTGAATTGATATATTACAAAGTTTGATTTCAACTCGATTTGACTAGTCAAAAACTAACTCCGAGAGGTTGTTAAAACTCGACTTAGGAGTAGATTAAACTTAAATTCCCGTGTGAATTAACTAATTGATTTAATGTCAAGTTGATAAACAATCATACTAGTTAGCATTTATATGTAAATAAAATTACTTAATTCGTCTCAAAAAATATGATTTTTTAAAAAAATTTGATCACTACTTTATTTATGTAGTTCACGAATTAAAGGCATAATTGAGCAAATTAAGGTGAATTGATATATTACAAAGTTTGATTTCAACTCGATTTGACTAGTCAAAAACTAACTCCGAGAGGTTGTTAAAACTCGACTTAGGAGTAGATTAAACTTAAATTCCCGTGTGAATTAACTAATTGATTTAATGTCAAGTTGATAAACAATCATACTAGTTAGCATTTATATGTAAATAAAATTACTTAATTCGTCTCGAAAAATATGTTTTTTTAAAAGAAATTTGGTCACAAAACGAGTCATGACTCATGTTTCACTAATCACCATGTAGTCTATAAAGTTGTGTATTAATTTCTATTACAAAACCAAAATCCAATCAATTATGATGACTCTAATTTAATCTCGAAAATAGACAATGAAATCCCCGTCCCACGGGTTGAAGCCCTTGAATAGCCAAAGAAAGCCGTTATGCATGGATCCAACCATGCAAATTAACCTCCATTTAATTATATTAATTATACATGCTTTCATTTATTGTTTTCCATGCATTTCTTCTATTTTCCTCATTTCTTCACTTTCTCTTTGAACTTTTTAATTGTCTTTGAAGCGTTCTTCATAAAGAAATCCACTAAATACAACATCACAGTAATTTGATCCTTTTTTATTGTAGTATTAATTATTAATAAAGATCATTATGATCCTGGGAATTATAAGCACAATATTGGGTGCTATTGGTTTTGTGATGGGATTTTCAGTTGGGGTTTTGACAGGATACTTTCTCTTGATCTATTACCAACCATCTAATGTCAAGGTAACCAATAACTTCGATCGATAAATCCCTTTCTCTCTCTTCTGTTTATGTTATTACATGTACATTTGATAAATTTCTTGATAAATTATCCAGTATTTTGGAATTGTTTCATGTTCATTTCCACCTTGTTCACATCACACCTTGATTCATCATGTTTGTCACATTAATATCATTCCGACAATTGATGACATTGTGATGTGTTCTTCATTGGATCTGACCATTTTCGTTTTTAATGTGGTATGAAACGACGTGGTTCCATTCACATACATGAATGTTTGTTCATTTGTTTGGTAATAATACTTTTTACAGGACCCAGAAGTTCTTCCTTTAGTCGACCAAACTCCTGAATTTCTCCAAAAAATACTTCCTCAAATACCCCTCTGGATTAAAAATCCAGATTATGATCGTGTGAGTCCCGTTTCACATAATAAGATTATACGGAAAAAACTCATAGTCTAACATGTAACACGTATCACTTACAGCTTGACTGGCTGAACAAATTTGTGGAACGTATGTGGCCTTATTTAGACAAGGTACGATATAAATGTTAGTACAATTTATCTCTTGCTTTTCGATTTGATCAAATGTTGATATTACAAGGCTCTCTTTTAGGCTATATGCAAGACAGTGAAGAACATTGCAGAGCCTATTATAGCTGAGCAAATTCAAAAATACAAAATTGAATCAGTTGAATTTGAAACACTTACTTTGGGTGCTCTGCCTCCTACTTTCCAAGGTTCATCACTGACTTATGCTCTTATTTAATTTTCTGTAACAATACTAATGTAATCATAAGTGGTTAAAAATCTAAGTTTTAATGAATAGGGATGAAAGTATACAATACAGAAGAAAAGGAACTGATGATGGAACTAGGCATGAAGTGGGCAGGTACTCCTAACATCCTCGTCGCGGTCAAGGCGTTCGGTTTGAGAGCTTCGGTGCAGGTAAATACGATAAGAACAAATTTAAACTATTCGAAACATTATATATAGATCATGTAAAGTCAGATTGATTGAAATAGCCTTAATGAAATGAGTCTCGATTCTTACATAATAATATATGCACAGGGTTGTCTTCATTTTAGTAAGGGTGTTTTGTCAAATAACCACTTTTTTTTTTTCATGAGCTATTTATTCATTATCGATCGCCTGTTTCAGGTGCTCGATTTTCATGTATTCGCTACTCCACGTATCACGTTGAAGCCTCTGGTTCCGATCTTCCCTTGCTTTGCAAATGTACATGTTTCTCTAATGGAGAAGGTGTGGACTGGCAGGTTCATTTTGGCTATACAACACTTGTTATGCTTAATATGTGTATGTAGGTGATTGGACATTTTTTAATGACTATTCTTTTTCTTTAACTGTAATTGTAGCCTCATGTTGATTTTGGAGTAAAGATTATTGGTGCTGATGCTATGTCCATACCTGGGGTGTCCCCGTTCGTACAGGTATGGAAGACGATCCTCTGTTTCAAATAGTGTTACTTCCGATTTTGCCCCTCATTGGATGTAATGCTTGTTCAGAGACTCATCGAGGATCAGGTTGCTAACATGTATTTATGGCCCAACAGACTAGAAGTGCAGATAATGGATCCTATAAAGTAAGTTGATGTTTATTTCTAGCTATAGATTAGTATAAATCAAATTCTGGATTTCAAATCCTCGATGTTTTGTGAATTGATAGAGCAATGCGGAGACCAGTTGGAATGGCTCATGTGAAGGTTGTTCGAGCTATGAATCTGGAGAAAAAAGACCTTTTAGGCACTTCGGACCCGTATGTGGTTCTGGAACTGACCGATGAAAAACTTGTATCGAAGCAGACAACCGTTAAAAAGAAGAACTTGAACCCCGAATGGAACGAGGAATTCAGCATTCCTGTCAAGGATCCTGAAACACAAGATCTAATGCTAACTGTCTATGATTGGGAGAAGGTATTCTTGCTTCTTATTTTGTAGTGTTATGATCATATTCTTCTCCGTTTCTCATGCCAATCGCTTTCATTTAGGTTGGATCACACGATAAAATGGGATTGAATGTGGTTCACTTGAAAGAGCTGACCCCTGAGGAACCTAAAGTTTTGACGCTTGATCTTCTCACGAATCTAATTCCAGACGATACTCAGAACGATAAGGAAAAAGGGCAGCTTGTGATTGAAGTAACATACAAACCATTCGATGAAAACGAGTTGAAAAGCAATCTTGATGGCACGGGCCTAGTGCCAAAGGCCCCAGAGGGCACGCCAGAAGGCGGTGGCGTGCTCGTTGTAGTGGTCCATGAAGCTCAAGATTTGGAAGGGAAGAGCCATATGAATCCATCTGCAATTGTAATTTTTAGAGGAGAGCAGAAAAAAACTAAGGTACATGTTTGTGGACCAACTTGATTTTCTTGCAAAACTAAAGGTACTTTTTCCAAGATTGTTCATTTGTTTTGACTTGTGTAATATAATAGAGGATGAAGAGAAATAGAGATCCAAAATGGGAAGAGGAATTTCAGTTTGTGCTGGATGAGCCTCCTATTAATGACAAAATTCGTGTCCAAGTTGATACCTCTTCCAAGAGAATGGGTCTTAGGACCCCTAAGGTACATTTATTCAATGCTTCATAGCAAGAAATTGCAAAATTGGCCTATTAGCTTAGGCGGGGTCTCACGTTTTTAGTTCGTTATCATATATATGAGGTGGTTGTTCAATTAATACTTATCGATTTTTGTGTAGTTTTAGGTAGGATTTTGACACACTAACAAGTTAAATCATCTCATTCGTTAAAACAAAAAGGGAATTGGTCATATTCTTGACATCCGAAGATTTTCCTATTGTACATAACCAAAGCAAATGCTAATGTGATCGACAATTGATCAACTAATCACATTCTTGAACTTGTTCTCATAGGAATCTCTTGGTTATGCCGACATATACCTAGCAGACGTCGTCCACAACAAGAGGATCAACGAGTGGTACAACCTTATCGACTCCAAGAACGGTCGGATTCAGATTGAGATGCAGTGGAGAACTGCATGAACTTGAGAGTCTTGCGAGCTGGTTTTCTTGAGTTATGACTAATGTTGTAATTAAGAAACAATATTCAACAGTTTAGTTTTAGCTATGTTTTTGTACATGTTTGTAGTATTAATTCATTTTCAGACATGTTAATAGGTTAGGGTTTATACAATGATGTGAACATGATCATCTATAAAGGGCCATGGCCTTTTTACCTTAGGGTAAAGAGTGAATTAATAGGCCTTTTTCACCTTTGGCCTTTTCAAGTAGCTATTATTACTTCATTTCTTGAATTTTGAGTACCCACTCTCAAGTCAATGTTATGTTTGGACTTTAGATACTTGGTTTTGAAATCACTGACAAAATAGTGTACAATATTTTGTCGCATATAACTGAGTTATAATTCTTTTTTTCTAATTTCAAAGTATGAGTAGGATCATTTCAAGAAATCTATTAGAACCTCATTTTGCAATATAGTATGAACAATAATCCCTGCATTTAGTGACAAATTTAATATCAATTTATAGAGAGAACGATGTAAATCAACATTAAATTTGTATGTATATCAAAACTACTTTAATTATATGTAACCAAAAAAAAAAAAAGCAAGTATTTGAGGTGTACTTGACTCTTTTCCCATTACTAGTTCTTCATTTCTACTTAGAATACTTTAGTAGTCTTTTTTTCCTTTTCATATGTCCATTTAATCTTCATATCTACAAATTTCAAATGTCAAAATTCAAAATCCACATATCAACATTGCATGCAGATATGACAACCAATTCACTTGTCTCTACACTTTAATATATGGGCTTCTGAATTATATAAAAATAGTGCAATAGTGAATCTCGTCAATGAAACTTATATATCAATACACTTATGCTTATAGTCATGCCTTATATAATATTTTTACGGACTAAAACAAAAAACTATACTCTCCTAATCAAGGATAAAAATATCGGTTTCGATGGATATATCGATACCTTGATTTTACGGAAATATCGATGAATATATCGGTTTCGGTGGAAATATCGGTACATATATTTTTCCGATATTTATCGATATTTTCCCGATATTTATCGATGTTTCAGCAATATTTACCGATATTTCCTTAATATTCATGAATTTTCTTATAATTTTTACCTGAAGTCACTGATATTGAAATCGATACCAATTTGTTCCGACATTTAGCTAATAATCATTGATTTTTCATTTATTTTTTTATCAAAAAATGAAAATATCGAAAATATATCGTGATAGTTCGTTTTTGTTTCGATCACATGGAAAAATGTAAATATCAAAAATATATCGGGATATTTTTACTCTGGCTCCTAAGTCCTAACACATGACCTATTTTAGAGTTATATCTTTTGGTGAAAATAGGTAAAAGAAAAGGTAAAAAAAACTTAAGAGTACAACTAATTCTCTGCATTGGAATTTGGTAAAAAGCTGGATTTGTTCCTGCTTTATTAAAAAAGACAAAGAAGAATAATGAAATCATAAAGAATGGGGTTTAGCCAATTGTGAGTGGGCCCATCCCAAAACGAACCGTGAATGGGCCATGACCATCACACCCACCAGACAAACAAATGTCTGGGTTGACTTTTGACATACTAACAAAATAATAGAGTCAGAGAGGGTACATATGTCTTTTTGCATACAGACATATCCAGCCTTTGGGCCGGGCCCATTATTGGAAAAGCACAAAAAGAAACATTTAGCAGCCCGACCCATCACGGCTGAAACGACGCCGTTAAAGGCCACGTCACTCCTGCCACTGACAACGGTCTTGACTTTGTGATCAGAGGATCACGAATTCAAGATAAAAGGTCACATGAAGACACCAACGATAAATATATTGAATTCATGATTAAAATAAAATCGTATATATATTTCATGTGCTAGAGTTTATTTTGTTTTGTTATTATTTGTTAGGACTATAAAGTAGTATATATATTATTTATTCTTTCAGCTGCAATTTTATTGTAGTTGAAATTGTTTTATTAAAAAAATCATGTGGTATGTATATTTTGTGTAAATGCCCACATTATTCAATATTAAGTAAATATGAAAAATGTACTTTAATTACTATATAGAAACAGTCAAAATAACAATTATTAATTATTATTTTTAATTAATAATTTGACAACTAAATTTTAGTAATTTATATTTTTTAAAGTGATAATTAAGTTGGAATGAGTGGTGTGTTGTTGAGTGGTGTGTTATTCTTCTTCTTTTTTAAGATTTATATACTTTTATCTACTCTTTTGTTAAACCTTTTTAGTTCTCTTCTACTTCATCTTGTAATTAGCATGAAACGAATTGTAAATTATAGACACAACTTATTTAATTATTAGTCATGCACAACAGATTTTTAAACTTTTTGTTATTCTCTAGTCATTTTGATCGATTGCACCATCTATCTTAATTTTGCTGTATAAAAGAGTGAAATATATAAGATTATAATCTTAAGTCATTCACATGAGATATTTTATTACACTTAATGTTATATCTTTTGTTCTAAAATAATCACCATGCGTCACGTGTTTTCGATGACATTATTATTTAACACACGATGTATATGAAACATGAGATGTAACAAACAAATGTAATAAATGATTCAATCCGTGTATCATTGACAAAAATATTTCGAACGAGTTAATAATTTTCATCCTTATATCATTGTGTGCATAGCTTTATATTCGATCCATAAGAAACACAAACAATTGAACAAAAGATTGCCTTTTTCTGAGAACTCACTGAAATCTAAGCTCTAAACAACTGAAAAGAACTAAAATCCCCATATTTCCATTGTTATCCACCAAAGAAACATGAGAACAAAATCCCTTGTTTTCATCATCTTCTTCTTCTTCTTTTATTCAACCACTCTATATCTTCATGCATTCTCCGATCTCGATATTCTATTACTGCTTAAATCATCCCTCGTAGGGCCATCGGGGTCGGGCCTCGAAGACTGGGCCGCCCCGCCGCAGTCCTCTGCGGCGGCCCACTGCTCATTCTCCGGCATTACATGCGACGCCGATGGACGCGTCACCTCCCTCAATGTCACCGGCGCTGCACTCCTCGGCACTCTTCCGCCGGAGATTGGGTTTCTGAAGAAGCTCGTGAATCTCACACTGGCCGCAGATAATCTCACCGGCCCTTTACCCAAGGAGCTATGCAAGCTGTCCTCGTTGAGGTATCTGAATCTTAGCTTTAACTCTCTCTCCGGCGAATTCCCCGATGAAATGGTGCTCAAGCTCACTGAGCTTGAAGTGTTCGATGTGTACAATAATGACTTCGTCGGAAAACTTCCGGTGGGGTTTGTAAAGTTGAAGAAATTGAGGTTTCTTAACCTAGCCGGAAGCTACTTCTCCGGTGAGATTCCGGAGGTGTACTCTGAGTTTGAAACGCTAACACACTTGGCGTTGCAAGGAAACAGCTTGACAGGGAATATTCCGGCGAGTTTGGCGATGATTCCGAACCTGCAAGAACTTAGTCTTGGGTATTTCAACAAATACGAAGGCGGCATACCGCCGGAATTCGGGTTTATGTCTAATCTCCGATTGCTTGATCTTGCCACGTGCAACCTCTCCGGAGAAATTCCGGCAAGTCTCGGGAATCTGAAGCATCTGCACAGCTTGTTTCTTCAGGTGAACAATCTAACGGGGCAAATTCCGGCGGAGCTTTCCGGTCTAGTCAGCCTGATGTCGTTGGACCTTTCCGTCAACAATCTCGCCGGAGTTTTGCCGGAGAAATTTTCCGAGTTGAAGAACCTGACGCTGATTAACTTATTCCAGAACAAATTCCAGGGCCCGTTTCCTGGTTTTATCGGCGACCTTCCAAATCTCGAAGTTTTACAAATTTGGCGCAACAATTTCACTCTGGAGCTGCCGGAAAATCTTGGAAGGAATGGGAGATTGACTCTGGTCGACGTCTCAAAAAATCATCTCACCGGAACAATTCCGAAGGATCTATGTAAAAGTGGAAAGCTGAAAACTTTGATTCTGATGGATAACTATTTTTATGGCCCGATCCCTGAAGAGCTTGGAAATTGCAAGTCGCTGATTCGTGTTCGAATGAAGAAGAATTTCTTGAACGGTACAATTCCGACAGGGTTTTTCAGATTGCCAACGTTGGACATGCTTGAGCTCAACGATAACTATCTCGCCGGCGACCTGCCTGAGAATATTTCAGCGAATATGCTTGGTACTCTTTCATTGTCCAACAATTTGATCACCGGAAAGATCCCTGAATCAATCGGAAACCTTACTAACATCGCAATCTTCTCACTCGATCACAACAACTTCTCCGGCGAAATTCCGAGCAGCATTTTTAATCTGAAGAAAATATCAATGCTTAACCTGAGTGGCAACGGCTTAACAGGCAAAATTCCGGCGTCCATTGCCCATTGCTCCCATCTGACATTCGTCGATCTCAGTCGGAACATTCTAGAAGGTCCCATTCCCCGAAACATTTCAGCGTTGCAGAATCTGAACGCGCTTAATCTATCAAGAAACCAACTTGATGGTGAAATTCCAGGTGAAATCGGGCTTATGAAAAGCTTAACAATATTAGACCTTTCTTACAATGAATTCACCGGAAAACGGCCGATGAACGGACTGTTGAGAGACTTCGATGATCGGTTCTTCGCCGGAAATCCTAATCTCTGTTCACCCCATGTAACCTCGTGTTCATCTTCTCACAAGAACTACTACAAAACCAACCTAGTGATTCTATCAATTCTACCAATCCTCGTCTTCTTGTCTTTACTTGGAACATCTTGCATTGTAATAAGAAAGAAAAGATCCAATAGGAAATGGAAACTCACTGCATTTCAAAAGCTGGATTTCAGGGCAGAAGACGTGGTGGAGTGCCTAAAAGACGAGAACATAATAGGCAAAGGCGGGGCTGGGATTGTCTACCGCGGGTCCATGCCAAGTGGCGTGGACATCGCCATAAAGAGAATAAGTACACTTGGCAGTAGCCGGGGCGATGATCGGGGCTTCATGGCTGAGATTCGGACACTAGGGCGGATCAAGCACCGGAACATTGTGAAGCTCCTAGGTTACATGTCGGGTAAGGACACGAACCTATTGTTGTACGAGTATATGTCGTTGGGGAGCCTAGGCGAAATGCTGAGGGCTAGCAAGGGGGCTCGTTTGGAGTGGGAGACGAGGTGCAAAATCGCGGTGGATGCAGCCAAAGGGCTGAGCTATTTGCACCACGATTGCTCGCCTTCGATCATTCACAGGGATGTAAAATCGAATAATATTTTGATCGATGCCGATTATGAGGCTCATGTTGCTGATTTTGGGCTTGCTAAGTTGTGGGGTGATGGTGGTGCCTCTCAATGTATGTCTTCCATTGCTGGATCTTATGGCTACATTGCACCAGGTTAGTGTGTTAAAATCTAACTCTTACATACAAAAGTACATGAAGATATGTGTAACAAGCAAGACTTATTCTTTACCAATCATCATAGTTTCTTATTCTTATTTCTTTGGACAGAGTATGCCTACACATTAAAAGTCAACCAAAAGAGCGATGTTTACAGCTTCGGAGTTGTACTGCTCGAGCTGATCACGGGGCGGAAGCCGGTGGGAGAGTTCGGGGATGGGGTGGATATAGTTAAGTGGGTCAAGAAAACGACGGCAGAGTTGTCGCCGCCAACGGATTCTGCGGCGGCGCTGACTGTGGTGGACCCCAGGTTGACCGGATACCCTTTGACCGGATTGGTCAACCTGTTGAAGATTGCAATGGTGTGCGTGGAGGATGAGAGCTCGGCCCGGCCCACTATGAGGGAAGTAGTTAACATGTTAGTCAACGCCCTTTGACTCTTTATCATAATATAGTTTGGGCCTCCAATTTGGGCCTATTGGGCTGCCCCGAATCGACATCCACTTTAAGTCCATCACATGATTTGGTTCCAATTCTCCCAAAATGTTCGATACCAATGAATTAATGTGTAATTATATATTGAATACCATCTTTATCTATCCGACGTGGAATTTTGATTGTGCAACCAGCAAATATTTATCATAAACAATTAGAGATTCTTTCTCATAATGTGATATAAATAGATCATAAACTCTTTGAGAGTTTTTTTTTTTTTTTTTTGGGAATTTGGTAATATAGTTTTAGCTCTATTTGAATTTGGTCACACTATAAGTGGCTACACAAGGATCAAAATTTAATGCAAGTGAAACTGTGATGTATACATTTTCCCATAATTATATGCACTACTACGAATCCTCTAGCATTGATAAGTTTGCAAAAATCAATGATATTTAATTCAACAAAAGGTCATTTAAGGCTCAATCAATTAATTCACATTCATCAAACATTGTCATTTAATTGATTTAAGTTAGGCAAATCTAAAAGGGCTATGGCTATAGAATGGACCATTTATGCCATGAGTAATTTTATACACAACTATAAAATTTCTCAATACAGTTAATATGAAAATAAAATCCAATTTTTATCTTTAAATTCATTGATTACAATTTTCTACAGCTTAATTCATTTTTATCTTCAAATTCATTGATAATCTCATTTTGTTTCTCCCTTCAATATGTTTTTTATAAAGATTTTTTATTTAAACATTTGATTCAACAAAAGGTCCAAGTTTTAGGCAAAAATTTATATACCCTTGGGGCACATAGGGCACGGATCTAGGTGTTATATACATGTTCTTCAGGTGTTATATATATATTCTATAGGTGTTATGATTTTTGGTGTTATAAATATATTCTACAGGTATCATATGTATATAAGAGTATACATGTGATACCTGAAGAATATATACATGACAGTTGTAGAGTATATATTTAACATCATATGATAATTAATTTGGGGATACCATGCCCCAGGGGCATACAAGTGTTACTCTCAGTTTTATGCTTATAAGAAGTTGTACTGCAATTTCTCACATTTATAATATATCTAGGTTATGGTAATATCAAATTAGTTTATTTTTTAAGGATATGTAGTTAGTTTTAAGTCATACAGAAGCATAAATTTGTACAATAATAGTTTATTCGGAAATGTAGACTCATATAATGATAGCTTAACTGAGACTATAGGTTCATGCAATTCGTTTAATGATTTTTCGCATTTACATTTTGTAATTTGAAATTATAATTGTATTTCATTTGTAATACATCATCGATTGTGTACAATAATATGTGATCATGATGAGTAGAAGAACTGTCGATACTGACCGGCTCACACTGGGTGGAATGAGACGGTATTTATTTTGTGGCGTGTTTTAACTTCAATTTTCAAACGAGCCCAACCACTAATGGAATGTGGGTTTATCGGACCGACACACCAGTTTTTTATTATTTAAATGAAAAAATAGTATAAATGTAATATAAACATTTAATATGATATACATACATTATAATGCATATAATACACAAACATATTTATTTAGATATAGTTCTTTGTAATAACTAAATGACTCATATTAATGTTTTTATGAATCATTATTTGGACTAGATAAAAATTTCGTCTTTTTTATTCATTTCTTTTTTATATTTTCAATAAACACAAAAATAATAATAATAATAAGATGGACCAACACATCCATCCATGGACCATCCTACCAAAAACCCAAAACACTTCATGTAAAAAATAAAAAGAAAATCACAAAAGCTCTTGTAAGACGATCTCACGAATAGTTTTCGTAAGATGAATTTTTATTATCCATGAATTGAACATATATCCATAAATTTCACATGAATTACTAAGTGTGGATTATGTGTTGACCCGTCTCACGAAAAAAAATATGTGAAGACCATCTCAAAGAAAATTGGGAAAGCATATTTTTAGGGTCAGTTGTTAAATAAATTTTTTTTGGGCTCACTTATACATACAATTTCGAATGTAAACCCACACATCGGGTCAGGTCGGGTCGGGTCGTTGGGCAGGCAGAAGGGTTATCTTCGGGGATTCACTCGCGTGGCACGTGTTCAATACCCACTTGAGAACTAGAACAGACCAAACAAGCAAACTTTTTGAGAAGAAATAAATTAAAGCAAATAAAATAATTAATGTCAAAATTCTGAAAAGTAAAAAGGAAAAATTCAGCAAGGGGAAGAAGAAGAAGAACGAGTAGAAAACGTAAATTTCAAACAAGCAAGCCAATACTTGTTTTCTCTGCGAAAATTTTCTCCTGTTTTTCTTTTTTATTTATTTATCGATTTTCCGTTTAGTTTGAGTTGCTGAAAAAATTAAATTGAGGGATTTGAGTTTGTGAAAAAGCTTGAGATTTTGATTGCGAGGAGCTGGAGCATGGTGTTATGAGCCCTTTCCAATTTTTCGAAAGAGGTAAAAAGCTTTTATATTCCATATTTGTTCAGGATTTTCTAGAATCCTTTTCTTTCTGGATTAAGGTTTTTTCCTGATTCGCAATCTTGCTACATTAATTACGATGAATAAAGAGTCAGAGAAATTTATATATATATATATATATATATCTCCTATTACTTGTGTGTGTGTGTGATGCACCCTACAAATTAGAACTCGCTGACCCCCAAAACAGAGTTCATCTAGGGTTTCAGACGAGGTTGGGTCGCGTTTAATTTTTTTATTTTTTTATTTTCTGTTTCTTTTTCTGTGTGGTTTTACTTCATCAAAACCCTAGATTTAGCTTTTTGGTTGATTTTAGAATTCAATTTTCAATTTCTTTGTTGAAGCACCTTCTTTATATTGAACTGATTTGGTACTACTTTCTTCAAATTGCAGTTTCTTTTGGGAATTTTTGTATGAATTGAATTGGGAATCATTTAGCTAATTGTTTATTCTTTTGAATTTTTTTTTGCTTTTCAGGGCTCCAGCAGTGTTGCGGTTGGTGATTCATTTAGGACTAATGTTAGTTTTCTTATTGGTATGCCTCTTGTTTATGTTTAATTGCATTTGTTAATTGGTTCAATCTTTAGTTTGTTACTTGTCTTCATTGTTCAGTAAAACCCTAGCACTGTTTCTGCTTGAATTAGTAGTAATTCTAATTTTAAATAAATTCTAAGGTTGTGCATAAACTTCCACTGAAATGGAAATTGAACTTTTAAGTTGAGGTAATTAACATTGGAAAAAGCTCACTTGCATGATTGCATGTTTCAGTGGACGTCGGTTGAATTGAGTTTATTAAAATGGAAAAAATATATACTATGGTGCTTTGTTGTGTATCGCAAACGGTTTTCAGTTATCCTATAGTTAGAGTTTTGATCTTATTTAGTTTGTGTTTTGGCCTTTTTCTCAGTAAACCCTAGTTTTTCCTACGCTCTTTGATTGCAATGCAAGTCCTCTGATTTCCACTTCAATTTGAGCATCCAACTACCATAATGATCATTGACAAATGACACCAATTGAAGTTTTTTTGTTGCGTATTATTCCCATAACATGATATGGCATGCTATGTGAGTATCTTTCCTGCTGAGCAATTTACCAAAAATGAATCAGTTGGTTTTATATGATGGAATGAAAACCATGTGCAACGTCAGTTGCAGGGCTATATTATATAAATTAAAGAAAACAAACGTAATAATGCATGTAAGGAATCTGTTTTTATGGAAAGGGCATGATAGGACATGCATTTGGCTACTGAATTAGGTTCCCAGGCCTTTTATTTGCATAAGAGTTTGGTCACTTTAATTACTGCCTCATTTCACCCTTATACATGCAGCTTAAGGGCACTTGTGCATATACTTGACTTTATCAAGTCAGATGTTCTTCTTATGTGTTAATGACAGAAGTTGAGTCTAAGGTAGAAGATCATGAATGCTGTTGAGGAAAATTTTCATGTTCTTTTTCATTTCACCATTGAATCATACCAGACACATTCTTGGACACCAGCTTTCTCTAAAAAAATTGTGGGGATCCCCAACTCCTCCAACAATTTCAGTTCTCTATCCAGCGATATCATCCCATTGTCATCTAGATTTGTAACATTTATGAATTTGGAGCTCCAGCCTGTTCTGATCATTAAAGCTTCTAACTTCTCTGACAAGAACCCTTTCATTCAACTCCAAAATAAGAAATTTGTTGTCAGATAAGGAAAATAAACCCGGAGATGTGTTGCATTAAATGAGATGGATTAACTTCTGTTCTATGTTATCTTCATTCAGTTCTTGGATTGGAGCATTACTGTTACATATTAAGATTTTGAAAGATCAGATGTGTCTTTAACCCTTCTTCTGGATAACATGTTGCAGGGGCAGAACCAATAATATTCATAGGAATGATCTATTGCAGTCCTAACTCTTGAGAAATCATGATGCTCGACGACTTCTTCACCTTGACTGAGATAAATAATGGGCTTACAGTCCCTTCTCGAGTCAAGGAACTTGTGGCCGTGATGCAGAAAGACAGAGATTCTGTAGTCAAGAATGTTGGTGAAGCAACGCGGCAGTGGTCAGCAGTTGCAACTGCTATATCTGCCACTGAGAACCAGGATTGTCTTGATCTTTTTATTCAATTGGACGGCCTTCACTTCTTTGGTAAGTGGTTAAAGGATGCCCACAGGTTCAGCAACGATTCAAGTGACAGCTTTCTGGAAGAGTCAATTATTCATTTGCTGCAAGCACTTGGAAAACTGCACGTGGACTATAACAAACTGGTTGCTGCTGAAATATTGACAACTTTAAAAGATCTCCTTATCCACAACAGTTCCAAGGTGAAGGATAAAGCGCAACTGTTACTAGAAAGCTGGAAAAATAAGAGAGATGGCGATGAGTCTCTTTCAGATGTTGAAAAAAATGGAGCTTTGACTGATGATGATGTAGGAAAAGGTGCAAATATTGTTAAGAGTAATGAACATTCAGAGTCTTCTCAGAATGATGATTCTCTTCCCAAAGAGACGTCTTGTAAAGAGGAAGTAATAAGAGAAGATCCTGTGCTGCCTGCTAGTTCTGACGCGGTGCATCCTTCCCAGGTTGAAACCACTAACAATTCTGATTTTGATCCTCCAAATGGAGGTGATGCACCATCCAGCCAAGGCTGCTCACCTTCCTTGCCAAAGCCTGCAATGGAGCTTCCTTTATGTCATTCTGTAGATGCAACTTCGGTTGGACCGTGTAATCCAGATATTGCTGGAGAAGATGCTCTTGATGGTGAGTTGGAGTCAGCTAGTAATATAAAGCACGCCCCTAATTCACCAGACAAATCAGGATCTATTGAAGAGTTCAACACATCAGAAGACAGAACTTCTCATGCAAATTTTGATGCTGGAGATGCAACGAAATCAGCAACGGAATTCAGTTCAAAGAAAGTTTCTGTGGCTGGGAATAAAAGCTCAAGTGACGAAGGTTCATTATGTATTAATTCAAGGAAAAGTGACTCTGATGGGAAGTGTTCAATGGATGATCGTGGTTCTGCAGATGAATGCAAAAATTCTAGAGCATTCAATACTGAAGAAGGGGGTGAGTATCATAAGTTGTTCAGATCCTCTAGCTTTGAGAAAAGTTGGAGGCCATCACAATCACAGACTGAAGAGCATGGAAAATTTAAAAAAATGGACCTGCATGTAAGGTCTGACAATCTGCCAAGTGATTATAAATTTTCCAAAAAAGAAACACGTAGAGAACCCGATCTGGCTAGTAAGAAGTCTGATGTTGAACTCTATGGAATTATAGATCCGTTGGAGGTTGCTCGCCAAGTCGCCATGGAAGTGGAGAGAGAATTGGTTGGTTACAGGGAACGAAGCTGCAGCTCTTCTGAGAAGCTACCAGAAAATAATGTGGAGCAGCCAGGTAGCCCAGACTCTCTGAGTGGAAATCAATCCCATGCTAGTGAGAGCTCACCAAAGGATGTATCGAATGACCAAGATATGTCGGATGAAGCTTCACCAATGCAGGAGGAATCTGCAACTAGCACTGGAAATGCTGAGCAGACAAACGGCACGCAAGATATGGAAACCTCTCAAGTCACTGAGGCTGCCCCAGAAGAAGCCAATACAGAGAGAAGTCCATGTAACTTTTTTGATCTGAATCAAGAAGTTTGTTCGGAAGAAGCTGATCACTCTACAAACCAGTGTCTGACATCCGTCTCAGTTGTTTCTGCTTCTAGAGCTGCAGCACCTCCTGGACTCCCTGGTGCTCCACTGCAATTTGAGGGTAATCTTGGATGGAAAGGTTCAGCTGCAACAAGTGCTTTCCGACCTGCATCGCCTCGCCGATTTCCAGAAAGTGAAAAGTATCTTTTCACAGGTGGAAGCACTAGCAATTCAAAGCAACAAGAAAGATGTCTTGATATAGATCTGAATGTGGCTGAAGTTATTGATGGCAGGACAGAATGCCCATCACCAAATAAAAACATTCCTTTACATACTGGCCTCTCGTATGGGGAGCCATTAATGGAACCAAATCCAAGAAGATCTGAACTTCTCGACCTGGATCTGAATCTTGCAAGTGAAGATAGCGCTCGCACATCAGACTGGAGGATTGGACAATTTTTTCCTCAAGGAAATCGCCTCCAAAAGCACTCCCATTCTTATTCATTGCCATCAAAGCAGCCTCCTCTAAAGAATTTTGATCTGAATGATCAACCGTCTTTTCTCAATGGTTCTTCTGATACTTCCCATATAAGTAAGTTATCCCAAAATTTCAATGTTGCTGAAGGCATTAAATCAGATGACTCCATCATTTCCATAATGGGCACAAGAGTGGAGGTCAGTCGAAATAATCTTGTTTCTCCAATTTCAGCCTCACCAAACAGCCGAACTTCAGAACTTTCTTTTGATGTGAACTTGGGGAAAACAGCAAACTTTTTGGGAATGGAATCCGTGATTCCATATACCCACTCTTCAGTTTACAGTTACCATAACATTGCACCGGGCCCTGCTACGCCTTTTTCCTCTGCTATGTATTCATCGGGTGGGCCCTACCCTTACATGATGGATTCTAGAGGTGCAGCTGTTATCCCCCAGATTGTTGGCTCTTCTTCAGCTTTGCCGACTGGTTACTCTCAAACACCCTTTTTCATAAACATGGCGAATCCAACTCCTCCTTCAAATGGAGTGGGATCTGTGGGGCCTTCACAGAGCAGTTTTGATCTCAACTCTGGAACAATGGTAGAAAGTGGAAGCAGGGAGACTGCTGGCTTGTTTTTGAACTCAGGTCGAGTCAGATTAATGGAAGAGCAGCAGAGGTCCAATTCCCAACCGACCGTCAATTCGCTCGTAAGTGGGAAGCGTAAAGAACCAGATAATGGTTGGGAATATTATCCTCTCAGACCTTATACACCACCTCCATGGAAATAGATTCAAGCTTCTTGGTGTTCATAAGGTCGGACTGGGACCAACCGAAACAGGTACTCGTTTTTATAGCCATTAGTTATAACTTCTGAGAGGATCATATTGACATTGGAGGGGAGTGATAGAAACTAAATAATGAGGGAAGTGTGGTGGAGAGAATTCATTCTCAACTGGAGAAATATAGAAGGTAGGTTTTTTATTGTTTTTAAAGTGTTCTAATTTCTTCCGTCTCTTTTATGTTTCGTGTAAAGCACATTTCATATCGTAGTGTTGATCTCTCACATTGTAGTGAAATCTCAGAGTTAAGGCTCTTGTAGATATTTATAGGGACTGAAACATTACTTGGATTTGGTGCTTCGGATTATGGAATATTTATAGATCAAACACTGCATTGCTTCACTTGTTTGTTCAAACACACTGTTTGATTGTAGTTTAGCTCTTTTACTTTGTCCTTTTTTCAAGAAAATGGGTTTTTTTATCCTCTAAGTCGATTTCATCGGGTATTCATCATTTATCTTTCACTTTAAGTTATCAATGTTTCAAAAAAATTCTTTTTTTGTCCACCTACTTGTTACAGTAACAGGTAAAAAACTTTTTATTATTTGTTAAATTACATTTTTTTCACCCTTGAGATTTGGTCATGTAATAAAATTACTTATTTTTATTGATATCATGCTGTATTATCGTACTTTAAGTTTTTGGATGATTGTGTTGAAAAAATTGATCCTTGATGAGGTTAATTTGCAACAAACAAAAAGACATTTATTGGTTGTGTTGCAGATAAATGGATCAAAATATATATTTTTTAAAACATAGAGATTAAAACTTAAAAAGATAAACCGCAAGGATGAAAATACTTTTTTTTCCCTTTCTTTTTAGCACTCTTTGAGAAATAAAGCTCATCTCTATAGAATTCAAAATTACTGATATATTCCACAAGTGTCAACATATATTGATATATTAACGATTTATGTCCAAGTTTTGTTGGAAGTAAATCGATATCGATATAACATTAATTTATATCTTGGGAGAAAAAAAACTTCTTTAACTTCTCTATTTATTTGAAAGACCAAACAAATCTAGAATTTCGAGGCAATTTCAAACATTGATTTAATATAATTACTATAAATAAATTGAAAAGCACATGTTTATGTATATTTTCATTTTAAAAATTGAGCTCTTCACAAATTAATACGTAAACATTGAGATCCTGTAATTATATCAACATTTATTTTTTCTTCTGTTTTGCTTTCTGGGAATTGGATCCCTGCAATTTTCATGTATAAACAAACATACATCCTTAGCTTCAACTCCAACCCGTGTATTGTAGATGCAAGAAACTCACAATAACTTCAAATGAAAGTACATAAATTCAATAAAATAAAAATAAGAGGAACAGAAATCCAAACTTATAATTTGATTACAATATAATAGAAATAAAAAGAATGGATGTTAAGAAGCACAAATATATATTTTGATGGGGCGAATTTTGAATATGTTGGTGTGAAGACCCAAGTAGACTTAGTTACAAAATAATAACATTGAATTGTAAATAGAACTCTCTGTAGAAAGTAGTAGACATAGAGAATGTTTAGTGTAAACAACACTAAATCGAAGAGAACAAGTAACAAACACCATACCATTTTGTATCCACATGAAAACAAGTTTTACACACCAACACTAAACACCAACACCATACAGGAGAGAAAATGTAAACTAAAAATCCCTAGCTAATGACAAAATTTCAGTTCTTTATAATGTCAACATTTTAGTTCTTTAGCATTTCAAGACATGATAGATTTTGTGATTCTCACAACTTTCATCTTTAATCCTAAGGATTCAAAATCATTACATCCAATCCTAAGGAAAGGATTCAAAATCATCACATCCAACCTTATGTATGTTTATTGTAGTCATTCTCTAATATTAAAGATTCAATATCATCACATTGAGAGTAAAATTATTGTAATCGTTGAGTCCTAAGTAGCTTTACGTACGATGATAGTTATATATGCAACCACATTCCATTTATTCACACAGCTATAGTTTATTCACATGGGACATATGACATGAGTTTCATTTTTCAGACATATCTATCGTAATCCCAAGATATATCTATCATAATCCCAGCTCCAAATTCACTGTATGATTATTCAAGACTCAAAACCTCTCAGTCATCTACACATCAACTCAATTTCCATGATAATCAAATGGTCAGCAAGATTATGGGGTTTACTCAACAGCAAACACAATATATGTGTCAAACACTTCGAACATAAAGTAAACTTATAACTATTATCAGAGCCATATCCAGTAAAACATGAACGACGTATGGCATTGTTTAACTGAAATATCTGAGGCATTGCACTGTCAAGTGCAAAAACTATGACTTCTTAGTTAATATGTTATATGCTGTAAGAAAGTGTGTTTAAGAAACGCAAGACGAGTAAATGATGATATGACATGGAGCTTATTGAATTTCTCAACTTCAAAGTTTGTTATTTACAAATAAGAAACCACATATTAATCCATCCACCTATTCCACAGCATAGTAAGCAACCAAAGTTTTGGAGAAAACTAAAACCGATTACCAAGCAAAAAGCTACAATCTAAGTAAAACAGATTAAAAAAGCCCATAATTTTAGGTTCATACCATTACAGTTCACTCCAAGGCAGGATCATCGCCGCCAGAGCTAGATGAAGCCGCCCTAAAACCGGCTACCACCACTCTCTTCTTCCTCTCCTCCTCGTACTCCAAATCATCCGTGGGCAACTCAAACCGACAAACGGGGCACGAATTCCGCGACCCCAACCAGGGTACAATGCACTCACCATGATACCCATGGCCACATGGCAAATTCTTTGCAACGTCTCCAACATTCACTGAATCTTTACAGATAGCACACACCATTGCATCTTCTTCCTTTCCGATCACCACAGTCTCCAAGCCCTCCACCGCCGCTTTCGAAGCTGGCGGCGCCCCACGCCGCCCTCCGCTGTCACTCTCAGCTAAATTTTGCAGCAAAGCTTCATATTCAGCAGCGTCAACGTAATCCCCTGGATTTCCGACATAGGTGTCGGACTCAGGAACCTGCAATCTCAGCTCAATTGAATGGTCTTCGAGGCCCATTAGAATCTCCGCCCAATCGAGAATCCTGTTGCGCCTGCTGGCATCTCGCGAGGCTAAATCCCTCAATCGAAGCCGAAGCACATCGCGCCGCCTTCTTCGCTCCTCCTCTCCATCTTCCCCACGAGCCTCAAACACTTCGATTTCTTCTTCATCCTCACCATCGGATCTGTTATTCTCATGATTATCATCCTCCTCTTCCTCTTCTTCTTCCTCCTCCTCCTCCTCTGCTGCTCCTCCTCCTCCTCCTCTCTCTTCCTCGTGTACGACTTCCACCGAATGCTCATCTTCATCATCTTCATCTTCATCCTCATCCTCGTCGTTGTCCCATCCATCCAGCTCAATTCGGAGGTAATCCTCGTCGGACGGATCGGAGGAGGGCGGAGGCGGCGCGTCGTCCTCCCTCGCGGCCTGCGCGATGAGGCGGAGGACCTGGATGAACTGGTTCCCGATAGTGGGGTCGTCCAAGGGGTCGGCGGCGGGGATGCATTCGACGAAGCCATCTTTGCACTCGTAGCAAACGACCTCGGAGAGATCGGCGAGGGTTTCGATCGCCACGCGCTTGTCGCAGTTGTAGCACCAGTATTCGTGACCCGACCCGGCATCGGATTGGGGTCGGGTCGGGGATTGCAGCTCTGATGGGGTTTCGGCCATTGGAAGGAAGCGGTGATTTGTTCTGTTTCGTCAAAATAATGAGATGAGATGAGAGAGAGAGAGAGAGATAGAGATAGAGATAGAGAGAGAGAGAGAGAGGAGATTGGCCAACAACAAAAACAAACACCCTTACTTCTCCTCCTTAATATTAATTACATTTTTTTTCTACAAATTCTATTTTGACCGCTTAACTCGCGTTTATATTGCTCAATTATGTGTCGGTCTCAATGATTGAGAAAAGTACAACTTAATAAGTGGTGAGTACTACTAACACTCTTTCCTTTGTGATTCTATATTTTGGTGTTAATATCTATCAAAAGATATTAAAAAAATTATTATTCGAACTATATAAATAAATATTCAGACAAAGTAAATAGCTTCCCTCACTAAAAATTATTCGATGTACATAATTGAACTTGAGAAATAAATTTTAGGAAGGAATACGAATTTTCCAACATTTTTAGAATAGAAATAACTAGATTATAATTTTTTAATTAATTGATACATTGCTGATAATATTTGGATCACGACTTATCTAATTGATAAAACATTTATTGAAGACAATATAAACCCTGATAACCAATATAAACGCTTAAAAATAGGCTTGTTAAAAAACCACAGCTCTTATCAAGTTTAATAAGTAGTCTATAAGCAGCAGTTTACTCGTGCGATGCACGGTTTATCATAGATGATTTATTAAATTTTAAAATTTTAATAATAAAATGTTAGTATTATCTTAACCTAAATATATATTAATAATAATATAGATATTTTTTTAATTATCTCATTTTAAATAATATTATAATTTCGAGATACATACAATAATATATAAATGTATATATATGTAAAACAACGAATAATAAGTTAAATCTATATTTGAAATATGAGATCTTAAAATAAACACCATTTTTTACACTCATTTATATTGTAAATTAAAATATAAATAAACTAATTTAGTACTAAGAAACATTTATTGTATCATGAAAGTTAAATGATAATCGATATTTAAAAAAAATAAGTCTTAAAGATATGTTATACATGTTGCACTTAATATAACTATAAGTACAAAAGAGGGCTGCCGAAATTACACAAAATTTTTTAAGGATTTGACTTTTCTAACATTGTATATAAGGAAATGTACTTTTCTACCACAAAATATAACAAAGTTACCTTTTCTACACTATTTTGACTCGGTCATGGAAAAATCATCAAGTAATGATTGCTTGATGATATATTCAATTTTATTTATACTTATTTAACAATTGTTTTATCCAAATACTGTAATTACAAATTTATTTGCTCTTTTATTTATTCTGTTGTATTTATAGTTATTTAACAATTGTTTTATCCGAAAACTGTAATTAGTAAATTTTTATAATTTCTAATTCATAAATTATGGTTCGATTAATTAGTACGAGAACCACTATAATATGTTAATCGAAGCAAAATAATTTATACTTAATTTAATAGAAATACTGAATATAATTTAGGTGGTTCGAGTGGCTCGATCACTAGTTCAAAAAATAAAAAATTTACAAAGTGATCGAACCACTATGTGAAATTCATAGTGGTTCGATCACTAGTTCAAAAAATCAAAAATTTCCAAAGTGATCGAACCACTATGTGAAATTCATAGTGGTTCGATCACTAGTGTAAAAATAAAAAATTTTGCAAAGTGATCGAACCACTATGTGTTTCACATAGTGGTTCGATCACTATTGAAAAAAACCAAAATTTTCCAAAGTGATCGAACCACTATGTCAAATTCATAGTGGTTCGATCACTATTGAAAAAAACCAAAAATTTTCAAAGTGATCGAACCACTAGTGGTTCGATCCCTATTGAAAAAAATCAAAATATTTTCAAAGTGATCGAACCACTATGTCAAATTCATAGTGGTTCGATCACTAGTGTAAAAAACCAAAATTTTCCAAAGTGATCGAACCACTATGTCAAATTCATAGTGGTTCGATCACTATTGAAAAAAATCAAAATGTTTCAAAGTGATCGAACCACTAGTGGTTCGATCACTATTGAAAAAAATCAAAATTTGTTCAAAGTGATCGAACCACTATGTCAAATTCATAGTGGTTCGATCACTAGTGTAAAAAACCATTTTTTTCCAAAGTGATCGAACCACTATGTCAAATTCATAGTGGTTCGATCACTTTGGAAAAAAATGGATTTTTGAATATTTTCAGTTTGACCCCTGAAAATTCGATTTTTTTACATTTTGACCCCAAATTCAATACAAACCCTAACACTATTTCACCCCATTTGCGCCTCCATCCCCCATTTTTTGAATATTACATTTTGACCCCAAAATAAATACAAACCCTAACACTATTTCTCCCCCATTTGCGCCTCCATCCTCCATTTTCCTCTCAAATTTCTTCTCTCTTCTTCTCTCTTTCAAACATTGAAGTGCATTGGTAAGTTTTTTTTTTTGTACATGTCTTTCGATTAATACTTCAAAATGTTTAAATTATTTTGAAGTCTTTTGTTTTAATAAAATTGGAACTTGTATTTAGGTGTTAAATTTTGCATTTTGGTGAGTCCATCGATTTTTGGCAACTCCGTTTGAATCTTGAAGTGATTTAGCAATGGGTGATGAGGTATGTTACAATTTACACTTTTGCTTTGATTTGTTGAAGTATAGTTCGAACCACTTGATGTTTATAGCTTTAAATTGTTTAATTTGTTGAGTAATGATTGCAATTAGTCCTCTTATGGTTTTGTATGGTTCGAATTTTTTAGATTTTTTGAATAGTGTTTGAATTGTTTAATTTGGTATGTTTCGAATTTTTGAGAATTTTTTAATAGTGTTTGAATTGTTTAATTTGTTGACTAATGATTGCAATTAGGCCTCTTATTGTTGTTATGGTTCGAATTTTTTGACATTTTTTGAATAGTGTTTGAATTGTTTAATTTGTTGACTAATGATTGCAATTAGGCCTCTTATTGTTTTTATGGTTCGAATTTGTTGACATTTTTTGAATAGTGTTTGAATTGTTTAATTTGTTGACTAATGATTGCAATTAGTACTCTTATGGTTTTGTATGGTTCGAATTTTTTAGGTTTTTTGAATAGTGTTTGAATTGTTTAATTTGGTATGGTTCGAATTTTTGAGAATTTTTGAATAGTGTTTGAATTGTTTAATTTGTTGAGTAATGATTGCAATTAGGCCTCTTATTGTTGTTATGGTTCGAATTTTTTGACATTTTTTGAATAGTGTTTGAATTGTTTAATTTGTTGACTAATGATTGCAATTAGGCCTCTTATTGTTTTTATGGTTCGAATTTTTTGAATAGATTTGCACTATTGTTGATTGCTTTGGGTTTTTTGAATACATTCGGTTTAGGGTCCATGGGTTCAATTGTTTTAAATTTTTTGCACCATTGTTTGAGTTGTTGAAGTATGGTTCGAACACTTGGGGATTTATAGCTTTGAATTGTTTAATTTGTTGAGTAATGATTTCAATTAGGCTTTATTGTTTTTTTGGTTCGAATATTTTGAGTCATAGCTTTATTGGTTTTTTGGTTCGAATTTTTGATTCATAACACTTGGGGATTTATAGCTTAATTGTTTTTTTGATTCGAATTGTTCAATATTTGTTTTAAATTTTTTGCACTATTGTTTGACTTGTTGAAGTATGGTTCGAATTGGGTGTTGGGATTTATAGCTTTCAATTGTTTAATTTGTTGAGTAATGATTGCAATTAGGCTTTATTGTTTTTTTGCACGTTTTGAATTTTTGGATTTAGATACGGGTTTCTTGATTCGAATTGTTCATTATTTGTTTTAAATTTTTTGCACTATTGTTCTTGATTCGAATTGAAAATTGCCGATTCTTGTTGCAAAAGTTTGGGTGTTTGAATTGTTGAATGTTGAAAATTGCAAATGTTGAATTGTTGTTGAATGTTGAAAATTCGATTTGTATATATATATATTTACTTGAATGTATACTGATTGAATTTTAATGCTATACAGTACGAGCCGGTATGGGTACGCGAGGCTTTATAGGGTACTATAGCCTACGTAGTTGGCTATGTTCGTCTGAGCCTCATTGATGAGATCAAGGCAGAATTGCGTACCCTAGGACCGGACTGTGTGCAGGAGTTTGAGGGGACGTGTTTTGGACACTTCTTGCTGTGGGAAACCGAAAGGACGATCAGCAAGCAGTTTCTACATGCCCTTATGACACGCCAGGTGCATAAGGGACCCGTTCCAGCTGATGAGCGATGGTTCCATATTGGGAGAGACCGTCGCCTGTGCCGGTTCTCGAAGAGGGAGTTCGCACTGGTTACTGGGTTGCGTTTCGGCACTTCCGATTTTAATCCTTCGGCAGTCCACCATCCAGACGAGGACTCACTCTATTATAGAGTTCACGGTGGTTCGTCCAGAGTGAAGGTGAACGAGCTACTAGAACGATTCACCCAGGGGGAGTGGAGACATTCTCGACAGGACAGTATCAGGATTGCGAAGATCCTGATACTGCAGTGCATACTTATGGGCGTGGATGCGGGCAAGTCTGTCGTGGAGCCCTGGGTGTGGGTTCTTGTCGAGGATGATGAGCAGTGGGAGAATTTCCCATGGGGCAAGTTCTCATATCTGAACCTGTTAAGGTACATTGACAAGGTTCCCACTGAATTCCCACATGGACGTACTACACAGTGGAAGTACCACTTCTATGGATTCTCGACAGCCCTACTGGTAAATTTCATAGTGTTCATTTCATTTACATTAATTCATAAGTTTTTCAATTTTTTCAATAACATATAACTTACGTCCTGTAAAAAATTACAGATATGGGCACTTGAGGCGATCCCATTCACGTCCACCTTCGCCGGGCGCTGGTTGGATACGCCCCTGTCCATGCCTCGGTGTTTGAAGTGGTCCCTCAAGGTGGCGGAGATTGATCTGTCGACCATGCTGGACGGTCAGGTATTTGCATCACCCTTGTCTTCTTACACTAGACTCTTTCGTTTGTTCTTTAATCTTCTTTGATCAAATATAACCTGAAATTGGGGACTTGTAAAACAGGGTATTCAGTGCTTCGAGTCCCTTGATGCGACACCGGAGGAGTGGGTGAAGCCGTACATGATGGGTGTCGACGGCGACATATTTACAGGCGTTCAGCCCCCTCCACCTCGTTATGGTCCACTACGTGGTGCAGTGGCTCGTCGGCGAACACAATCTGGACGAGCTACGCACCCCGTGGAGTCAGAGGCTGAGCCCGACTCCGATCGTCCATCCACTTCGAGGCCTGCTCGTGCATCCACTTCGAGGCCTGCTCGTTCTTCCAGAAGGCCAAGGGCCCAGTCCGACATCCCAGTTGCAGCTGATCCTCCCCAGCCTGAGTCAGCTCCCGATTCCTGGTTTCCTCGGATGACCGGTTATGTTGATGAGAGAATTGACCAGGTCAGTACTCAGTTGCAGCAACTCCGGGAGCATGTGGACTCAGAGGCCCTACGCAGTGACGAGGAGGCTAGGGCCTTACGGGAGTACATGGAGGCCGAGGCCCGTAGATTAGACGAGCAGAATAGGGCCTTACGGGAGTACGTGGATGCCGAGGCCCTTCGTTACGACGAGCAGAGTAGGGCCTTCGAGGAGCAGCAGAGGCAACTCCGGGAGTACGTGGACTCAGAAGCTCAGCGATTAGAGACGTACGTTGATAGCTTCTTCGGATACGGGCATCAGAGTCCCCCAAGGACTTCTTATCACGAGCAGTTCTATCCGTCCGGATCGTCCACAGAGCCAGCTTGGTATCAGTTGCCGAGGCCACATCATGAATGGGCTCCATGGCCGTCAGAGAGTGTACCTGCAGTTGAGCCAGAGACAGTTGCACAGATGGATCCCCCTACATCTGTTGCCAGCGAGCCTCCGTCTGCTATGAGGTACACTCTGCAGACACCCGTACAGTTTACCCCGTCCGAGCTCGGGGGTGCTCATATTTCCACATCTAGTGCAGCATCTCCCGAGCGACAGGTGGAGACCCCGGTCCAGCGTAGACCGTCCACTAGTAGGCCGGCCCGTGCACAGAGGGAGCGTCGTCCGTCTCAGCATGTGCGCAGTCCCTTCCTCAGGAATGAGCCTAGTAGAAGACTGAAGACGAAATTGGCGGATTTCCGGGCGTACTGTGCCAGAGATGATCGGTCTGCTGAGAAGTAAGTGTTTTGTTATCATAGTAAGTGTTTTTAATCGTTTTCTAGTTTCAATACCAATCACTTATGTACAATGTCTTGTCTTGCAGGCGGAATGTGGGCATTGGTGTGGCTGTGGGCCCTTCCTGGTTTTGTCATTTCATCAACGTTAAACAAGCTATGGAAAATTCGGTTAGTCTTGAATCATAAGTTTAAAACTTCTTTGATCAAATATTTGTTTAACCTTTTTTGTACCTTTATTAATTGATTTGACTTCGTGACAGCACATGGATGCGTACCTCGGGATTCTGCAAAGTGCCCCAGAATTTCTTGGTGTACGCGAAGATTTCAAGGAGAGTCTTCAGATTATCGACACTGGATTCGGGGTGAGTCCATCGATTCATTGACTAACACCAATATTTACTTTATGATCGGTCCATGGCCTCATCTCTGAGCATTGGTTTCTTTTTTTACAAATCCAGATTGCGGCTCAGGGTATTTGGGCAGAACGCCACCGTGGAGAGTCTGATGAGCAGAAATACGCTGAACGGGATTATCCAGAGGATTTCACGTTCACGTCCCTAACGAGACTCATCCACTACGCTTTGGGACTGAAGCCGCGGTGGGGGGAAGTGAAGGAGTGGGCGAAACTGGATTTGGGCGTAAGTCTCCTTTTCTGCACAACGTATTTTACCTTATTAACAATATGTACACTACAATGTTCTATACCAACGTAATGTACACATCATCGATTCACCAGGTCGTAACTGTTCTTAACCTGAACGGGCACTGGGTCACTGCATTCATTGACTTCAGACGCTGCTCCGTTACTCTGTTCGACAGCATGAGACATGCGTACACGGACGAGGTGATGGCGTTGCGCTGTCGTCAGACTCTTGGTATACGTCGTCTTTTGCCTCTGGTGTTGGACAAAGCCGGTTTTTATCAAGAGTCCAGACGATGTGGGACTGGACATGTTCCGGTTGATGGGTCTGAGATTGAGTGGGAACTGGGCACGGTGGGTCATAACAAGTGTTACGAGCAGCAGGATCCTATATCTTGTGGGCCCTGGAGTCTGATTACGGCAGAGAGCATGATCACGAATACATTCCCTAGCCCGAAGTTCACCAAGAAGAAGGGCATAGATGCTCTTCGGAGAGATATGGCCCTAGCAGTTTACAAGTACTCCACCTCCGAGGACACTGTAGCTCCCGATTTTCTTGATTAGCAGTGTATTTTTCGTATTATCATGTATGAACGAATGCATATGCAGATCCAGACCTTCTTGATTACCGTATACATCTGTATTTTTCGTATTATCATGTCAAATTCATCCATGCATGGCTAGTTCAAAAAATCAAAATTTCTACAGAATGATCGAACCACTATGTGAAATTCATAGTGGTTCGATCACAACGGCAAAAAATCAAAATTTCTACAAACTGATCGAACCACTCTGTGACATTCATAGTGGTTCGATCACAACTTCAAAAAAATCCAAAATTTCCAAAGTGGTCGAACCACTTTGTGAAATTCATAGTGGTTCGATCACTTTGGAAATTTTTGGATTTTTTGAAGTTGTGATCGAACCACTTTGTGAAATTTATAGTGGTTCGATCACTGCTTAAAAAATTCAGAAATTTCCAAAGTGATCGAACCACTATGAATGTCACATAGTGGTTCGATCACCTTGTAAAAATTTTGATTTTTTGAAGTAGTGATCGAACCACTTTGTGAAATTCAAAGTGGTTCGATCACTTTCAAAAAATTTTGATTTTTTTGAAGTTGTGATCGAACCACATTGTGAAATTCATAGTGGTTCGATCACTACTTCAAAAAATTTAAATTTTCCAAAGTGATCGAACCACTATGTGACATTCAAAGTGGTTCGATCACTTTGTAAAAATTTTGATTTTTTGAAGTAGTGATCGAACCACTTTGTGAAATTCAAAGTGGTTCGATCACTACTTCAAAAAATTTAAATTTTCCAAAGTGATCGAACCACTATGTGACATTCAAAGTGGTTCGATCACTTTCAAAAAATTTTGATTTTTTGAAGTTGTGATCGAACCACATTGTGAAATTCATAGTGGTTCGATCACTACTTCAAAAAATTTAAATTTTCCAAAGTGATCGAACCACTATGTGACATTCAAAGTGGTTCGATCACTTTGTAAAAATTTTGATTTTTTGAAGTAGTGATCGAACCACTTTGTGAAATTCAAAGTGGTTCGATCACTACTTCAAAAAATTTAAATTTTCCAAAGTGATCGAACCACTATGTGACATTCAAAGTGGTTCGATCACTTTCAAAAAATTTTGATTTTTTGAAGTTGTGATCGAACCACTTTGTGAAATTCATAGTGGTTCGAACACTACGTCAAAAAATCAGAATTTCTACAAAGTGATCGAACCACTTTCACTACGTCATAGTGGTTCGAATAATAGTGTTTCTCAGGTTGCCGACATATAAATTTTGTTTTCTAGTA
This sequence comes from Scutellaria baicalensis, assembly GCA_005771605.1. Lineage (NCBI taxonomy): Eukaryota > Viridiplantae > Streptophyta > Magnoliopsida > Lamiales > Lamiaceae > Scutellaria > Scutellaria baicalensis. The sequence continues at coordinate 13,564,201 of CM016728.1, forward strand.
ATTAACAGTATTATTCACTTTAATTTTCACGTTTCACAGTGAATGTTCAGATGTTTGTTGTCACAATTTATTTGAAATCAATACCAATCCATAGTCAAGATGTTCACGTGGTAGAATTAATGTTGATTTGAACATTCATTCACGGGTTGCTCAAAACTCATCTATTTAAGTGAGAATGAGTTTCCAACACTAATAGCACAAAATCGTGAGTGATAGTAGTGTGAAGAATTTGAAGTATTTGAAGAATTATCAAGTAAGTTATCTCTCTTTGGTTTTTTATATCGAATGTTTTCCTCACTCTAATTTGGATACATTTTCAGATCATATTATCGAAAATGTCTTATTCGGTGGTGGTTTCGTTCGGAGGTCATTGGGAAGGTATTCAGTACGTAAATGGGTCCCAAGAGTTGATCAGTCTTCCAAGACTCACGTACATGGATTTATTGACCTCGATTCATGGGATCGTGCTTGCCGACTTAAATTATTGGGGATATGTGATCCATGCGCTAACTGACTGTAACGGGAGATTGAAAAAAAAGAAAATCAAGACTGATTCTGATTTAGAAGAGGTTTTTTATTCAGATGACTCTCTTTTGGTTGTTTTTGTTTCGTTGACTAGGGTTGATCCTGGAGTATCCGCGGGATCGTCCTATCAGGATCAGCAAGCTTCACTGGATGACCATGAAAATCAAAGTTCTCAGCCTTCCTGGTTTCCGTTCGACTTTGGAAGTCCTTCAACCTATAATGTGCACACTGTACATGAATTCAGCCCTGCACCTGTCCCTACTGGACTCCATAACGACGAAGAATTCCTTTCGAAATGGGATTTGGCCTGTCGGAATCAAACCACTGAAGCCGGGACGTCTTCGAATGAGCGTTGGGGAAACCGGTCATCATCATGGGGGAGAGACAATAATTTTCAGTTTCTCGACCTGAATAGTCCTGCTGCCTTTTTCGACGAAGGTGAACCGCTCCATGGAGAACACAGAAATTCCGCTGATTTGGACGTTGAAGCAGGTAATTACTTTTACATAACGGATATGTGAGTACAGAGTTATTGTGAATTCCCCAATCACAATCTATTAATTGTAATGTCCACATTTTGACGTCAGATAGAGAAGACGGATTTACCTTAGACGAAGATGTTGACGCATCGTTGGATGATGAGCAGCGCGAGGCGTTTGCGGAATTTTGTGAGTACACAATGCAGCCGGAATGGTATGTTCCCGATATGGACGGATTTGACGAGCCAGAATCCGGGGAGATTGTACATGTCCCTCATGGACTTCAAAAAGGCTCGGTGTATAACAGTAAATCCGATTTAAAAAATGCAGTCGGGATGTACCATTTGGTGAATCAAGTTGAATATCGAGTCCTATATTCGGATAAGCACAGGTGGAATGTGAAATGCAACCACGACGGATGTCGATTCGTACTTAATTCATCTTCCAAGCACGGGATCTGGAAAATCTCCAAGGCTGTAGTGCCGCATAGTTGTCAGCATGACTTAAACACCCGCGCATCCCGCAGAATCCCTTCCTCGGTGATCGGTGAATACTACGTCGAGCAAGCCAGAAAAGAAAATTCCAATCTTGTGCCGAGGGCTATGATTCAAGAAATGGGTCAACGATACGGCCTGAACCTCAGCCTCAAAGTCGCAAGAAGGGCGAAACGTCACGCTATGTACAAGGCGTACGGCGATCCGAAACAGTCATTTTGCTTGCTCCCGCTGTATTTGCTCGAGTTGGTGGATGCCAATCCTGGAACTTACACTGCATTGGAAACACACTCGTCCGGTAAATTCAAGTTCGTGTTTTTTGCCCTGGCTGCCTCAATCATTGGATTTCGAAATTACGGTCGTCCGGTTATAGTTGTTGACGGTTGTCACTTGAAAGGCTCATACAGAGGTATTGGCTTTGTCGCGGTGACAAAAGATGGGAACGACCAAATTTTCCCCCTTGCAGTTGGAATTGGAAACATCGAGAATGATGAGTCATGGTCTTGGTTCATGAAGCATGTTAGGGAAGCATTCGGATGCCCTGACGACCTACTCATCGTTTCTGATCAGCACGCAAGCATAAGTAATGCGATACATGAGAACTTCCCTGAGGCCACGCATGGACTATGTTGTTACCATATTAGACAACATTTGGCCAAACATGGGTCGCATTTGGTCAATCTGTTCCAAAGAGCTGCATACTGTTATGATCCAAATGAGTTCGATGGGTAAGTTTATCCCCATATAATTATTTGCACTACGTATTCATAAATAACAAATTGACGTAAAGTGTTCTTTGTTTTTTTAAACAGGTACATGTCAGCCCTACGTGACAGTCTGATGATGGGTGCAATCAATACATTGCAGAACGCCCAAGAAACGAGGTGGTCACGTGTAAAATGTCCAGTACGACGATACAGTTTCATGACGTCGAATGCCGCGGAGGTTTGGAATGCACGCCTCGTTTGGGCAAGAAAGTTGCCCGTTTGTTCCTTCCTAGAGGCTGCTCGACGGATTATGGAAAAATGGTTTGTCAAACGGAGACAAACGGCGGACGAAAGGGATCACCCTCTTACGAAGAACGTTCACGACAAGTTAATCGAGCGGCAGCGGCTTGGTCGACAAATGGATGTCTCTGAACTTGGGGGAAATAAATTCAAGGTTGTTTCCAATGGTAAACTCCATGTGGTGGACTTGGACCACCGTATGTGCACATGTTGGGAGTTCCAAAGCGAGTTAATTCCTTGCTCACACGCATGTGCTGCCATCAGGTCAGTCCACTTTTTGATCTTTGACTACAATTCTCTCGCCCATCCCATCTCTTGATTTTTGTTTGGTTTCACAGTTTTACGAAACGGTCGGTGATCAATTACGTGTCGCCTTATTACACGACCGGATGGTTGAGGGGAATGTGGGCCGCCGAGGTTATGCCTGTACAAGAGCCACAATACTGGAAACAACACGATGTCGTTCATCTACAACTGTGTACGGCTCCAGAGAATCCAAGACAGGCCGGTCGACCTAAAAGTACCCGTATACCTTCTACGGGTGAACATTCTACTGGACCTCCTCGAAGGAGTGGGACATGCGGACGATGTGGAAGAGCTGGTCACAATAGGGCTACCTGTACGGAGTACATTCCCGAAAGTTCACACCCTATTTTGGATGAGCTTGAGGAGGATGATCCTATCAATAGTGGTCACGTACCTACGAGGAGGAAAAAAAAGACATGTTCATTGTGCGGTTCTAATTCACATACGAAGAGGAGGTGCCCTACGTATTTGGCGCGACCTTGAAACACAGTTGTATAAGTACATATGTATATGCTTAGAAAAATTGGTTTTTACACTAGTGATCGAACCACTATGAATTTGATATAGTGGTTCGATCACTTTGGAAAATTTTTTTTTTTTTCAATAGTGATCGAACCACTATGAATTTGACATAGTGGTTCGATCACTTTGGAAAATTTTGGTTTTTTTCAATAGTGATCGAACCACTATGAATTTGACATAGTTGTTCGATCACTTTGGAAAATTTTGGCTTTTTTTCAATAGTGATCGAACCACTATGTGAAACACATAGTGGTTCGATCACTTTGGAAATTTTTGATTTTTTGAACTAGTGATCGAACCACTATGAATTTCACATAGTGGTTCGATCACTTTGGAAATTTTTGATTTTTTGAACTAGTGATCGAACCACTATGAATTTCACATAGTGGTTCGATCACTTTGTAAATTTTTTATTTTTTGAACTAGTGATCGAGCCACTCGAACCACCTAAATTATATTCAGTATTTCTATTACATTAAGTATAAATTATTTTGCTTCGATTAACATATTATAGTGGTTCTCGTACTAATTAATCGAACCATAATTTATGAATTAGAAATTATAAAAATTTACTAATTACAGTTTTCGGATAAAACAATTGTTAAATAACTATAAATACAAGAGAATAAATAAAAAGAGCAAATAAATTTGTAATTACAGTATTTGGATAAAACAATTGTTAAATAAGTATAAATAAAATTGAATATATCATCAAGCAATCATTACTTGATGATTTTTCCATGACCGAGTCAAAATAGTGTAGAAAAGGTAACTTTGTTATATTTTGTGGTAGAAAAGTACATTTCCTTATATACAATGTTAGAAAAGTCAAATCCTTAAAAAATTTTGTGTAATTCGGCCCATTTGCTCATTAATTATTATTATTTTTTGTTAAAAATCTTGATCTAACCAATGCAAACAACTTAATTATTTCAAGTTAATAAAGAGAAAATATATGCTCATCAGATACCTAAAATATTTTGATATATGTTTAAGTAACGTGGGAAGCTCAACATTCAACTCACTTGTATTAACTAATAGATGAAACAATTATACCAAAATGTATTTCACTGTAATATATTTCTCAAAAAATGTAACACATTTTATTTTAAAAATTATTCTCAAAATATAAAATTAAAAAACTATTTAATTTAGAGATTATGATTTATATGAATCCTTAAAAGTATAAATCTTTTTATTTTTGATTTTTTAATTCTTGTAACTATTTTATTTCTATTTATATATAGATGAACATGAGCAATAAATAAAACAATAAATTTACAGATGGGTCTATTCTATTTTACATCATTTGTCCTAATTTCAGAAGGAAAACTACTTGCACACATAAAATACAATTACACACATTTAGATCCTAACTACAATGTATAGACTATAGTAGTGTTTCACTTGTTGTAGACTTGATCAAACATTTCTTCTTGTTTTGCAATTGTCTCACCACACAGCTTGGCAGTCTGTATCCATTTGCAGGCCCAAAGAGAAACCCTATGCTACTGAATTAAGGGCAATTATATACACACCCCAAACAATACTAAAAACACCCCATCTATACATATGTAAATTAAAATAAAAAAAAAAGAGTGTATATATATGAATGTGTTTAGTATTGTTTAGGGTGTATATAGAATTACCCTTCAATTAATTGATACACTTCACTTTGGTGCTTTCATGATTTTCTTTTACTTATTTATGTTTTGGTGGGGTGGGGTGGGGTGGGGTGGGTCCTCTGTGAATGAAGCCGTAGTTTGAAAAGATTCCGAGGCTCAAAGGTCATTGAATGGACATAATTTAACCTAGCTTTATAAATTCTAGGAATGCGACATCCATTCATCACTTCAACCACCTTCAAATGGAACACATACATCACTTTTATTTCTCTTAATTTGCAGTTTTTGACATTGCAGTCACTAAAATTCTCTACCTTCCAATTCAGCCTAGAGAAATGAACCATAAACTTTGAGTTTAAGTAATGTCTCGTCTTTATAAAGGTGTAGATTGTGTGACGATCATGATTCGAATATAGGTCAGGTACGTTTTCTAATCTTTATTATGCCCTCGGCTCCAATCAACCTAATCTCATTTAAAAAAAAAAAAACTTGAAAAATGAAAATGGAAAAGGAGGCTCAGTCTTAGCATTATAGTACAACATCATTGAAGTAGTTGAAAATTCTTAAAGTGTTAGGTTAAGTGCAACTCACCCTCCAATTTACAACTGACTTTGAAATTTCAACTGAACATGGATTCAAATACCTTAAAGATTAAATTGATTTTATATATATATATATATATATACTAAATTGAATAGTTTCAAACAGCATCTAAACTGCAGAACTAACACTGAATATTCCCCATTAATGATATGAAAGTCTAGTTAGATAAAAATCAGAAAGGTGTGTAGTAAATGATTTTAACACAAGTACCACCTGTATTTTAGAAGGAAATAAGTAAAATAAACAAATTGGATTAAAAACATAAAAGAGCACCATTAATTAAATTAAATAAGATGCTTAAGTCTTAAACCAAACAATATCTTTATGTTAGAGCTTGCAATTATCAAGTAAAATTTGGTTTTCATTAAAAAAAATAATAATAATAACTCAAAAACTTGTCCTCTCATTTCATGTAGATAGAACCTACCACATAGTACCAGCCACTTGGGGGTTGTTTGGACTGCCACTGGTCCATTCGGATTTAGAATGAGTTCAGTCTAGTCCAGTCCATATCTGGACAGGAATTTACAAAATCTTTCAATTCTACCCTATTTTACCAGCTTACTCTACAACTCTAAACTTCCAATATAAAACATTTACTTTCTTTACAATTTCAATGTGACAATAACATCTTAACTATAATCACCTTATAAAATCTCAATACAAACACAAGATTATTAAAATCCAGTATTTTCACTCAAATCCAAATCCAGACTCACAGAATCCACCTCTACCTCAATCCAAATAAGCCCTTAGGGTATTAACATTTAAAGAAAAAAAATAGAGAATAATTAAACCGCCACTGTCCCTCTTTATTCTCTTTGATATTCCATTGAATGAATCATAATTAATCACGAGGTAAGTATAAAGATATTAGTATTAACTTTTCAATTAGAAACTAATTTTATTTTTTATTGGTGAATATAATATCAGCATTAAACACATTATAACTTAATTAACTAAATAACATTGGAGATTAAAACATAATTAATGGGAAATGGCAGGTAATTTAGACGTTTGCACTCATCCATTATAGACTTAGACTAGATGTCGACACCATTACCATTATCTCCACACAAGACTTAAAAGCAACCTCCTTTCAAGTTATTGAAACCACAAAAAATATATAAAAATTAAATGAAAGAGTTGAAATTTTAATAAACAATAGCCATTTTCATTTATGTACAGAGCTTGGCCTCCAAATTTTTTCACTCTAAGCTATTTACATAATTGCTTTTACAGGAAAATGCGTGTATAATTACAGAGGATTAAAAGGGAAAAAGAAAAAGAAACCAAAATATTTTCTATAGGATAAAAAGTGAATCCAAAATTGGGCGGATTTTTCTAGATTTTTCAAGGTTTTGTGGATGCAGGTGAAATACGTATAACGATATGTATTATATGTCGAAATCAACGGTGTGTATGGTGTATTTCATCGATTAAGAGCTGCAAATCCATTTCCCGAGGCAAAAAACAGAGACTAGCCTTGTTAATTGATCAGATATTTTGGTGTTGGGGGAGGCGGAAGCGGACCTGAGATGCCGGCGATTTGACGGCGACTCCGTGCCAGCAGATGCCGCCGCGGCACATTTCGTGGCCGCGATCGTGCGTAATCAGCGCCTGAGTGGCCTTGCGTGAGACGTCCCAGGTGAGCGTCGCGATCAGGATGAGCGCCACCACCGCCGTGGAGAGGGCGATTACACAGCAGCCGCTGAAGCTCCGCCCTGTGGCCAGACCATAAGCCTTCATGGCGACAATGACTATCAGATACAGAGTGGTCAGATTCCCCACCACCGCGTCGGAAATCGCCATGTCGGCGGAATTGCAGAGCAAGTGATTGCGCTGTGAACGGAAATTGTGGCCTGACCTAGAACAGAGAGATGGTGGGGTGGTGTAGGGTGGGGAAGTGGCAATTTAATGCTTGGGAAGGGGCGTATGTGTGACGAAAGGTTTTCTGAGTGACGATAACCTGGGGTGGGGTGGGGTGGGGTGGGGTGGGAGTGGGTTTAGCTTATCTGCTTCTCTATCACTGTTTGGTGTTTCTTATAAAATAAGGTACAATATATCATCAATCCACCATTCACGATAATGATTTCTGATGGGCTGATTTTGTTATCTATATAGCCCAAACTCATTATTGCACGTGCCTCTCTCTTCCAACTTTTATTTCCCTTTTATTTTTATTTCTATAGTAGCTATTATTCTTTTTTAGGTGTTTGTTAAATGTTAATTAAGTATTTAGGTTAAAAGTTGTAAATATATATATAGAGGAAAAATGAATTCAAAAATTAGTTAGGTAACGGGATATTTTGAAGTGTATGAGTTGAACTCATATTATAACCACATGATATTATGTAAATCATACACCATCATTGATTAATTAATTCTAATTAATTGTGTCCTTGTCACTATTCTTAATTTTCCACGTCTTCTTTAACTATTCGATCATGATCAAGGAGTTTACCAATGAGCATGGATATAAGCATTATCTTCTATTTAAACAATTTGTTGTATGTGATTCTTGTTTCATATATCAGTCCTTTTATTTTATTTTATTTGGTTAGGTTAAAATGGAGTTAATTATGATTAATTATCAATGATTGATTTAAAGTGATGTATGATTTATATAATATTCATGTGACATCCATATCACCACAACAATATGATTCACCTGTCATGTAAATTCTATTGAATTATTAGAGTATATATCATATTAGCCAAAGTAGGATTGTGGGTGTACGACAAATGTCGTTTCATACAAACCCACCAATATACATACACATATACAACCTTTTATATACTTATCATGCTCTATCTATTAAACAAATTTATCAAATGGTCGATTAGTTATTGAGTCTTGAATAATGTGTTCAAATACTCTCGATTGCTTTAGGATTTTTTTTTCCCACTAAAATCACTAAAGTGTCCGAACTTAATATAAAAAATCTCTTCATACCATCCCCTTTCCTATATAATACGTATAGTTCATATAATATGGTTCACATAATTAATAAGACATTTTTTGAAAAATAATAATGGCCTAATTTTATTTTCGCAGAGGGACTTTCAAATGTTAGACAAACCTGATATTGTCCTATAAAAACAAATTAATTAAAACATTAATGCATAAGAAAAGGTGTAAAAATACATCAAAATAAATATGTCATCATATCATAAAAATAGACTTATATACTATTTTCATTCGTCCTACAGAGATACGATTGTACTTATAATAAGGTTTTGCATTTATAATATTGAGTCATTACCTTTTCTATTCACTATTTACTTTTCGGAGAGCTACAACTTCAAATATTTTCTTAGTTTGTGTGAAAATAAAAGAAAGTGGATAGGAGAGTATATATGTTAAAGAGTAACACTTGTGTCCCTCAGGGGCACGGTGTTCCCAAATTAATCAATCATATAATGTTAAATATATACTCTACGGGTACCATATATATACTCTTTAAGTATCATACATATACTCTTATATACATATAATACATGTAGAGTATATTTATAACACCTATAGAGTATATATATAACATCTAGATCCGTGTCCCTATATACCCTAGAGATATATAAGTTTTTGCCTATGTTAAATGATAATTTTTTTCAGTTTCTCAAATAAAAATGAGATTGTTTTGATCTTTCGAAGAAGAAAGGAAAAAATATAAAAATGCGTTAATTGTTATTTACGGTAGAATTACAAAAGTGAGGTTGCCGTGCTTTTTGCGGTATAAGTAAACGAAGGCTTAAACACACGGAAACTTCCAGAACAGCTTCTCTCCACGTCTAATAAGCAGTGAGGCCCAATGAAAACCCTCCACGTGGCAGGATTCACCAATCAGAACGCTAGACACCGTGTCACACTCATTTACTAGTCTAAAACCTGGCTGCTTAAATCTCACTTCTCACTCCTCACTCAACCAGACGATCCGACTGAAAAATAATTTAGCAATCACAATGAGGAAGTGGACGATCCCTTCCGTTTTGTTTCTGCTCTGTCTATTGTTTCTTCTCCCAGATCAAGGTATGTAGTTAATGATTTGGTTTATAGATTTTTTTCTGTTGTTGTGTCTGTGATTGATTACGTGCTCATTTTGATATTTTGTTGAGCACTGAGCTTTTGAGTTTGGATTTTCTTTTGGATGTAGGATTTGTTAGTGATTTTATGAGGATTTGAGTTTTTGTTGATGATTTGTGGAATATTCTAGGTAGGAAAATACACGCAAATGCGGAAGCCGATTCAGATGCGCCGGCTGATCTGCCCAAGGTGGAGGAGACGTTGGGCGCCGTTCCTCATGGATTATCTACGGATTCTGATGTTGTTAAGAGGTAATTACATTTTAATTTTGTTGTTGAATCTTGTAATTTTGATTGATGAATATTTAATTTATGTTTTGTGGATGTGGTGTAGAGAAGCTGAATCGATGTCTAGAAGAACACTCCGCGCCAATGCGGAGAAGTTCGAATTCCAGGCTGAGGTGTCGCGGCTTATGGACATTATCATCAATTCTCTTTACAGCAATAAGGATATTTTCTTAAGAGAACTGATTTCCAATGCTTCAGATGTAAGTTCTTTTCTTTGGTTTGTGCTCTTGTGATTATTAGCGCATTTTCCAAAAGCTGCTTGAGTAAATTGTCTGGTTTTTGTGATTATATTCAGGCTCTGGACAAAATTAGATTTTTATCACTTACCGATAAGGAAATTTTGGGTGAAGGTGACAATACCAAGCTTGAGATTCAGGTTAGTTTCACTTTATGATAATGCTTGAACATTTTCATTGTAGCACTGAGCAGCTTTTAATACGAGATTGTTATGAGATATATGGATCATGTTAAAATAGTATATATCTTCTCATTTCTTGAAATCAAAAGGTCAAGCACATAAAATTTGAGTTATATGGATTGCCCAGTGATACTTGAATACTAATGAACTCTCTGCTGAAGCTTATGGTATTTTAATGTTGAGTGGCTCATTGTATATTTCTGCATTATATGTCATAGACGATTAATTATATTTCAGCAGATTAGTAACTCACTCAATCTATGCAGATTAAGTTGGACAAAGAAAAGAAAATGCTTTCAATTCGTGACAGAGGTATAGGAATGACTAAAGAAGATTTAATCAAGAATTTGGGCACCATTGCAAAATCTGGAACTTCAGGTACAGTACTGATTTGGAGCAAGTGTGGTGATTGTTGATTACTTGTTATGCCTTAACTTCTTGATGATTTTGTATTTGTTATTGCTAATACCCATAATGTGTTTGTCTGTACAGCATTTGTGGAAAAAATGCAGACAAGTGGAGATCTTAACCTTATCGGTCAATTTGGTGTTGGATTCTACTCAGTATATCTTGTCGCTGACTATGTTGAAGTTATCAGCAAACATAATGATGATAAACAGTATGTTCTTTTGAACCATCATCCTGCATTTAGTAGGTTACCCCAGTGTGCTAAAGTGATTAATCTTTGAAACGGTGATCAATTTCAGGCATGTTTGGGAGTCAAAAGCAGATGGTGCTTTCGCAATCTCAGAAGATACGTGGAATGAACCACTTGGTCGTGGAACAGAAATCAGATTGTACCTTAGAGATGAAGCTCAGGAGTATTTGGATGAGTACAAATTGAAGGTTGGTATTCTATATTTGGGCTTTTTTTGGTTAATCCTTCATGTGCAATGTAGTTGGCGAATTTTCTAGCTATTTATTGCTTACATCGTCTAAGACAACCATGAGTAATTATTTACAATCATTTCTAGGATCATTTGTTCTCTTCTCTCTCCTTGTCTTTTGATTATCTTGTGTCAGTTTCAAGTTTGCTACAACTTGGTCAAGGTTATTTTTCTAGATGCCTGCATCTGCTTTTATCATCAGGACAATCTCTTGTTTATGGTGATACCTAATATGAGGTGAGCTATAGAATCCCGACTTTCATCTGTGATTTTCCAAGATGGCTAAGCCTTGCTCAGTGGTTTATGTATCCACAAGCTTTAAGAAGTTTGTTCTTAAGACATCATTCGGGAGAATATTTTGAACCAACCATAATAAGTTGAAATAGGATTAGTAGGAAGTTTGGTGGAATGGAAGGAAACTTTATGCGGAATAGCCCATTTTGAAAATTGGATAAATCAGATAGTTGTATTGAGTTACAAATCTAACTCCAATGTCTATGCACGACGAGTTCTGGTGTCTTTCTTTCCTCTTGTTCTGTGTATCTACTTTAGTTTGACTCAACATGATGATAAACAAATACTGTAATCTAGATGTAAGGCAAAATGGGACCATTGAAACAGTGAAGAAGTAGGTTACCTTTAAATATGTAATCTAAATGTAAGGCAAATTTGGTTACTTTTTCTTAATTGTTCATTTGAGCATTTCCTCAATATTTTTATTGCAGGAGTTGGTGAAGAAGTATTCTGAGTTCATCAATTTCCCCATAAACCTTTGGGCAAGCAAAGAAGTGGATGAGGAGGTTCCTGCTGATGAAGATGATTCTGATGATGAGGAAAAACGTATGCATAATTTATAATTGCTGTCTCCATATAAATTGCGCTTTTTTTTTTTTTTTCTGATTCTAAAAGAATTTATTGAAACTCTCATGTTCAGTTCTAATTTTCACCTTTGTCCACTATGGCATGAAACAGCTGAAAGTAAATCTTCTGATGAGGAGGAAGAAGAAGATACTGAGAAAGATGAGGAAGAGAAAAAACCCAAAACAAAAACAGTGAAGAAAACTACATATGAGTGGGAACTTCTGAATGATGTGAAAGCTATATGGCTACGGAGTCCAAAGGAGGTGACTGACGAAGAATATACAAAATTCTATCACTCTCTGGCCAAGGTGGGTACCATATCCAGCCTCTTGGGCTTTATATCATTGTCTCTCTTCCTGTATAGCAACTATATTTAATTTCATAATAATTAACATCTTAAACTGTACCAACAGGACTTTGGTGATGAGAAACCTCTAACGTGGAGTCACTTTACTGCTGAAGGTGATGTTGAATTCAAGGCTGTGCTGTTTGTGCCTCCCAAGGCTCCTCATGATTTGTATGAGAGTTACTACAACTCAAACAAATCTAATTTGAAATTATATGTTAGACGGGTCTTTATCTCAGATGAATTTGATGAACTTCTGCCCAAGTATTTGAACTTCTTGATGGTAAACTTTGTCTCATCATAGACATTTTATTTAATTTCAAGTTAGCTTCTGGACCTCATTCATTCTTTATTTGACTTGCCTATTTGACCAGGGTCTTGTTGATTCTGACTCGTTACCACTTAATGTGTCGAGAGAAATGTTACAACAGCATAGCAGCTTGAAAACGATAAAGAAGAAACTCATCCGCAAGGCCCTTGATATGATTCGCAAACTTGCTGAAGAGGATCCTGATGAATTTAAGGATAAAGAAAAGAAAGGTATGGTAAACATAAAGAGATCTTCTATCTATTGTAAGAGAACTTCCGTCAGAGTTAGCAATTCAAGTGAGGAAAACTGACTTTTTCCTCCTGATTAACTGACCTTTTTTACTCCTGATTTGTGAGGAAAAATGTAATGATTAATTTCATTATATTCATGTGCTTCAGTTGGTTTGGTTTGATTGTGAAATTTATGTTACCACAGATATTGAAGAATCCAGTGACGACAATGAGAAGAAAGGCCAGTATGCTAAATTTTGGAATGAATTTGGAAAGTCTATTAAACTTGGAATTGTTGAGGATGCAACTAACAGAAACCGCTTGGCGAAACTTCTGAGATTTGAGACGTAAGCACACATATTTTCATGATAGAGAAGATCAATTTGATACAATCTGAACAAGTTGTGTTTTAAAAGATATTTTTTGGTGGTTTTCTGTCTGCAGCAACAAATCAGATGGTAAATTAACTTCTCTAGATCAATACATCTCGAGAATGAAGTCTGGACAGAAGGATATCTTTTATATTACTGGATCAAGCAAGGAACAGCTAGAGAAATCTCCATTCCTCGAGAGATTAACAAAGAAGAATTATGAGGTGAAGCTTTCATCTTTTTTGTCATTAGTTCCTAAAATTTGATTGATGCTACCCTTTTGAGTTTTTATGACGTTTAATTAATTGCAAGCTCACAGCTGAATTTGATTTGTGGGTGCAGGTTATTTTCTTCACAGACCCTGTGGATGAATATCTGATGCAATATCTGATGGATTATGAAGACAAGAAATTCCAAAACGTATCCAAAGAGGGACTTAAAATAGGGAAGGATTCAAAAGACAAGGAACTCAAGGAGTCGTTTAAAGATCTTACCAAATGGTGGAAAGGTGCTCTTGCCACTGAAAACGTTGATGATGTGAAGATAAGCAACCGTTTGGCTGACTCCCCATGTGTTGTGGTGACATCAAAATACGGTTGGACTGGAAATATGGAGAGGATCATGCAGTCTCAAACTCTGACAGATGCAAGCAAACAAGCTTACATGCGAGGCAAGAGGGTGCTTGAAATCAACCCAAGACACCCTATTATCAAGGAACTTCGAGAGCTAGTAGTCAAGGACCCTGAGGTAACAATTTGACAACCTCTCTTTTTCTGTTTGATTAAACAAAACTATCTAGCCATGTTATGTAAGTAACGAGATATGGTATATAGACAGACATATATATAACAAGACTCTTTTGATCCATGTATAGGCTGAAAGCATAAAACAAACAGCTCGTCTCATGTATGAGACGGCCCTCATGGAGAGTGGTTTCTTACTCCCTGATCCAAAGGACTTTGCTTCGAGAATCTACAGCTCCGTGAAGGACAGCCTCAAAATTAGCCCCGATGCGACAGTTGAGGAGGAAGACGAGACAGAGGAAGCGGAGATAGAAACGAGTGCAAAAGAAACAGAAGAATCTCATCAAGATGAGGATTTGAAGGATGAGTTGTAGGTTCACGTTTTTTAGATAATCTTCAACACTTCTTGTAACTTGTACTGAGGAACTCCTGAGATGTTCTTACTTTATTAGGTGCATTTATTAGGCACCAACTGTTTTGTCATGCAGTTCCTTTTTCCTACCATCGATCAATGTTTCCAAACTTGGATTCACCAAAAACAAATGATGATTTTGTTGCATATACGTGTCACTGCATCTAATGGTTCAATCATTTTGGGAAAAAACTGACTGATCAGTGATTATTAACAAACCAAATATCAAAATTAACGTGAAAGAGTGCAATCAATGTATATCAAAGTCGACTTCAAGACACTAACAATGCACTCTATTTTCAAGTAGCAATGTAGCAAAAAGAAATTTAGAATCAAAAAGGCCAAATACATGGGATTAGAAAGTCTGGAAATGCTAAAATACCTAGCGCTGATGTGTAACTATTTTATTCCACTCTTAATATGTTTACCATGTAATTATTTTATTTCCGCTCTTAATATGTTTACCACTAACGCACAACTAACACGTTATTATACTATTCTCTCGCTATATAAAAATGTTAAAATGTTGTGTAATTATCTTATTTCATTGTTGTGAATGGTGGCTGGATCTCATGCAAGACTCATGCAGTAGAGTTGCATGTGTTTAAAGTTGTGTTTTAGAATAAAGAGAAACAACAACGGTTTTCTAAAGCGTTGTGGAATAAGAGGCGCATTTTTACTTATAGAATCGCATTTTTGGTTTGAATGGAAATCGGATTTCTCATGTTTGGAAGAAGCGCACTTTCACTTACAGAAGCGTAGTTTCGACTTTTGCATAGAAGTGTTATTTTCGGCAGCCAATCAGATCGCGACGCCTGGCAAGGAAACGGGTAATTCAGTTGGAAGACGATGAAGATCAAGAAACAGGGGCTCAACTAGCCGTTTTCCAGATCTTCTACAGAATTCGTTTGAGATCCGTTTTACTTACTTTCTGTTGCGTTGTATAGCTTATATATAGGGCTTTAAAGGGTTGTTTGTTTTACGAATTGACATCTAGCATAGAGAGAGAAACAGTGAGTGAAAGAGAGCAAGTTAGTCATATTCAAGAGTTGTAATCTGCAAATTTGCAGAGTTGTTCTTGTTCTTGTTTTCTTCGATTAATGAAATAATCCCCTCCCCATTCTTCCCGTGGATGTAGGCCTTAAAGCCGAACCACGTAACTCGTTGGTGTGCTCTTGTATTTTCATTTTGTTTTGATTTCTTTACTTGGAGTTCTTGGTTTTTTTGGTGGTGTTCTTCAAATGTTAGGTTTGAATTGGTGAATTATCCTAACAATTGTTATATGAAAAATGGAAAATGTTAAAATGCCGGGTAGCTCTTAACATACTTACCGTTGATGTATAATGATTTATCTCCTCATTATATGTAAAATGAAATTAATTGATGTATTAAATATATGACAAGTCAGCTGTGGACACAGATTAATGTGCCGGTTATATTAGCTAGACTTCTAGAAAGTTTAAATACACCCAAATTTGAAATTTGTGCTGTTTGTAGTTGAAAACAAAAACAAAAAAAACACTAAGAATATAATGCAATGGAGAATTAGAGCACGAACATGAAAAGACTATCGCTCTCACTCCCCAGCTATTTCAGTTTGCTGTTGCAACAATGCATGAAACAAAAGGTGCTGAAACCATGCAAGCAAATCCACGCATTAATGTCAACTAAACATGTTGACATGAATTCTTTCTCTCTCAGCTCCAAGCTCATCGGTGCATATGCATGTTCTGGGGATTTGGCTTCATCCAAGCTACTCTTCAAAGAAACTCAAAACCCTAATGCTTTTGCCTTCAATTGGATGATCCAGGCCCTGATATCTTCTGGGTTCCGTGAAGAAGCTATTGGGTACTTTGCGCTGATGCAAGAATCAAGAGATGATAACAGTTCTCCAAATAAGTACACTTTTTCTGCGATCTTAAAAGGTTGTGTGGATTTTCTGGATTTGGAGTTAGGGAAGCAAGTTCATTGCCTGATTTACAAAATGGGGTTCGTAGAGGATCTATCAGTGTGCAATGCTTTGATGGACATGTATGGGAAGTGTCGAAAGATCACGGATGCACGTAGGGTGTTTGATGAAATGTCTGTGAGAGATGTTGCTTCATGGACTACAATGATCTGTAGCTATGCTGATGTAAGGGAGATTAATGAGTCACTTATTCTGTTCGAAAGAATGCGATTCGAAGGTGTAGAACCTAATGCTTTC
Organism: Scutellaria baicalensis; assembly: GCA_005771605.1. Taxonomy (NCBI): domain Eukaryota; kingdom Viridiplantae; phylum Streptophyta; class Magnoliopsida; order Lamiales; family Lamiaceae; genus Scutellaria; species Scutellaria baicalensis. The sequence goes on from CM016728.1 coordinate 13,580,917, forward strand.
TCGTGGACCGCCATTATCAGGGGCCTCACAATTATTGGGGACTGTTATGGTGCTCTTGAATTTTTCTCTCGAATGGGTGAAGAAGGATTAGTCCCTGATTTGGTTGCTTGGAATGCAATGATCTCAGGCTTTGTTCAAAGCCAATGGGGAGTTCAAGCTTTAGAGATGTTCCAAGATATGTTAACTCATGGAAGTAAGCCTAATGAAGTGACTATAACGGGGTTGCTCCCCGCTTGTGGGATGATTGGTTCAATCCGCAGAGGAAAAGAAATTCACAGCTTGATATACAGAATGGAGATCAACATCAATGCCTTTGTAGGCACTGCACTTATTGATATGTACTCAAAATGTGGGAGCATTCAAGAAGCTCAGAATGTTTTCAACACAATCATTAACAAGAACTTAGCAGCATGGAATGCTATGATTGGGTGTTATGGGAAGCATGGGATGGTGAGCTCTGCAATCGAGCTTTTCGAAAGGATGAAGGCTGAAGAAATGAAACCCAATAAGGTCACCTTTACCTCTGTGATCTGTGCTTGTAGCCATGGTGGTCTGGTTGAGAAAGGTATGGAGATCTTCAAGTCCATGGATTTGTATGGTGTCAAAGCGAATAAAGAGCATTACTCGTGTCTCATTGATCTTCTTTGTCGTAATGGGAGAATTGAAGAGGCTTATGGTGTCATTCAAGAACTTGGGGCGGAAGCGATCACGGATTCAATCATTGGAGCTTTTCTCAATGGCTGCAAGATCCATGAAAGGAGAGATCTTGCTCAGAAGATTTCTGAATATCTGAGAATGGAGATGATGAAGCCTGGTAGCTTTGTGACATTGTCAAACTTATATGCATTGGAGGATAAATGGGGTGATGTTGAGGATTTAAGAGAGGTGATGAAGGATAAGAGAATCTGCAAGAGGCCTGGTTTTAGTTCAGTTTAGACTTGAGTTTTTTGACCATTTTTCTAGTGATTTTATATGGATTGGGAAATTGTTCAAATTTGCCCTCCAAATTGAACACATCAATTACTTTTTAAAAGGGTATTTAGGTCCTTTTGCAATCGTTTTGCTCGGGCCTTTTTTGTATTATTACTAGCGTAAGTCCCGTGTATCACACGAGTATTTAAATATTAATTAAAAAGTTTAAAAATTGTTATTTATGAATAAATTTAATTATTATTATATTTCATTAATTTTTAATTTAATTAGTATGTAATTTAAATTTAATTGTACGAAAATTTAATTATTATTTAATGTAATTAGAAATATCAATTTTAATTAATATGTTTGTCTAAAATTTCATAATTTACAATCAATCATAATTATTAGCATTTTTCTATTTAATTATTATTATCTTATTAAATACATTATTACAATAAATTATAAATATTAAATGAATTGATTTAAATTAAATAAGATTAATCTGATAGTGACAAGTGACACCCTTGGTAGTCGAATAGTATAGATATAGATTATTTAATGTAATTGTAAATATCAATTTTAATTAATATGTTTGCCTAAATTTTTATAATTTACAATCAATCATAATTATTAGTATTTTTCTATTTAATTATTATTATCTTATTAAATATATTATTACAATAAATTATAAATATTAAATGAATTAATTTAATTAAATAAGATTAATCCGACAGTGACAGGTGTCACCTTGATAGTCGAATAGTATAGTATAGATATTACGCTCACTGTTCGTTTCTCACATACGTACACACACAGTTGGTTTCGTCGGAATATTCTCTATATATATCGGCTGCTCCGAGGAGTGTTTAATAAGATTGAAGATTCCACCGGAAATGTTGAGATCTGTTGTTCGGAGGAGCGCCATCTGGAGGCCAGCCGCGACGGCGCCGTCTGGTTTATGGAATCGCAGCTTCGCGTCGGGCCCGGCGCCGGAGCGGAAGGTGGCGATTTTGGGGGCGGCCGGAGGGATCGGTCAGCCCCTATCTCTTCTGATGAAATTGAATCCTCTTGTTTCGAGCCTCTCTCTATATGATATCGCCGGAACCCCCGGCGTTGCTGCCGACGTCAGTCACATTAACACCCGATCCGAGGTCATATGCGTTTTCTTTTTTCTGTCACGTTTGATTGTTCATTTATTAGTTTTTTTGATTTGCTGATCATGTTTATTGATCACTTGTTTATGGATTCGGAGCATTTCCAAGACTTGTTTATGGGAATAGTAATTTCATGGATTTTGTGATCAGTGAAAATTGAGGAAAGCTGAGGTGTTAACTGAATTATACATCTGTGTCCCTAGAGTTGTTTGTATATCATGTTTTGTTGCTTCTTAATACGTGATTGGATGATGAGTATTTTCCTGGACATTGTTTCTGCTGATTGAAGTTTGCATCTTAAATAGGTCAAGCGAGTTGTTTCTGCTCCCCTTTCAACTTGTTGAAATTCTTAGCTTCTTTATTTCAGATTAGGTATATATGTTTCAGTTCTTTGATGGTATACTGTACCTTAAATTGGATAGTTGCTTGAATGTACGTACAGGTGAAGGGTTATGCAGGGGAAGAGCAGCTTGGACAGGCTTTGGAGGGTTCAGATCTAGTCATCATCCCAGCTGGTGTTCCCAGAAAGCCTGGCATGACCCGTGATGACCTTTTCGGGATTAATGCTGGCATTGTCAAATCTCTTTGCGAAGCCATTGCCAAGTATTGCCCCAATGTACCATATCCGTACATACTCCTGCTTAACTTCACATTGATTGATTTTTCTCTGTAACTTTCTATTGCTATTAAGGAGTGTTTAATGGAAGTAAAATCGTTGAATTGTAGGCTCTTGTCAATATGATTAGCAACCCTGTAAATTCAACCGTACCAATCGCTGCTGAGGTCTTCAAGAGTAAGGGAGTATATGACGAGAGGAAACTGTTTGGTGTGACCACTCTTGATGTTGTTAGGGCAAAAACTTTTTATGCTGGCAAGGCCAATGTTGATGTAGCGGGTATTGCTTATATTTTTCTCTTGAAGAATAGTGCTTTTTTGCTATCTCAAGACTATTATTTTACATCTTTGGATGTGTGGCTTACTTTATATTATTATTATTGTGCGTCTCTTTTGCAGATGTCAATGTACCTGTTGTTGGTGGTCATGCTGGAATTACAATTCTCCCATTGTTCTCACTGGTACTCATTTGCCCTGCAGAGATATCTTTTCCTCGTTTTTTATTGCATAAAAATTTCCGAAATGTAGCCATTTACTGTTGAGTATCTTCTCTTATCATAGGCCACACCAAAAGGAAATCTGTCAGATGAAGACATTAAAGCTCTTACCAAAAGAACACAAGATGGTGGGACAGAAGTGGTTGAAGCTAAAGCTGGAAAGGGTTCTGCTACACTTTCAATGGCGTAAGTGATGAATTTCTACTTGTTTTGTGTGCTTCTTTCATGTTTGATGATAAGTGAAGACATTTGAGACTTCAATACTGTATGTGTCATCTGACACCAATTGTCAACAATCTGAATCTGTTTCTCCTCATTCTCTGCTTTTTGATTATTGCAATGACCAAGATTCACATTAAATATTTGTTCGAAGTGATTGTTAAGCTTAATGATTGATTGATTGACTCGATATAGAAACTGCAATCGGTCGTTGATATAGAAACTGCAATCGGTGTAGTTCACATTAGCTATTAACAATAAAACAATGATATAGAAACTGCAATCGGTGTAGTTCACATTAGCTATTAACAATAAAACAATCTTTGATTTAAACACATGATTCAAGGATGGGGACTTTGGTTGGTGAGAATATTCTTGAAATATTGGCATTCTCTTTCATCAGTTTCCCTTGTAAAGGTAAGACGTTCCTCTGACAACAATATGAAATGTGCAGTTACGCAGGGGCCTTATTTGCTGATGCTTGCCTGAAAGGTCTCAATGGGGTCCCAGATGTTGTGGAATGTTCTTTTGTGCAATCCACTGTGACTGAGCTACCTTTCTTTGCATCCAAGGTCTGAGTTAAATAGTTTTGTGCTAGAATAATTGAAACTTCCTTACAACACAGTTACCAGTATGTTAAAAGAAAGATTTTGATTGAAACAATAGTTCTGTTTTCACAGGTGAGACTTGGGAAGAATGGTGTGGAAGAAGTCTTAGGTTTGGGCCATCTCTCTGAGTATGAAAAACAAGGACTTGAAGCGCTCAAGGCTGAACTGAAAAGTTCAATAGAAAAGGGAGTGGCATGGCACAAATCCAAATCAGACACCACAATCTTGTCTGTTCATGAACCAATGAAGACTACCTTTCGACCATTATCTCCTCATCTTCCAATTTATAAGCCACAAACGAGTTCAACGATCTCCATTTTCAACAGAATGACGGGGGTCATCCTAACCGTTGTCCCTTTGAGTTATTGTCTTCTTTGCCTGAAAGTAGGACCAATTTGCTTGACGTTTGAGGATGCATACCAGCTCTTCTATTATTCATCAAAGCTTGGCCCAATCTCTCTCGAGATTACAGCCTTGGCCATGGCCTACCATACGTACCATGGGGTTCATCATTTGCTTCAGTTGATTCGTGGAAAAGTTTAATAGATGCTAGCAGGTATTTCATTTGGTTTTCGATAAGTAGGAGAGTTAGTGTTGCTAAAGCTAATAAAGTCAGTTATAAGGCGCTGAATTCAACGTCAAAGCAGGGTTCTTGGTTTGTTAGATACCTTGTCTAATTCTCTGCAAGTTATGTTCAAACCAATAATCAGGATTAGTAAGAACCTGTGTTTTTCATCTATAATTTTTTTATTTTTTTCTCTGTAGTTAGGGTTTCATTGTATTTCCCAGTACAGATTTGGCTGCACAGTCTACACAGGGACAGGTCAACGTAATAACAAATTTTTGTTTTTCCACCAGGTCAACTTACTTGTAGGGTTGTAAAAGAAGCGAATATTTGATTCGATTCGATATTCGAATTCGAATATAGTGATTCGAATTCGAAAAATACGAATAAGAATCCGAATAAGAATATTTTTTTATATTCGTATATTATCCGAATACGAATAAGAATATGATGGTATTCAATTCGAGTATTCGCGAATATATTCGAATAATTAGATATTTTACTTTTTTATATTAGTATTTAGTAATGCCTAAATACATATTAGTATTACATAAAATATAACTACATATTATATATATTGTAAAGTAATGTCTAAAAATTACCTAAGTATGTAAAAAATAATACTAATTTCTAAGTATGTAAAACTTGAAATCCCCAAATTCAATACAAATTGAAAATTTGAAACCCTATGTTTATGATACTTGTTTGATGGATTTGACTATGAATTTTAATTATGTTTATGTATTAGAACCTTGGATGTTAATTTGCACGTTAATTTTTTGTTACGGTACTTGTTCGATGATTTGACAATGAATTTATATTTATGTATTTTGAATCTTGAATGTTAATTTGGTTAATGAATTATTGAACTTGAGTTGATGAATTTTTTTGTTTATTTAAGTACTATGTAGGCATATAATTTGGGAAAAAATATATATTTGATTTTTTTTTTTTTTGAAATTTTAAGTTTAAAATTTTCGAATATGAATATTCGAATATTCTCTAATATATTCGAATATGTTAAACGAATCGAATAAGAATTTCATTTGTTATTCGAATAATAAACGAATACGAATACGAATATGAATATTCGAATGGTTAAACGAATACGAATCGAATATCATGGTATTCGATTCGATTCGTTTACAACCCTACTTACTTGTAAACACATCACCTTTTGTTTAAAATTGTACATTTTATCCAAAAAAATGAAAATTTCGTTTTTCTATCATTAAAAATTACAGACTATAATCTCCAACGTAATAGCAACAATAAGCAAGCAACATTCTCGAATGTTGAAAATTTGATAGATCAAGAAATGTGATTGTACTATCTATTATGTTCAACTTAATTTGTTGCATTACTTATTAAATCAGTTAAGACCAAGTGACATGAGTGTTATATTGTAGCAATGAAGACAAGTGTGTAACATAAAAAGTTGAAAAGGAAATACATAATTTGCCCTTCCCCATCCTCATTAACCCAGAGCTGCTTATTATAGTTTTGGGACAAAACATGCATAGAATTTGAGGAGGGTTCTAATAGGATGAACAAGATCCCTGTTTTCATTTCAAAATTCGATGATTTCAACAACTCTCTTACATATCAAATACAAATTAAATGCTTGCATGACTTAAACTTTCCCACGAACCAACTGAAGCAAATGATGAACCCCATGATACGTATGGTAGGCCATGGCCAAGGCTGTAAGCTCAAGAGAAATCGGGCCAAGCTTTGATGAATAATAGAAGAGCTGGTACACATCCTCATATGTCAAGCAAATTGGTCCTACTTTCAGACAAAGAAGACAATAGGTCAAAGGGAAAACGGTCAGGATGACCCCTGTCATTCGATTGAAAATAGAGACCGTTGAACTCATTTGTGGCTTATAAATTGGAAGATGAGGAGATAATGGTCGAAAGGTAGGCTTCATAGGTTCATGGACAGACAGGATTGTTGGGTCTGAGTTGGATTTGTGCCATGCCACTCCCTTTTCTATTGAGCTTTTCAATTCGGCCTTGAGTGCTTCAAGTCCTTCTTTCTCGTAATCGGAGAGATGGCCCAAACCGAAGACTTCTTCCACACCATTCTTCCCGAGTCTCACCTGTGAAAATAGAACTGCTGTTTTAACCACAATCTTTCTTGAACATAATGGTGGCCGTGTTGTGAGAAAGTCTCAATTATCCTCACAAAAAATATATAACTCAGACCTTGGATGCAAAGAAAGGTAGCTCGGTCACAGTGGATTGCACATACGAACATTCCACAATATGTGGGACCCCATCGAGTCCTTTTAGACAAGCATCAGCGAATAAGGCCCCTGCGTAACTGCACATTTAATATTGTTGTCAGAGGAACTTCTTAAATCAAAGAACAAAGGAATGCCAATATTTGCGTACTCACCAAAGTTCCCATTCTTAAATCATATTCAATTAAATAATTCTTTTACTAGTAATAGCTAATGAAGAGCTATATCAATTGCAGTTTCTTTACCAACCAGTCAAGCAATTATTAGGCTTAAGGATTACTTGGAAGTTGGAACAAATATTTAATTGCATGGCTTGTTCCTTGTAATAATCAAAAGGCAGAGAATGAAGAGAAACAGATTCAAATTCACTGGTGGGAATCACTTTGCAATATTCCTATTATAGGTTCAGACTCCAGGGAAGTGCTCAGCAGAAAATCGAGAATTTTCCAAAAATTAGCAACTTTTAATACCCAGAGATATATTAGCTCAACTTGCTTCGTGGAGACCCTCCAGTATTATTATACGCACCAATACAAGATCCAAGCAGCAAGGACAAGGTTATGGGCAGCTTATAACTATTTATAGTTGGTGTAAGATGACTCATGCAATCTTTAAGTGTTAAACATCTTCACTCATAAACACGATAAAACCCAGCAAATGTCCCACCTCAAAACTCTCTAGGGAAGCTTGAAAAGTATTTTTAAAAACAAAGGCAACACAAAACAAGTAAAAATCCATTGCTTACGCCATTGAAAGTGTAGCAGAACCCTTTCCAGCCTTAGCTTCAACCACTTCTGTACCACCATCTTGCGTTCTTTTAGTAAGAGCTTTAATCTCTTCATCTGACAGATTTGCCTTTTGGTGTAGCCTACGGTGAGAGATGAAAAGTAACAAATTAATGCTTAAATTTTAGAAAAAAAAATTCAATAAGCAGTGGAAAAAGAATATCTCAGTAGGACAAATGAGTACTTGTGAAAATAAGGGCAGAATGGTAATTCCAGCATGACCACCAACGACAGGTACATTAACATCTGCAAAAGAGACACAAACGATAATATTAATACAATACAACCCATACTTCCAAAGATGTAAAACAATACGCTTGAGATAGCAAGAGACGCTACTCTAAAAGTGAAAAATATAAGCAATACCGGCCACATCAACATTGGCCTTGCCAGCATAGAATGTTTTTGCCCTAATCACATCAAGAGTGGTCACACCAAACAGTTTCTTCTCATCATACACTCCCTTACTCTTGAAGACCTCGGCAGCGATCGGTACAGTGGAATTTACAGGGTTGCTAATCATATTGACAAGAGCCTACAATACAATTATTTTACTTCAATTAGACATTCCTTGATAGCAATGGTAAGTTGCAGAGAAAAATCAATCAATATGAAGTAAAGCAGGAGTATGTATGGATATGGTACATTGGGGCAATACTTGGCAATGGCTTCACAAAGAGACTTGACAATGCCAGCATTAATCGCGAAAAGGTCATCACGTGTCATGCCTGGCTTTCTGGGAACACCAGCTGGGATGATGACTACATCTGAACCCTCCAAAGCCTGTCCAAGCTGTTCTTCCCCTGCATAACCCTTCACCTGCACGTGCATTCAAACAACTACCCAATTGAAGGCACATCATACCATCAAAAGAACTGAAGCACATCTACATGCATTGAAAGAAAGAAGCAAGAATATCAATGAGTTGAAAAAGGAGCAGGATATATATGCATGATCTCAAAGCACAACAACTCGCTTGACCTATTTAAGATGCAAACTTGTATAGGAAAAAGTAGATTCTTAATGACAAAAGCAAAATTAAAAATTAAAAATCAATGGAACAGAGAAAGAAATTCATGATGCAAACTTTAATCAGTATAACGTCCATGAAAATCTTTATCATTCAATTATGATTTAAGAAGCGCTGAAAACGCAACATATAACGCACATAATTCATTCAAGTCAACACCTAAAATGACTGTCGATTTGCCAGGTGCCTAAATCTTCATATTACTTATCAAGAGAGCTTTGAAAAGCTAAATCAGCTCCCCGCAAATTATGATTTGGCCCCAGCCGATTAAGTATGATGATTGATGACCACCCATAAATGAGCCCTATTAATGCCACAAACCTTAAACAAGTACCAATTACGAGCAACTAAGCACAGTGTAATAGATAAATAACTGCAAGTGACAGATCAAGAAAAAGGCATGGGACCTCAGATCTGGTGTTAATGTGGCTGACATCGGCGGCGACGCCTGGGGTACCAGCGATATCGTACAGAGCGAGGCTGGAAACAAGAGGGTTCAACTTCATAAGAAGAGAAAGTGGCTGGCCGATGCCTCCGGCGGCCCCCAAAATAGTCACCTTCCGTTCCGGCGCCGGCCCTGGCGCCGATGAGAAGCTGCGAGTCGACAAACTAGAAGACGCCGCCGTCGCCGCCCTCCAGCTGGTGGTCCTCCGGATAACGGATCTCAACATCGGCGCCGTCATCGGAACGGCAATAAGGATTGGCCGGTGTATAGATAGAGTATTCCGGTGGAATCAACTGTGTGTCAGTATGTGAGAGAGAGAGATTAACAGTGCGAGAAATAAGAAACAAAAAGCTGCCGCCGCCCCTTTTTTATCTTATTTTGCAATTTAGATTTTTTATTATGGAAAAGTAATTTAGAAATTTAGATATGCTTTAAATAAGTAATTTTTATCATTTCACTTAAACTTTTTTTTTAAAGGACTAACATGTTATTAGATGTAATTAATATTATCTAATTTTTAAAACGAAAAACAATCGATCAAAATTCAAAGTTCAAATGTGGTGCACATGTTGGTGTGGCCTACAAGAAATAATGCCATAATGGGTTCTTTAATCCAAATCAAATATGGGCTATAGCTGAACAATAACCCATTACATTTGGGCTTTTCTTTTATTTCTTTCTATCTAGCTTAATGGGCTGACCCTTAGTGATGTGGGCTGAAATTTGGGCTTTACTTTTGACAAGGGGAAAGCTAGGGCCTCAATTGAGTTTTAAACCTAATATTCCAACAAATAAATAGAATGACATTTGTGAGAATATATAACTCATAAAAAGTTGTAACCAGCTACTTAGACTCAATTAACATATAATAAGAGGCTTTATTTTCAAAGAGATGATTTTTTTCTTTTTTCTTTATTTTTGATAATTGATGGGTTTGTATTTTTAGTGGTGGCCCTTTTTAAGGGCAGCTTTTGAAGTCTTATGGAAATTGTAGGTATGTAAACAAGTCGAATCAAGACGAATATCGTTTGTCTTGAGTTTGATACAAATTTTAAAATAAAGTTTGAGTTCGAATTCAGCTCAAAATAAAACCTTTAAGCTCTCTATTTGTTCGAGTTCAGTTTGAAAAAAGTTCAATAACAAGCTAAGCAAATTTATTAAGAGTCAAAATGATTTCAAATACAAGCTTGATAATGCAACCTTGAGTTTATATCGATAAAAGTTCATACAAAGTTGGTTACAAGTTCCAAAAACAAAGAAAATACATATTGAAGAAAGAAGATAGGAAGAAATGAGGTCTTTTGGCAAACTCATTATATCCATTTCCCTATTTTGTTGGACATATTTTCCTTTCCTTGTATAGTGTGATTCACATATTTTATAGGAGGAAAAAGACTGTGATTTTCATAACGCAGATTTTGATGCCACTCTAACGCTATTAGTCTCTGTCTTTATTTATTTATTTATATTTTGTGTGCATATATATATATATATATATATATATTATTAATCTGATAAATTGATTTAGTTTATATTTATACATCCATTTATGATTTTAGTAACGTGTATTTTTCATGAACTGATTGGTAGTTGGTACATTGTACCATTTAGCTTAATTGTGCTCATGTATTATTCCATGTTTAACTTAAAATGCTAACTGAACTAAATTTAAAAATTCAATCTATTTAAAGCCACGTAGCTAATATTAGGATAGATTAATTAAATTAGGAAAACAAGAAGTGTAAGATTAAATGTCACAATTGAATCAGAGTTTTATGATGTTGACTTTATCCTATTTTTATAATCTAGCTAGCTTATTTGAATTAATTGCAGAATTTTGTGTAGTTAATTGAACCATTTGAAAACCCCCCATTAATGCTCATTTCCTCGAAATAAATAAATTCTGTATTAGCAAACATCTCTTCACTTTACTTTGTTTTCTTGAAATCCATTTTCAAATTCATAAAATACTAATTATAATTTCTTGATTAGAATCTCAAACTTTTTACCAGTCTTGTAACATTTGATACAATTGTTATATATTCTTATAAATTGTATGAACAAGTTATCATTGACATTATTAGAGTACATAATGTTCAGAATTTGATCTAAATTCTGTGCTCCACTTTGTCACCATGAATAATGTATTATTGTCAAAATAACTCTAATTTTTTAATAATAAACAAATTTTCATATTTATATATAAAGCAACACATTTAAGGGATTTTTCATACTTATTAATGTATGATTTCGAATTAATTTTCGTAGCTACATTGGTGTGGGCATAGCGGCAATACTAATGGTAAATTGACTAAATTAACCCTTGGGTTCTTCGCGTAAAATAGCGTCATAGTGGATTAGTTGTTTATTCCGAAATGTCTGAAACGGTCATTTCCTACCAGCACTGATCAGTCTCCCAAGTCCGCCCCGTCTCCGCCGTGGGCCGCGGCCGGAGAAGAGACCGATCGTACATTGCTCGATTTTCGGGGTCGGAGAGAGTGGCATACGCCGCCTGCACTCGCATGAACTCGTCGGCGGCGGACCGGCGGTCGGAAGAGACGTCGGGATGCAGCACTCTGGCCAGTTTCCGATAGGCCGACTTGATCTCTTGACTCGTGGCCCCTGTTTTGACGCCCAGGACCTCGTACAACGACGCCGTTTTCACTGCATTGTGGGACGTCATCTCGGCCGTGGCGCAGTAGGCGGTGACGCGGCGGAGAGATTGGTGGTCCAGTGAATGCATGGCGGAGAATTTGCGCTCGGCTAATTGGGTTGAGAGTGAGAAGGATGTGGAAGCCATGGAAGTGGAGCTAGGAACTTGGGGTGCAATGTACAAGTGTAGATATGCAGGAATGAATGCCAATGGAATATATAGAGGTGGAGCACGTGGACCTGGTGCAGGTGATCCGTGTGTGACAATTAACAAAGCAGCTTATCCCGTTTCTTGGGATACGAATTGCCGACTTGCTCACTGCTTTTTGATTTGTGATTTTTTTTATTGAATTTTTAATTAATATAGTTTGATTCTTTTCATTTTTCAAGTAGTCATAGAATATTGATGCTTTTACTCGATTATAATTTATTTTGGACTTTATTATTTGATGAACGATTTTAATATACAGAGGTTTATCTATGTACTTTTTTTGAGTGGATTTTGTGGCACTAAAAATACAATGTAATAAGTTAGAATGTGTCACTCAATTTTTTTGCCATATAAAGATTCATAAATATGGACATGTGACATTCAAAGCATTGATAGATGCTACTCAATTCATCATCTGCCAGTTACGGATTTCTTCAACAAGGGAAAAAGTGGTTTTAAGGCTCCAGCCATGAGCAAATACTGAAAATATGAACTAGAAAATAGAGAAAACAAGGCAAGTTTGTAGTGACTTATCACTATGCTTCAATGTGATATCTTGTTTATAATTTGAACAGAAGAAAAGTGAGGAAAAGGTGCACTAAGATATCTAAAAATGCTAAATTTGCTGATCAAGATTACTAAAGCTACTTAGATGCCAAAAAGGAAGTTATAAACTAATGGTTTCATGAGATGCTCATTCTAAAGGGCATAATGTTATCATTCACTCTTCATCATCAGCGGCACCTCCTACATTCACCTCTCCATCACTCTCCTGCATGTGGTCCGCCTCAGGCTGCCTCTGCAATGGCTCCTCATCTTCATCTGATTCTGACCAAGCCCTTCTTCGTCTATTTGTATTTGAAGGTGCAGCCTTCACCAAATGATCACAACAAGTTTTCAGATAATCACACAAAACAACAATAAAAGAGAGAGAACGATAAAAGAATGCCTATGCGTATGTGTGTGTGGGTGGGGGTGGGGGGCGAGGTACCTCATCATTGTCGGCATCAGAATCTTCTAGGCCAGCTGCTGCAAGGAGATCCTGGGGAGCATCTTCTTTATCCTCAACTTCATTTGTCTGATTATACTGCTCTCCATAGCTCGTATGGTTGTCTTCATAATCCATTTCCTCTTGATCATACATGTCAGCTTCTGCTTCCTCTGATTCATAGCGTGATTTCTTATCCTTCCTCTTCCGCTTTCCCCCTTTCCTCCTTTTTGCTTGTCCACCCTCCTCATCCTCCGTCTGAGGTTTCTCTTTCCGCCTTGACGCAGAAGAGCTACTCTTCCATTGTTCCTGAAAAAGACGAAACCTTTTAGACCACAGACTTTTTAAGCTTCTCAGCTCAGAAGAACACGACAATTATCAAATAAAACAACCAAAACTGCATTTACAAGCACTATTCTTAACAACATGCACTGCATGTTATACATAAATATATGCTTAATTTGGTAAACAATGAAAACTGTTTTATGTAAACAGAGAAAATGTATATGGAGAAAAAATTGTTGGATACGTAAGAATCTTATTGTACGAAAAAACAATATTGAAGGCAACTTAATATAAATTTAATAATAGTTTGATTAGTATGGCAATATTAATTTAAGTTTAGTAAAATAATAGTTACACTTTTTAAAATTATATGGCATGTAACTACTTGTATACTATATCCTCACTTATCATTTTTTTGTACCTTACATGCCTTCTGTGATAAATATATTATTGAATGATAGCAAAGTTCAATTTTATATTGTATACCATATATGTCTAATGCACTAGGCACACAAAAGGTGAGGTGCCCCCAGTAGGCACAATAAAAGTGCTTGCTCGAGCAATGACAAGACATATACGTAATAAAACTTAATATACCTATAATAATTAATGAGCAAGTAGCAGCAACACCCTGCCTCAGCCTGGAGATGGAGAGACGGAGATGGACAAGGGTGGAGAAGAAAGAAAGAGAAAGTACAGCAGGAAATTATGGTTTTGTATTTTTAACATCACCAGGCTCGCAGCGCCTCTTCTTGCTCAGTGCCCTACACCTATATCCACCTAAGCATGCCTCAAACTCAAAGATGAAAACTACCCCAGGTATACCAAAGGCGTTTCAGCATAGCCTAGTGTCAAGTTCTCAACTAGGCACGCCTTTGGCAATTATAACTAATATTACTTTCTAATCATACATCTTTTATTAATTATAGCAAGGAAAAAATATAATCTATACTTTTTCTCTACCTATATGTCAAACTTCTATTGAAAACAAAAATCTTGATCTGAATTAAATTTGAGATATTAAGTTTCTCAAAGAAATAACCTAAAACCACATGAAGAATATCATGGCACTCAAAGTTCATGGATATTTTTATTACTATATATATTAAAGGAAATATTATTCTGGTAAAAGCTAAATAGCTAGAAAAATCTAAATATTTGCGAGGTTTTGTTATTTTAGTCAATTCTTTAACTTTTGTCAATTTAGCCATATTTTTGCCAATTTGCCATGCTATAAGCAAATTCTCACTTTTGGAAAAAATTAAGTGATGTGTGTCCTATGTGCGGCATACTCACGGACATAGATTTAATAACCCATCATAAAAAGTCGTTGATGATCTAACTAATTGGTGACCTAGATGGTGATGTATTAGATAGCATATCTTCATGACACCACAATATAAAACATACCACATATCCCCTCATGCAAGGTACAAGCTTCAGCAATTCCTACAAATTCCTACTTTTACCGAACATTTACAATAGATCTTTTGACGACAAAATGCCAATGACTCATCAAATTTGATTCCATGCGTAACAAGCATCTGAGAGATTCTCTGGGCGATTAAGCCAGATTTTCTGACCGAAAGAGCAAAACTTTAACTTCAGCATCCAATAGTTCTGTGAATGTAAGGTCTAGAGAAAGATGGAGATTTCAGAAGAAATGGATTAAGTAGTTCTGTTGAATTTACAGAGTCTGAGCAAATGGGATCAGCCCAATTTTGCTTTTCAGAAATTCATTTCTTTAAAAATATGCATGAATTGTCTAGTTGTACAAGCCAAAGCAATGACGAACAATGTGAAGGGCACAGCTGCAGGCGAGGTGCTTGGCAGAGGAGAGACATTTAAGGTCAGGGTTGATGGTGTGGAGGGAGTAGTTGATGATAGACCACTGGAGCTGGGAGTTGTAATGGTGGAGGAAGGTTTCAGAGCTTAGTGACAATGATGGCTGCCTTTAGCCTTAGGAACTGTGTTGGGGGATGATGTGAGGGATCTTCTTGTGAAAATATGCTATCGTAATTCTTATCTGACCCATCTTGTTCAACAACTGTTTACATATTTTATGATGTATTGTTTAATTAGTATCCATGTGTCGGTACAGACACACATCACTTAATTTTGGCCAAAATTGAGGATTGGCTACAACTAATTGGCAAAAGCATGGCTGAATTGACAACAAATTTTAAAAAATTGGGTAAACTAGCAAAGATCCGTAAAGTTGAGTTTTTTCGACTATTTGGCCTTCGCTATGTATCGATCTAATTTATTTAATGAGAGTCTAATACCATTCATGAAACGAAAACTGTAAGTCAATTGATTTAATTTCAAATATCGAAAGTTATCAGTTATGGAAAGACCATTACTTTCACTTGGTGATTGGAATATCTTTGTCAAGTAAAGTTAAGAGCTGGCAGATACTTTGAAGAGGAATAACATAGATATTGTCTACAAAAGGTTAAATGGGTTGGGGACAAGGCAAATGTTTTAGATAACGCAGGGTAAACTATGGTACAGTAGAAATGGTATTAGTTAGGAAGGTGGGGGGTCATTATTGTAGATTTATTTTACATAGTGCAAATAGTATTCAGTTGTAGAGAATTTTAAACCTAAATTAAAGAGGAAGGGAAGAACCTAAAAAGAACTAAATAGAACGTATTAAAAGTGGCATTATACTTGACTACAAATGAGAGCATGTACGTAAATCACAAGCAATGATAACACATTATATAGCCAATACACATATTAGGATAAATGATTAGTTTGTTATATTGTTTCATTATTGTCACTGTTGTTTTATTCATGAGATTGTTTTGTCATTGTATATTTTTGTCACATAAGATCAAAGACATTTGAATGTACAATGGAAGTTAGGTATCGAGAGAACAAACTCTTTACTATTTACAGATTTTCAATCAATTATTATTATCTACACTCCTAACTATACATTTTATCAAATATTTTTTAGAGAAAAAAAAAAGGTTTGATGGTTTATCTTATAGAACATAATAAAAATTTAAATATGATAAAAGATTATAAGTAAAGCTATATATGTACTTTAACATGTTTATTGAAGTCACATTCTTTTAGATGCATCACATGTATCTTGTTCTTAGGAAGAGTATACCATTTAAATAGGAATATTTTTTTAACAAGTAAATAGATTCCTTTCCGTCCCGAAAATAAAGACATGTTTCCTAATTGCATGACTCATTTTTTGGAATGGAGATTTTATTAATTTTTTTGTGTGTGCAAAAACAACAATGCATCCAACCTCTTACTGATTATCTAATAGATTTTTGGGTTAATTGCCAAAACAATCACAACCTTTACCAAAATTATCATTTTAACCAAATTTTTCACTATTAGTCAAAATAACATAACCTTATATAGTGAGTATGTTATTTGACGAAGATAGTGAAAAAAAAGCTATTTAATATATACCGATATAAAACTTTTCACCCAAGTTGTTTAGTCTTTTTTGTTTCTCCCCCCTCCCCTCCACAACCCCCAAACTTAATAATAAAAAATACAACTTTTTGAAAACTGATTTTGGTCGAAAAACATACTGAATATATAAGGTTGTGTTATTTTGACCAATAGTGAAAATTTTGGTTAAAATGACAATTTTGGTAAAGGTTGTGATTTTTCTGGCAATTAACCCTAGATTTTTTAATAGTCACTACAATTATCAAAATCCTGATAGCACTGAATTATTACTCAGAAATTACATTATGAAAACAATTGCTTAATTAAGAAAATTAATTTATGCAACTAAAATGCCCTAGTAACTAATTTATGCAACTCAAATACCCCAAGTGCAAAACACATGTCCGCTAGTCATATATCAATAGGGTAAAGGTTCCAAAAAAAAAAAAAAAGGTTTTAATGTATATTTGGGCATAAATATAAATTCTAGATAACATTCAACAAGCAGCGTTGCTCTCTATGATGTAATTGATTGTAATATACCAATAAGAAAGAACTAAAAGATCATAAAGGAGAAGATTCTCAAGATGAAACTAAGATTGCACAGCTGTTAACCAGATAACACTCAACAATCCATTACCTTGATGCGTTCCAAATGCTTCTCTTGTTGCATAACTTGTTTCAATTCATCCTCCTGTTTTCTTTTCTCCATCTGCATTTAAAATTTTAATTATAGGTTAGAGAGAGAGAGAGAGAGAGTGAGAGAGATCATAAAACATAATAAATTTTCAGAGACAACCACCTGAACTTTTCTCTGTTCTTCTGCCTTTCTGCGGGATTCATCAGCCAGTTCCATTTGACGCATGACTTCCAATCTTTGGATATTCTGCATTTCTTCACGCTCAGCAAGCTCACAGTGGACATTTGCTGCTTCAAGCAAGTGCTTGCAGTATGCAACGTGAGTAGCAATTTTTGTCTCGTCAAAACCATGAAAGTGAAGGTTTGAAGCTGCAGATAGCAAGTTGAACAAACGAACAGCATTCTTGAGCTCTGCTACAGTAGCTCGCACCTAACAGAATGGGGAAAATTATCCATGTGTGAGATGCAGACTAGGAAAAGTGCAAGATCTTTCATAGAAAATTCAAATTAGATTAGGAAAAATGCTTCTAGATATCAGATAAGTCACAATGCGCCCCCCTTAATATGGCACCTAATGTTTAGATCCTTTACAAGTGCAAAATTTGATAAATATGAGGGAGTGTCAAACAAATTCACAATTTATACAAGTTGTTAAGTGTTTTTTCTTTAGCAGAAAGATTATAATTTTAATTAGACAATAGTTGATCCATCTTGGGATGGCTTAATGTAGTTGCACACAAGATGGATGGTAAGTAAACAAACAGCGACTTCTTGGTACTTAAGAATAATCATGCACGTGCACCCACCATCTCTGATGTTTTCCCCATGTTCTCAGAAGAAAAACCTATAAAATATGTTGCAAGCTTAAAATGCAGCAGATACCAAGAGAAAAACGCCAAAATAGTTAACTTTGTGAGAAAAGCAAAAGAAGATCAGATGACCTCATCAACAGTCCTTTTTGTCTTTGAAAGTGTTGATGCTGAGAACTTTTGTAGAGTAACTCCTGCATCAAACCTCAATGTGTAATTCGAAGGAGCCAAATGGATAGCTCTTAGTAATGTCTTTTTGCAGTCTTGCCACTGCTCAGCTTCATAATGTGTACGTGCTAAGTAGAGAAGCACTTGACTGTCGGTATTATTGAAGAACTTGCGCGAACAATTTTCATACTGCAGAGATGAGCATGATTATTTAAAGGGTGCAGATGAAGGCAACTTATTTATCTCATAAACAGTGAGAAAATTCTGCACTTTACCATTTTCACAGCTAATGCAAAATTGCCCTGAGCAAAGTGAACATGAGCCAGATTAATCCAAACATCAGGCATCTGGACATTAAAGCTTCCACTTGCAGCTTCTTGAACCTGCACAAAAAATGAGGAGAAACATCTCAGACAAGTATATATTTTTCTCAGTCAATAAATATTTTATGAAAGTGCAGCTGACCTGTGTAAAAAGATCTTTGGCTATATCAAATTGACCTTTTTCAGCAAATACCATACCAGCACCATTTGCTGCATAGAGGTTAGCAGATTGCTGCAGCAGAACCTGGCACCAGGATGAAATGTATTCATGTCTAAGAAATTTGATATTGAATAGACCTAATAGGAGGTTCATAATGCTACTTTTCAGTTAACATAGATTAGCTAGAGCATATATGTATTGTTTTATTTCAGTACAAAAAAGCTTGAGTCCACCATGATCACTTGCAGTTTACAAAGTGAAAATTTAACAGTAAATACCACAATGGAAAGAGAAAAATGAGGAAAAAGATAGCCGTTTAACAAATCATTGTTTTCCAAATAAAGCAGGTAAGAAGCTGTATCATACTTTTGTGTAGAGCTCCTTAGCCTTCTCATAATGTGTAGCTTCCAACTTAGGAGCCCTTTTCTCATTGCGATTTGCTGCGAAGTAGTTCCAATTACCCTGGAATATATCAAGGCAAGTGCAGAAGTTGCTAAACTGCTAGTTGATAGTAGTTCATACAAACAAATGCAAGCATAAACTCCACTATACAAACAATAAAGCATGAGAAGATGTTGAAGATTCATGCAGTCGGGAAAAATGAAAATGCATAATCACAGAGACAGCACTCTAGGGCACTTTTACCAAACTGCCCCACAACTTGGTGGTACAAGTGTCCTAACTCCTAAGTTTGCGTGGTCAATTGACTTGGTGCTGTGAAACTTATCCGCGAGGGGGTCCGCATGAAAAGTTCTTTTCAGAATAAAGAACACAAATAGTGTTGGTCTTCTTTCAAAAGATTGCTTTAACTGCTAGGATTCAAAAGCTCAGGAACAGGCATATTTGAAGCCATCACGAAGAGTCAGGAAGGGCCAAGCCAAATTACGGGAATGTCTATGGCTCATCCAATGTCAAATTAAGGGAGGGGGTGTGATGAATATATTGATTGAGTAGTAAATCTAAGCTTAAGTATCTCTTTATAGGCTCAATATAACCACAGTATATTAAAGCATCAAAGCATTCCAAATATGTATATACCAGACAAACTGCAGCATAAGAATCTTTCGCATCAGTTGAGTCCTTTGCAGTCCGGAAAGTTTCTTTTGCCTTGACCCAGTCATCATTCTTCAGCTCCAAGTCACCAAGCATTAATAAAGCATCAGTGCACTTCTCATCCACCTTTAGTGCATCATTAATCTATGACCAAAAGACATTTTTTAATAGAAGAAAATGATAACAGAGAAATATAATTAGAGACATAATATTACTGAAGAGAGAATTCCAGAGTTGCATAACAACCAGTTCGAGGCTTATTTGAACATTGTTTCGAGCTTTTGCCATGGCAGCAAGCCTCAGATAAGCATCCGTGTAGTCTGGATACTGAAATAAAAGTGAAACATTAAAAAAAAAATCCAAATAATTACATTTATTTAAGTAAAAAGTACATTGTAATACATACACACAAGTGCACAGGACAAGTGATCAATCACTAATCAGGCAATGAATGTCTGTCAACGGACATGTATATTGACTAATCCAAATAGAGATTCTTCATTTTTCATCATACCATGTACTAATTATCAAAGCTCATCAGCTTATAAAGCTAATTATTATATTAGTTAAAAGTATCACCAGATATTAAACTCTAATTTTCACACATGATGCATTAAATTAAAAAATGTTAAAGTTTGATGTCAGTAAAACATCATCATTTTTTTTTATCTTCATTTTTGCTCAAACATGATATCAAGCTAATTTGACACACCATGCAGGATAATAATTCAGAAATCGGAATTGTTGTGGTACAAAGAGACGCATGAGTAGTTTAAGAAAACTAGTCATTTTATCGTTCTATTATTTATCCTTTATTCTACAAAATCAAGAAAACTAGTCATTTTATCATTCTATTATTTATCCTTTATTCTAACAAAATCAGTTCATTTCTTTTAGTTGAACACCAGAAACTTAGCATAGTATCACTTTATTACAGACATTCACTAAAAGATCATTAAGCATCCTGCTACATAAACCCACCAAACGAAAGAGCAAAGTAAATCATTAGTGGCATTCATGTAATATCATGAACATGTTAATATCATAATTAGTATGCAACTAGTTAAGTAAGACTAAATAATATATTCCTGAACAACTGAAATGACTAGTTGTCCAAATATCCATCAGTAACTGCAGGGACTAGAAACAATGATACCTTAAATATTATCAGACGGTATAGAATGCTAGCTGATTCAGTATCATGCAGCTGCTCCTGCACGCGAGCTAAATTAAATAACGCTGAAACTTTATCCCATGGAAGTTCCACAGATAGGCCCTGTTCCTCAAGTCGATGAAACAATTGCAGGTCCTTATACTGACGAACAACTGAGTCAGCATCAACAGGATATCGTAAGCTGTGAATCATCTTAGCACGGCTTCTACGACTGGGATTCAGTTGCTCGCCATAAGCATTTGTCTGTTCCGAGTTTGAAATGGATTCTCTTTCAGCATTAAAAAAGTCGCACCATATACCCTCTCCAAGAGCTTCTCTAAATGCCTCATCTGCTAGCTGGAATACACAAGACATTGCACGCCGCCATAAAAAATTTAGTTCAGTCCACCACATCCAAAGTGTATCAAATTGCAGGACTGTCAAAGACTCTGAACTTACCTCGAATTCCCCCCTTTCAAAATGAAGCACACCAATATTGTTAAGCAGATCTAAAGGCACTTCCTCATTCCCTTTTTTCAGAAGACTACGAGCCTGTACAATGATGCAGATATCAATAGTGAGTGCAATTGTATGATTTTTTAGTAAATCTGCCTTCAGAATGCAGCAAGAGAATTGCATAGTATCCATGCACATGAGTTAATAAATTGGTGTCACCTGTAATCAACAATTTAGGTTTCCTACTATCGTTATCTAGGGGAAGATCTTAAATGCAGCCATATTTATAAGCATCAAATAACACAAAAACCATAAAAGAAGACATGATCAGTTACAGAAAAGGCAACCATACTGAACAAGGGCCCAGAGATCCTTGAATGATGTATACAGTAATCCGATACATGCACACACACACACATATGGATGTGATTTTACCTTCTTCAGTACCTAATAGAAATATTTAAACGCCCAACCAAGAGCATCAATGTTTCTCCAATCCATATTACTATCTCCAAAAAAACTGACTCTTAATTCTGTTCTACAGGATCAATAATCTAGAACTGGAAAGCATTAAATGGGAAAGTTTACTTATTAGTCTTCCACTTCTTGAAATTTTCTGAAGGAAAACGCTAAGGGAACTCTAGCTACAAGTTTCAGTGGGGAACACCATTCTCGACGGTTGATTATAACTGTTCACTCCTACCAAAAGATTGTCCTACTTCATGTTTAGGTGTACATGAGATAGAACTGAAGACGGTATAACTTCATAAGAATAAACTTTAAATGACAACAGAAAAGATGTGTGAGATTACCAGTACTTGACAACTTAAGATTTAATATTATCTTTTGGATTTGAGAAATGGTATGATTTCCTAATCTTCTAAATAGAGTTGTCATTGGGATTATGCTTTCACTAATAAGAAATAAGACAACAACATAAAAGTCGGAAGGCACTTACTGTTTTAAAGGCATCCAAAGCAGCATTGATGTCTGTCGAAATTAACAGGTCACCAAGATCCAGAAATGCCTGACAAAGATTTACGTCAGAAAATATGAATCAGAAGCAAATATCAAATATAAGTTCTGACAGTGCATCAACTTGAACACATCAAGAACATTTCATACTTGAGTTGAAAGTTGAAACAAGGAAATAGTCCATATTAAAGTAATTATTTTTGGTTAATCACATGTTCACAACATAATACTGGGCCTGATCATCATGCTCAAGACGGCTGCTAATATGAGTGGACTAAAGCTACAAACCTCAGGCAAAACTATAGGGTAAACTAGGCCAAACATAATTCACTATTAGCACTTATATAAGTTTTTGGTGAGATTTTGAGCATCTAAAGTTCAATACTCCAATGCACCTATGAATGTCGTGATAGGGGTGGCAAATTGCATATTCATGTCATGTGATGTCCATGTCATGCTACTGTGTATTCTTTTTATCCATTACATTCATTAAGAACATACTAATAAGTATAACTAAACTGAATTTGAAAAGTCATGAGGTCATGCCATATTAAGTTGGCATGTGCCATGTCGTATCTTATCATGCCATTTGTCTATGTGATTTGTGTTATTTGTCATGACAAGCCAAAAATCTACAACATTTCTTTGGTAAATAACTCAGGAATTTCAAAAGAGGCAGTTGCATCAATTCACCATCATATTATCTAGACCTACAAAATCATTCTTCATGCATATCTGTATCCACAATAGAAGCCATAGAAACACCAAATATGGCAAAACAGAAAAAGGTGCAACAACTTTATTACCTGAGGATCCCGAGGATCAATTTTCGTGGCTTTCCTGTATAATTCCTGGGCCTTATCATTCTGCTCGAGCTGAACATAAATGTGTCCAAGAGCCTACTTCAAAAGAAAGCAATTAGTTCTTTCAACTAACCTCAAATTCATAACAAAATTCAACACTTACTTTCAAAGTGTCACAATTTTCTGGTTGAACCTCCAAGACTTTCTCAAAATTGGTCAAAGCACTCCTTAGATCTCCTAATTTCAGTTGCACCTGCCCCAAGCCTATTTCATTCAATCAAGCACAAGATCAACCAACCGTAAAGAAAAAATATGTCAAGAACTCTTATAGAAACTGTGTAGAATCCTCAAAGATCATGAATGTTTCAACTGAAGTAGGTCTTACAGACTCATCATTGGTTCAACTTTAACTTACTTAGACACTACTATAATAAACACATCATCAATCATATTCTTTTCTCCTTTTCCCATTTTAGCCATTCAGGGAGGACTAGATGAAATATTGACACCAAATATATGTGTTAATACCTTTCTCATCTGAGTTTCACAAAGTTAACCAGCCTTGCATTATGTGAGGTGTTAAAAGGCCGTTCCAGTAAATGAATAATTACAAAAAATGAATTTAAGACATAGAAAAATACAAAATTGAGCCCAAAAAAACACATAGCACACCCGATGCATTTATCTTCTCATTTACATTTAAATAATGTCTTCACTCATGAAAAGAAAACTGAAGGCTCACATACTCATGTAAAAGGAAAAAATGTAAAGAAGTTAAGGAAAATCGAAAAACTCAATTGCCTTGATTTGCCCTTTTAGTCATTCCCTACATGTTGAAACTAGTCTAACCACAGTGACAACCTAGTCAAGTCCTTCCAACGCATGACGAGTTATAACAATTCACCACTGCCTTCATGGGCAAGCATGTGTATTATGCACAATAAAGTGATGATGTCTTACTCACATAACAATTAAACCAACTCTATTACACAATGAGAAACCAATATACTTCCAATATTTCATCTAAAGTATTGGATTTGAGAACTCTTCCACTCTTAATGAACAGAAGAAGATCATGGCATGTGAAAGAACTTCTGATAGTTTTAACACATCATGCATAATAACCACTACAAAAAACTTTTTCAAAACCATACAGGCTTAGTAAATTATATCCACCGATAGTTTTTGTCCATTTTTTTCACGTATTCTACCATTGACTGAAATTCATAGCATTTATCTTCTCAATCATTACTTGACGCAATAGTGCATCAGGGAGTATTTCCCCTATGACAATGACATGGTGTTTAATATTTTCTGCCTGGATTATCCACAGACATATGGCAGAGTCGAACACGAAGTACAAAAGAATATTGTATCCTCTGAAAAAAAGGGGAAAACATAATAGAATAATCTACATACCATAATAAGGTAATACAAATTCATGTGCATTATTGCTTTCTTTAACAGATGCCATATAATACATTCCTG
Organism: Scutellaria baicalensis; assembly: GCA_005771605.1. NCBI lineage: Eukaryota > Viridiplantae > Streptophyta > Magnoliopsida > Lamiales > Lamiaceae > Scutellaria > Scutellaria baicalensis. The sequence continues at coordinate 13,605,587 of CM016728.1, forward strand.
CCTTTTCATAGTCCCCCTGGAATCAAGAAAATGATAATAAGTATGATATGAAAAAATGGAAATGAAAAAAGAACACTCATTGCAGATACAGTTTCACAAGTAGACATAGTCCACCAATAGTATATATGAGACATCAAAAGTTCATAGAGAAAGAAGAGAGAACTACTGATATTCTAAAAATCTCAGGACAAGAGAAAAATTTGCAATCAAGGACAGCTGACATAGAGGCAAGTATTGATGAGGAAGTCAACCTTGCTGTGATAAGAGCGAGCCAAATTGTAGTAAGAATGCGCCTTCGTTGGGCCGTGCATGGTAACAGCAAGTGCAGTTTCAGTCAACTGCTCAACAAGGAAATGCTGACCAGTGAAAAAAAAGTGATTGGCAAGGTAATTAAGTGACATGGCACAGTAGGGATAAATCTCAAAAGCCATCTGCATCTTTTCCATCCCACTCCTAATACCGCCAGCTGCAAAGATTTGGTAAGAGATATATGTAACATTACCACAAATATGGCCAAACAAAATTCACAAAATAATGTGCCTGATTTTAAGTAAATAATAATAATTGCTAGATTTTTCACAAATAATAAGAAAGTGTTTATATTGCAAAAGGGATAATCACTATCCAGATTTTTAGGTTGTCTCATGATAGAGACTTTCTGGTTTTGATGCCTGTAGTTGTTTGGTGGGATAATAAAAGCCTCTTTCAACATTATTCATGCTAGCAATTATTTCAAATGATTTCCGCAAAGAAAGACGGTTACAATAATATATGTGACTGATGGTTCTTTAAAATGATATAAATACAGTTGGAGAATGAATAAGCTAAAATTATAAATGCAAAAATTTCAGATATGCTAAAACATGATTGAAGGATGTTATGGAGTCTATGTTGTGTAGAATGGAAGAGTCAACTAGTGACTAGAGTTTTAGATAGGAAGGGGGAAAATGTGTGATTCTGACAGTCAATTTCATCATGGAAATTTAGGTCATAATACTATACCAACAATTAACGATCCCATGAAGTACGCATTTGATTAAAGTGTACTGAAATATCATCTCTATAATCATTTGAAGTACATGTATTTATAATATTGATGTACAGTAATTGTTGCCCCAGAAAACTAACCCTCATTGGTCTGCAAATCTGAAATTCCAAGTGCCACAAGTGCTTCAACATTGTCTGGATCCAACTGCATTTAAATGATGTTATAACACTAACCTTAATCAAGACCAAGTCAAGAACAATGTGGAGCTGCAGACAGAATCAAGTTAGTCACTTCTCTCATGGTCAGTGATCACTTGCCTGTAGAACACGACGAAATGCTTGCTTTGCCTTCTCAAAACGACCCAATTTATAGTGGCAGAGAGCTATCCCAACTCTTACAGAGGGAGCCCAAGGATACACTTGTAATGCTCTCTAACAAAAAATATAATACAGGTGAGAAATATAAGAAGCTCTAGAAGTTGGGTTCAACATCTTGCTTCAAATAAATAAAGGAGTACGAACAAACCTTGTATAACTCAAGTGCATCAGAATATCGACCACGGTTAAAGTGAACACATGCCTGCATATATAGGAAATAATTGTGTTATAAGAATGAGTCTGGTATTAGTTTAATGAAGCCCACCAACGACCATCGCAATATAGCACAGGCATTCACACTCAAACTGGAATGTGAGGATGAATGAGAACTGAAAAATCTGCAGGGAGTTAAGATATACAACTGTAAAATAAAAGATTGCATTTAGCACAGATGGATGTGTGAATTAAAAGATGATAAAATTAGGGGAGGATAAAGACCTCCCATCTTTCTTTCTTTTTTCCAGAAATGAAGAAGGTCCACGTCTAATGCTTTTGCCTCATATTTCTTACAATTCTATTACAATATCCCACATCGGTTCTACATGAAAATGTGGAATGGTATATAAGTGGGAGTCAACATTTTACCTTTGACCATAGTTATGGGTTAAGTTAGAACTCCAAGCTTATATGCCTAACATTTTACAACAAGGTTACTGACACATGGAAAATATGGTATTACAAATTAGACAACATCTTTGCTTTTGTCGCCTTCTTGGTGAGGTTCATGTCATTACTCTTAAAGCATCCTACACTTGACCATCCACTTTTAGAAGTCTTAATCGTAGACTTCAGAAGACTAGATTATGCAATGAGCCACATTCAAAATATGAAAATATAGACTTCAGAGGACTATGATTGATAAAGCTAATTTTCCATACAACCAAAGATGATGGGCATGTTAAGAAGTTGGATACCTGACCAAGAAGAGCAGGAACATTATCACGATCTCCATCCAATACAATCTTGAAGGCATTAAATGCCTGTTCAACATCTCCCTTGGCCAGTAAAAGCTGACCTACAAGGAGTTTTAACCACCCAGGTATGAAGACTGGCCAAATAATAAGTTGGAGATGGAGAAATAGAAAAAAGGAGCAATCCAAAAGGTAACAGGAATATATTATCAGAAATTGCAGTCAAATAGATGAAAAAAACAGCCCTATGATTAATTCAGCCAAGAATATACTTCCAAACTTGTGATTAGTCTTCAAATGCAGGCATAAATTAGGATCATGATTAAATAATCCTTTATTCTCCCCATCAGTAGGCTTCATCAGTAACAGTCATTCCTATACCCTCTCTCTCACTTGATTCATCACTTTAAATGTATTGGTCAAGTGTTGAATAAACTAAATATAACATTATATATATGACTGAGCTTAAAATTAAAAAGGTATACAGAAAAAACCCCTTAATCTATACCTCATTGTCAATAAAAAAGGAGGGGAAAAAAGAAGTAGAAGAAGAAGACATCCCAAAACATTGAATCTAACAACGGCAGAAACCCGCCAGAACTTGAAGAGTAGCCACTAGACCTCAAGAGAATTATGAAATAAAACACCATTATATTACCTTTTCAAACCCAAAATTCATCATTCTTCATCAATGCAGCACCGAATTCAACTTCCACACATTATTTTTGCTGAACAATGGGCTTGAATTCCATTATATGTTTTCATAAAAGTTGAGATGGGAATTGAAGATAAGAATTTGAACGGTGCAATTTGATTCAAGAAAACAGTGATCTCTCTCCTTTGAAGGATTAATTATACAGCCTACAGTGCAGAATAGATAGACGTCTCCAGCGCATAGTTCTCACTGGCTTTGGTGTTGATTATGACATAAGACCAAATTTTCTTTAACTTGCTGATAATCTGGTTATCTAGACAACACTATTAAAAACTCGTTTCAACCATTAAAACAGTAAATGGGAAATGGGTTAGGTCAAAATCAAGAAACTTGATATTTGAATACCCCATTCACCAGTCTAGAAGACTGAAGACCTTATCGACATTACCCTTTTCTATTATATATTTACTCAATTGTTGCAATGTTTTCTTCAAGTCTGGCCTCTGTTAGGTATTAAGGTGAATAAGAGACAAAAACAGCAATAGTATAAAAAGATGCGGAAAAAAAAAAAAGACTCCAATAGTCATATCAGTCAGATTTACATCCATATTAAATGAATTCAAAGTAGCACCACAAAACATGTATAAGGCATACAGCTTTTACCTTTACCAATCCAGGTCGAAGGCTCATGCATGTCAATCCTTGATGCCTTGTTATAATACTTTGTGGCCTGTATAAAATACTCTTCTTTTTCTCTTTGTTTAGTCTCAATTTTCCCAAGGTAGCTGTAATATGCCCCTAAAGCATTTAGAATTGCAATTCTCTCATATCTTACATCTGCATAATATTCATCAATTTCTGCAAAATAATGTGACTTGACAGTTACTAGAGTTACTCAAAAAAACAAATAATGACTATCACAATGATCAAAATACAATACATTAGTTATTTTGTCAATAGGAAGATCAGATTCAACACCATAGAAGAATTTTTACCAGGACTGGATCCTTCTTCTAATATTTGTCTAAATTGTTCAAGTTTTCCTTGTTTGAAGTACTCCCTCTGCAACCAAATACTTAAATCCATCAAGTTCTGGAAAGTTATGGAGATAAACCAACATTTATACTTTTATAGCATCCCATAGCTGTACATAATACAACAGCTAAAACTTGGCAATAAATAAAGCAACACCAGGCAAAATATATGTTGCTTATAATTTATAACGAGGCAATTGTCGACTAAAGATGCAAAGAAATGAACACCAGAGCATGCAAAAAATTCAACACCAAAAAACCACATTTCACCCAAGCATGTCGGTTATATCTTAACAGAGCATTATAAAGTATCTGGTTCTCGACATGCATTTTTGTATATAAATAGAACATATATAAATCAGAAAAATTACAAGTGCACACACATATATGCGTTCATATAAGCTCACCGCGATGATAAGCCAGAGATCAAGTGGAGCTTGCTCCGCCTTGAGAATGTCGAGAATGTCGGTGGCATCTCGCGGCAGCTGATCAAGCGCCACCCTCACCTCCTCTTCCGAATTCTGCACTGGTATATATACACAAGCCATTTCGATTCACCAAAGTTTGGGAATGCCAGAATTATTACCAAATACCTAGGTCAAAATCCGAAATTCCTCGATGCAAGAATTTCGATACACAGCAAAACCCGAAAATTTACAGACAATTAAGCAAATTTAACTTTTTTTCTCCTCTGTAAAACCCAGCCTCTATCATCCACGCAGAATTGAAACCCACTACAACCAACAATCACACTAGAAACCAAATTGAGAGAGTTGCTCGACTTTAACTATAAGGGACTGGGGATAAGCGAAAAAAGAAATGCAAATTACGAATTTTTTCGGGTGCTAGGGTTTATAACTTCGCAAATCACGAAAACTGTGAATGTATTTCCAGGATAGAAATTGAAGAGAGCATTCGACGGACGGTGAGAACAGCCGACCAGACCGATCGACGGAGAGAGAGAGAGAGAGAGAGCAAAAAAAAATTGGTAAAGGAATTGGCTAACTTAAATACATCGTCAGCGATGTCGATTATGACGTTTTTTTCCTTCTTATTTTAAAATAAATGTATCATCTTTTCAAAAATGGTAATTTATTCATATTTTTTCTAATTTAGCAAAAAATAAATAACTCATCATTATGATTCCAATAATAGTTTTATATTTAGGTGGTTTGAGTTCATATTTTTAACTTTTTTATCAAACCATATCAAAAAAATCAAAAATGACTTATCATCTCCATGGACCATTAGTAAGTTTAGGAATTGATAAATGTGTAACCACATAAAAATGTTTAAGAATACATTGTATGAAGTTGACTATTTACAAGTCCAAGTTCATTTTTATAAATATAAAATTGGGCTTCTAAAGGTTCATATTGTTCTTGGGCCACATTATATGTCCCTCTGTTGGACCTAATACATATAACTTTGGGCCTGCACAAATTCATATTGCTATGGATTCTCATCAATTAGTTTGGACCAAATTCACATAGTTTGTTTCTATGATGAAAATCCAATCTTTGGCTCTTAGATATGCAAAGACACTGTGTACACAAGTACGGGCCCAAAAGCCCATTTCAAGAAGGATAGTAGTAAAGATATGGGATATAAATTATACACTTTTGACTCCAATGAATAACTGTTGAAGTTTATTTGAAATATTATTGAGTCTCAGGGCTCGTTCTGTAGATAGGTTGGGATTGACAGGGACTGATAAAAAAGAAGGGATTACACTGTTCATGATTATAAATTTGTTGTTTGGTATAGAGGTTTTGTAGTAGGTTTGATTAAATTTTTATTGTTTGGTATGGATGATTGAAAGTTTGTTAAAGTTGGTTTGTTTTTTATTTGTTGTTTGGTATATGAGTTAGTATGGATAGAATATGTAATTTTACTAAAATGACCCTCAAATTAAAAGAAAATTTTTAATTCAAAATTGAATTGTGAGAAACCAATCTCAGACTCGAGAATGCCCTTTCCCCCTCTTCAATTCTTCTCCCCCATTTGGTTGAACGAGGAAATCTTTGACGAGAAGGCCCACGTGCCGACGGGAAGGGGGCTGAGGACGAGGCCGGAGATGGTGGAGAGGAATACGGAGAGTAGCTGCCAGGCTTGAGGGGTGAGTTCTGGTGGCCTCGGGATGAAGAAGTAGACTACGATGCCTATGGCGAGCGAGATTATTAATGGGCTTGGCGCCTTGTGTCGGTGGCGGTGGCGGAGGCGGTGGTGGTGGGTTTGATTCAGGGGGAGGAGCGCGTCGGAGGTGGAAGATGGTGTCGAAATGGTGGGTTTCCTTTTGTGTTTAAGGAGAGAGTGATGTAATGGGGGTTTGATGCGGAAGACGGTCGAGGGAAGGGGGTGGCGGAAATGGAGGTGAGGGCGGTAGGAGGCGGCGGAGGGAGAGAAAAGGACGGTGACCTCCATTGTTGAGAAGCTGTGAAGAAGAAAGAGTAAGGGCAGAAATGGGTTAATTTTGTGCACACTGTTCATTTGTTTGTAATCCCACCAAAGTATGAGGGATTATAAACCCAAGAACAGCACACCCTAATCCCAAGGAGCCCAACCCGGGCCTAATCGAAACCCGGGCTTTACACATTGCTACCAAACAAGAGCTTAGCCTAGATATCAATTCCTACTTGGCTTTATCAAGCTTACCAAACGAGGCCTCAAAGTTTATATTGGAATTTATTTATCTATTAATTGAGTTGAACATGAATTAGTTTTAATCTTGTCGAACATAAGTCAAGTTTGAGTATTTTGATAATTTACGTTTATTTGATCTTTTTAAAATAATCGAGCTCGAATTCGAATCAAGCTTTAGATTTTGTCACATGCAAAAGTATGTTCAGGATTATTTGATATATCTATCGAAACGAGTTCATTTCATGCTATTGAATTACGAGTCCCATTGAAAGTAGGTTATTGTTTTACTATTCCAATGGTCTGATTGATTTGTAGCTTGGTCATACCCCAAGATATCTGAACAGCATGTTAAACAAATAAGCAAGACCAAAATCTAATCTAATTCGGATCAACTCAATTCCCTTCGTATTAGGCGACATACTTTCCGAAATCATGTAATCTGTGATTTAAGTCATAAACATTACGATGTTTTTGCATTCAAACTTGATTTGTCTCGACTCCGATCCTTCACTTTTCCGATGCCGTTCGAAATTCTCCGACGCCAAACTGGAATTCTCCGACGATGATTGGAATTCTCCGATTAAGAAAACCTGCAAAACAAAGAACACCGGGGGTTTTTCCCAGTGAAGGGACTCCGACGCTCAAGTCAGTAATCTCACAAAAGTGTTGCTCTCGATTTTGAATGCTTAGTGTAAAAATTAGGATTGTGATTGTGTGTGCAAATTAGAAAAACAAAAGATATATATATACTCCCTGAGAGAAATGTGATTTCCTAGGAGTGGGATGTGGCAGTTGAGATTTTCTCCTAAAAACCTGGGAAGTGGCGAGATTCTCGCAATCGTGGGAGTTATCTCAAATTTGAATTAGTTCGCTCATATCAGCTCGGCGTCCCACATCTCAGTTCGACATTACGGGTTACGAGCTGGATCAGTTCGATTGACATGCCAGATATTTTTGTTCGCTTGAACGAACTCATTATTTCCTAATTTGTTCGCGTCGATTGTCCTTCAAGTCCGGGTCGGGTTTTCGAAGTAGTTTGAATGTGGTCAGTTCGACCACATCAGTACTCCCCCCTTTCAGAGTGCGAACTGTAATCGCGCAGTTCGAGCTGTTGTCAATCTATGAAGCTTCTTCAAGAAGCATCACGTCCCATCCATCATTCGTCTGCGACGTTTCCTCCATCCCGAGGCGCCCTTTCGTCGTTGCCGTTCGATCGAACTATATCTGACGGCTAAGATTGCATTTGTCAGTACGTTAATCCCTAGGTGCCGATTGATTTTCACCGTCAGATCGAACTGAATCCTACGGATAAGATCAAAGCTGTTATCTCCGTTGGATCGAACTGCATCCAACGGACAAGATTATCTCCGTCCTTTTAAACGCGTCTTTTCGTATCCACCGTTGGATCGAACTGTATCCAACGGTCGGATATGCGACGTTTCGCCTTCACCGTTGGATCGAACTGCTCCAGACGGCTGAGATCTTGTGACTTTTCAGTTTTCCCCCCAAAATCAAGGATTCTCGCCTATATATACCCCTTTCTCATTTTCGCAAAACCTCTTCTGCAAAAACTCACTTCTCTTTCCTTAAGCAAGAATACTCCTCTTTGAGATTTCCCGAGTTTCAAACACAAAAAACCCAGGTACTCTTCCTTCTTTCTCATTTCATATTCCTCTTCAAAATGTCTTCCCCTTTCTTGATCCATTTGAGGGATGAGAGTGAATCTGAGGAAGGTTTTGAGGGATTTCCCTTGCGAACTGCCTCAGATTCGCCAGTCCCGACGGCTTCCTGTTCTGGTCGTCAAATCCTTTCTTCCTCTTCCCCTCCTAAGCGATCTCGCAAAAAATCTGTTCAAGATGTTTTCTCTGCCACAAAAGCCACTCCTACACACACCATACTCCTTAGCTCGCTTATTACAGCGGCGGGCTATTCTATAGTAATTCCCGGCCCCGATGATCGACCACATCGGGCTCCCCCCGGGTGCTACACGTGGTTTTTGCGACACGTGAGCGTAGGTTTAATTCCTCCCATCCATCCTTTTCTCCTGGAGGTTGGTTCGGCCTTCGGGGTATGCCCTAACCAGTTGCACCCGAACTCCATAAGCTACATCGTAGCATTTTACATGGTGTGCAAATGGATGGGGGTTGAACCGACCTCCGAACAATTTCGTTCTTGCTTCGTACTCAAGCACACCAATCCATTCCGCTTCTATTTAAGCCCTCGAAGCGGACAAAAGCGTGCCCAATTTTTGTCCCCAGGAGATGAAAAAATCAGCTCCTGGGAAAAATATTATTTTTTCGTCCGTGCTCCAAATAATAGAACCTTTAGATCTCTCCCCTGGGTTGAGAGTTCGAACCGAAATGAGCCTGCTCCTCCGAGGGACTTCGAACTTGGGGCCTTAGCAAGGCTATTTCGGGAGGGGATGTTCGACATAGTTCGCATGAGTTCATGCGAACAATTGTTGGCGTTCTGGGGATTTTACCCGAACACACCAGTTCCTCATAAATTCAACTTAGGTTGCTTAATCTTTCTTTCATATCCTGTTGTCTTTTTCCAAATGTATCGAACTGCGAATGTTAACTGACTGTTTTGCTGTTACAGATAAAGAGATGAACAAATTCTTCATCGTAGACTCGGCTGTTCCTCAGCCCCAGAAGCCTACTTTTTCGGCGGCGGATGATGCGGTGAACAGCCGGCAGGCGGCGGCCTTCCGGGAGAAGGAAGAAAAACGCTTGAGCGAGCTGGTGCCGCAGGTCAATCTGGACGTGGCCGAGGATGCCTGTATTCGCCCCTCCAGTTCACCACCAGCAGTTCGTGCTCAAACGACCGAAGAGATTCCTCTTCGGCGAAAGAAAAAGGCGCCCTCCAGCTCCAGCTCACAGAAAAAGGCACCCTCCAAGAAACAGCGAACGGAGGAAGGCACCTCGTCCGAGGTTCGGCGAGCTGAGGCCGTGCCCGAACAAGCGGGGGCAATAGTTCCAAGCAAGGGGGCTGCAACAAAGGAGGAAGACCACGAACTAAAAGAGTTCAAGGTGAACATCTCTAAGATGTCAAGCGCGGTCAAGTACTTCGAAGCCATGGGCGTAAAGGCCTTCCGCCGCCGAGATAGGTTGAGGAACACTCTCCAGGAAAAGCAGACCTTGGAGAGTGATTTGAGTGAACATGCCGGCAAAGCCAAAAATCTGTCTGCTCAGTTGGAAGAGAGGGAAGTGGAGTTAGCGGTTGCTCGCTCCGAAGTGTCCAAAAAGGAGGAGCTGTTATTGGCTAAGGAGCAGTTCGCCGTGGAGCAACAAACTTTGCTTTCGGATGCGCGAGCTGAGATTCGAAGTTTGCAAGAGAAACTCAAAGAGGCAGAGAGCTCTCGAGCTGAATTCGGTGAAGTCATGTATCGAAATGGCTTTTACCAGTTCGCTCAGAGCCCTGAGATGGAGCTGATATCAGAGTCCTTCCGAGAGAGGCTCGTAGCTCGTCTTTGGGACTCCGTCCTCTTTTTGTCCAAGGCGGCTCCTATGGCAATAACTTACTTCAAAGAAGGAGTTCGGCTGTGCCAGGAGCGGGTTTGAGAGGCGGTTCAGTTCAACGTGAACGAACTAGCGCAGCAGGTGATGCAGACTCACTCCATTCCGCCTGGATGGCGGGGAAACCCGGAAGACGATGTCGATGCTAAGTACTGGTCGGGCTGCTTAGAAGAGGCTATAAAGGAAGTCCTTCCAGACGACCAGCTCGATCTTCCTGGTCCAAGTTCGTCACTTCCTGCTCCAGCCGCAACTCCTCGAAGTCCAACTCCTCCTCTTCCCGAAGACATGTTCGAAACCCTCGAGCCAGTCGATGCCCAACTTACTCCTTCTCCCGATCGTACATAGATTTTTCCATACTTGTACTTTTTGCTTTTAAAAAACTTTGTAATCGTTTTGTAATGAATCAACTTTTTTGCTTATCGAATATAGTTCGCCTATCTTCACGTTTTCTTAGTTTATGCAATTACTAACATTCGAATGAATATCTACTAAGTAATGAATCAAATACTTAATCAAATACTTACTTAGTGAATCGTGAAAGAGTTCCTTTTACTCCGCTCAATCCTTAAGTTCGATAGAACTCTTTAATTTGCGTTAATCATTGAGTTCGGTAGAACTTCCTCGCTTTACTTTGTCTAGTCATCAAGTTCGATGGAACTTCTTCCATTTGCGACAAACATTGAGCTCGCTTACTCAGTAAGTTCCGAGGGAACTTCTTCAGTATGCTCGATTCATGAGTTCCGAGGGAACTTTAACATGCTTAATCATTAAGTTCCGAAGGAACTTCTCGTACTTAATCATTGAGTTCCGAGGGAACTGTTTCGCGCTTCATCGTTGAGTTCCGAGGGAACTGCTTCGTGCTTAATCGTTGAGTTCCGAGGGAACTACTTCGTGCTTAATCGTTGAGTTCCGAGGGAACTATAAGTTCGTAATCGTTGAGTTCCGAGGGAACCGCTTCGTGCTTAATCGTTGAGTTCCGAGGGAACTATAAGTTCGTAATCGTTGAGTTCCGAGGGAACCGTAAGTTCGTAATCATGGAGTTCCGAGGGAACTGTGAGTTCGTTCCACAATATGATTGTGTTTTTATAACGTGGTTCGGGCAAAATCAACATAAAAAGACTCGAAGATGTAACGTGGTTCGGTCAAATCGACCTACGTCCACGGAGCAGAAAAATATCTATTATTCATAAAAACAACAACTTGAAAAAATAAAAAGCAACATACTGGGGTTTGAGATTTCAAGTGTAAAATTTCTTCAAGTGGTTGATGTGCCAAGGTCTTGGCAGTTCCTTTCCATGTTCATCGGCGAGCTCGTACGATCCACCTGGTAAGACTTTTGTAACAGTGTATGGTCCTTCCCAAATGGCATCAAGCTTTCCGATCTCCAACAAGGCATCCGATTGCCTTAGAACCAAATCCCCTACTTGAAACTCTCTTTTACGAACTTTTCTGTTGAAAGCTGCTTGAATACGCCTCTTGTATAATTCATGGCGAACTCTGGCTTCATCTCGAATTTCCTCCAGAAATAACAAATCTGTTCGAATTAATTCTTCATTCTGCTGTGGATCAAAATTAGTGATTTGTAGAGCTTCTCCCTGAATTTCAGCTGGGACTACAGCTTCCATGCCAAATGCCAAACTGAAAGGAGTTTCTCCCGTAGTCGATCTAGGTGAAGTTCGATATGCCCATAAAACGGATGGCAGTTCGTCCACCCAGTTCGACTTCTCAAATTCCAGCCGTTTTTTGATTCCATCTAGAATTATTCGATTAACCACTTCGACTTGTCCATTTGCTTGAGGATGAGCTACTGGGGTAAACACTTGTAAAATTTTCATCTCTTTACACCATCCCGTAATCTTTTTGCCTCTGAATTGGGCTCCGTTATCTGACACTAAAATTCTGGGTAAGCCGAATCTGCAACAAATACTCTTCCATATAAAGTGGATCATATCTGGTTCGGCGATCTTAACCAAAGGTTCGGCTTCAACCTACTTAGTGAAGTAATCCACAGCTACTACCAAGAATTGCTTATTTCCTCTGGTCTTAACAAGTGGACCAACTATATCAATTCCCCATCTGGCAAAAGGGCAAGGCGAACATACCGTAAGCATATCTGTTGCTGGCGTGCGAATTCGCCAACCATGTTTCTGACAGGCATTGCATTTCCGAACTAGTTCTTCGGCGTCATTCTTCATCGTTGGCCAGTAGAAACCAGCTCGTGCGACCTTGCGAGCCAATGCTCGAGCCCCCGCATGTTCGGCACATCCTCCTTCGTGCGCTTCCTTTAAAACCTTAAGCCCTTCCTCTTTGGATAAACATCTAGCATCTGTTGGTAGGAAAGTTTTTCGATACAACGCCCCATCCAACATGTAGTAGAACCGAGCTTGTTTTTCCAATTTCTCGAGATCTTTTGCTAATCCATCTCTGATTCCTCCCAGAAATTTCAAAAAAGGAGTTCTCCAGTCTTGTTCGGCCAAGTCAATATTCAGCACTTCATTTTCCTTTCCTACCCCCATGACTGTAATACTTCTCTTCGAACAGTCCTGCAGCGAACTCCCTATTTTAGCAAGATAATCTGCCCTCTGATTTTCACTCCGAGGTATTTGCTCGATCTGTAGTTTTTCAAATCGTTTCTCCATTTCTCGTATTTGTTGTACATAAGAAATCATACGATCTTCTTTAATTTCACATTGGCTTTTGAGTTGTATTTCACATTGGTTTTTGAGTTGTTGTGTAACCAATTGTGAATCCGACTTAACTGTCAGATCGCGAGCTCCAGCCTGCTCGGCTATTTTCAAACCCTGCAAAAAAGTTTCATATTCTGCTTCATTGTTAGATGCCTTAAATTGAAATTTTATGGCGAACTCTAACTCATCTTTCTCGGGGCTAATCAGCAATATCCCTGCTCCTGCGCCCTGGCGGGACGAGGACCCATCGACAAAAACTTCCCATTCTTTCTTATCCTGTAGCCTGGTTGTTTCCTGAATGAAATCAGCCAAGGCTTGACCTTTTATAGCAGTTCGTGGTTCATACTTCAAATCGAACTGTCCCAGCTCGATCGCCCACTTGACTAATCTCCCGGATGCATCCGGTTTGCCCAACACTATACTCAGCGGATGGTTCGTTCGCACCGTGATCTCATAACCCAAAAAATATGGCCTCAGTCTCCTGGCCGTGGTGACTAAGGCATAAGCAACCTTTTCTACTTCAGTATAGCGAACTTCTGCCCCATGCAGAACTTTACTAACAAAGTACACGGGGAATTGATCCCTTCTTTCCTCTCGAACAAGAACCGAACTGACTGATTCTTCTCCAACTGCCAAGTAAACAACCATCATACTTCCCTTCACAGGCTGTTTTAATAAAGGGAGTGTGAGGAGAAATGCCTTCAATTCTTCGAACGCTTTCTGGCATTCGTCATCCCAACTAAACCGACCACTCTTCCTTAGAATTTTGAAAAAAGGCAAACCCCTGTCCGCCAACCTGGATATAAACCTACTTAAGGCAACAATGCGGCCTGTTAGCGTCTGCACTTCTTTAATGGTTCGAGGAGGCGTCATTTCTTGTATAGCTCGAACTTTGCTGGGGTTTACCTCGATCCCCCTGTTCGTCACCATATACCCCAAAAATTTCCCTGCTCGCACACCGAACGAACACTTGGCTGGATTCAATCGCATCCCATGTTTTCGGATTGTGGCCATCGTTTCCCTCAAGTCATCTGCATGGGTGTTCGCCTGTATGCTTTTTACTAGCATATCATCAACATATGCTTCCATATTGCGGCCCAGTTGGTGTTTAAACACTTCGTTCACCATTCGTTGGTAGGTAGCTCCTGCATTTTTCAGTCCGAATGGCATAACAGTATAGCAATATGTACCTGATGATGTGATAAAGGCCACATTGGGTTTATCCTCTGGGTGCAACATGATTTGATGGTATCCTTGGGCTGCATCCATCATGCTCAATAGTTCGCATCCGGCAGTAGAATCCACCAGTTTGTCGATCCGCGGAAGAGGATAATGGTCTTTGGGGCATGCTTTATTCAAATCTCGGAAGTCGATACACATCCGCCACTTATTTCCTGGCTTCGGGACTAACACAACGTTTGCCAACCATCGAGGATACTGGATCTCCTCAATGTGTCCAATTTCGAGCAACTTCTCAATCTCTTCCTTGATGATTTTATTCTGTTGTTCCCCGAAATGCCTTAGCTTCTGCTTAACTGGTCGAACATCAGGCTTGATATTCAGCTTATGAATAACTACTTCCGGGTTTATACCCTTCATATCTTCTGGTTTCCAGGCGAACAAATCCACATTGTCTTTAAGAGCAGCCACAATTTCCCCTCTGGTTCGTTCTGACAATTGACTTCCGAGACGAACTGAATGTCCAGGTAGCTCCGGGATTAACTCCACACTCATTAGTTCACCTTCTGCGAACTCCACTGTGCTTGTATTACCATCTTTTTTCAGACTTTTATCCCTTCCGCGATCGCTATCATCTCTCTGTTCGCTATGGCGCTTGCGAGATTCGGATTGTCGAACTGCAGCGACATAACAACGCCGAGCAGTTTGTTGATCGCCATGAACAACCCCAACTCCAACTATTCTCCCTTCCTCATTCTCAACTGGAAACTTCATCATCAAATGGGCAGGTGAGATAACGGCAGCATATGAACTCAAGGAAGGTCGACCCAAAATCACGTTATATTGAGAAGGCGCATCCACTATAAGGAAGGTCGTCGTTTTGTTCTGCCTCCACTCTTCATCTCCTAAGACCATAGGAAATTGAATTTTGCCATACACCGTTATAGACTCCCCTGCAAAACCATAAAGTGAAGTTTCTACAGGCTTTACCTCTACCGTAGATCTCATCTTTCTGAAACAGTCCATGAACATGATGTCCACCGAACTGCCAGTATCCACAAATACCCGTTCAACGTTAAAACCCCCTATCTCCGCAACGATCACCATAACATCAAACTGAGGGCTCTGAATAGCAACTCGATCGCGAACTCCGAACTCAATTGCAACCTCTTCGAAAATAGAATGAACTGTATTCTGTTCGCGCTTAACAGAGTTGAGTCTCGCCTTACGGGCTCTATTAGAATCTCCATCTGTCGGCCCACCCATGATCATGTGAATAGTAGGCCTTTCTTCTTGTTCGGGTCTAGCTCGCGCCGGGGGTGGTGGTGGTGGAGGTAATTCCTGTTGTTCCTGCCTTCTATCTTGTCTGGGCTCTCTTCGATCATTCCGATGCTCGCGGTTTGATCGGTTCTGACGAACAAAACGGGCTAACTTGTTCTCCCTGATTAGCCTCTCCAGTTCATCTCGCAAATGTAAACATTCATCAGTTCCATGCCCATATTCATTATGAAATCGACACAATTTACCGTTGCCGAAGGTGGCTGGTTTCTTCGGATTAGGACTCCAGGTCGATGGCCACTTCAACTGGGGCAAGTTCCATATCTCCATCAATACCTGTCCAGGGGGCATAGTCATGGGCGTATACTGTTCGTACCTCCGCCCTGTCTTATTTTCCCTTAAAGGGGGTGGAGCAAATCTTGCTCGCTGCTCGCCCCCATCTCTCCTCCTGGCTGCTTCATTATCATGTTGCGTTCGGCTCAGACGACTTGAAGTTTCTCCTTTCTTCATTCGAACTGCCTCCTCCAAGTTGATGTACTTGGTAGACCTTTGTAACAGTTCGTCAAAATTGTTGGGGGTCTTCTTAACCAGTGAAGTATGGAGATCCCCCTCTTTCAACCCTTGGATGAAAGCACTTACAACTAAATCGTCTGAAGCCTCAGGAGCTTCTAAAGTAGCAGCAGTAAACCTTTTAACATAGTTCCGTAGGGTTTCATCCGCTTTCTGCCTCACACCGAACAACGTTTGGGTAGATCGTTTCTGCTTTCTAGAACTGGCGAACTGATGTAAAAACAACTCTGATAGTTGTTCGAAATTATGAATCGTCCCATCATTCAGCTGACTGAACCATGTCTGAGCAGCCTTGGTAAGGGTAGTGGCGAACACCCTGCACTTAATACCATCTGAGTACCGATGCAGTAGAGCAGTATTATCGAATCGACATAGATGATCCCATGGATCCGTAGCACCATCATAATCGAAATTCACTGGTCGAAAGGAGGCAGGCAACTCGTCTTCCATCACCTCCTCAGAGAAAGGGTTACCTCTGGAACTCCGAGGAATACATCGAACAGTTCGCTGAACTTCCCGTAGCTCCTTTCGTAAACCATCTACTCTCTCGGATAGTTCGTCATGTCCTCTTTTTTGGCCACGAGGGTGACCAGATTGGCTTTCCTGTTCATCCATCCGAGATCTGTCGCCCTCTTGTTCCCTTCCAACAGGTATGTCAGTGTTATCCTGTTGTGAATCCACCTTCTGCTTGCCCAAGGCTTTTTGAACAGCAGTCTCTATTAAAGCCGAGAGTTCCTCCGGCGTCAATGTGACAGTGCCGGGAGGATTTGCCGGTGCGAAATTCCGATCCTCGTTTTGTTGCACGGACGGTGCTCCTTCATCCAACCTTCTTCTTGATCCTCTGGTATTCACCATTTTTGTAATCTTCTACGTCTTAAATGCTCAAAGTTCAAAAAATCTTTCCCACAGACGGCGCCAATTGATTTGTCTCGACTCCGATCCTTCACTTTTCCGATGCCGTTCGAAATTCTCCGACGCCAAACTGGAATTCTCCGACGATGATTGGAATTCTCCGATTAAGAAAACCTGCAAAACAAAGAACACCGGGGGTTTTTCCCGGTGAAGGGACTCCAACGCTCAAGTCAGTAATCTCACAAAAGTGTTGCTCTCGATTTTGAATGCTTAGTGTAAAAATTAGGATTGTGATTGTGTGTGCAAATTAGAAAAACAAAAGATATATATATACTCCCTGAGAGAAACGTGATTTCCTAGGAGTGGGATGTGGCAGTTGAGATTTTCTCCTAAAAACCTGGGAAGTGGCGAGATTCTCGCAATCGTGGGAGTTATCTCAAATTTGAATTAGTTCGCTCATATCAGCTCGGCGTCCCACATCTCAGTTCGACATTACGGGTTACGAGCTGGATCAGTTCGATTGACATGCCAGATATTTTTGTTCGCTTGAACGAACTCATTATTTCCTAATTTGTTCGCGTCGATTGTCCTTCAAGTCCGGGTCGGGTTTTCGAGGTAGTTTGAATGTGGTCAGTTCGACCACATCAAAACTCATAGTTGCACGAAGATAACTCATCGGACCACCAACTATATTTATTTGATTTATTGTTCTAGTTATTTGTTGTTCGACTCAATTCTTTCGTATGACCTAACATGTCAAGACACCTCCGAAGTCCAAACTTTGGCATAATTGCAAAAAAAATCACCACTTTTTAAGGGATTGCATATTTATCTCCACTTTTCAATAATTGCAAAAAAAACAAATTACAACTTTTGTTTACCATTGCAATTTAGACCACTTTTGAATTTTCCGGTAACCGGAGTCCACGTGTCCAGCAAACATGCCACGCCGCATGCTACGTTGGATGTCACGTCATTTCCAACCAAAAAAGATTTAAAAATCAAATTGCAAAATAAATTCATCACCTTTCATAAAGTTGCAATTTAATCACATCCTTTCAAAATTTAGCAAAAAAGACCACATACATCCTTTTGCAATTTGAATTTATTTTTTTGGTGTTTAAATTCATCATGATTAGTCACATAAACTATATAATCATAAAATTGTTTATCTACTTCAAAATAATTTCTAAACTAGTACCCTATTATATTTTTCAATATTATTTTTCTTGTAAAATTTGGTTTTTTTTTTTCCACCTTCCTCTAGGATCAACTTATTTTAGTGTCTAAAACGGCAAAAAACGTGAAATAAGATTATCAAACAAAATTGATGATATTCACATTTTGGTATGATTGTGATTAACTTTAGAAAATAACTACAACTCATTTCACTCATCCCACCGAGTTTCAATTTCTTTACATGAAATTTGTTAATATCTCATTCCTCTTATCCCAATCTCATTATAATTAAAAGAACATAAAACTTAGATATAATTACATGTACACTTAATCAAGGAATTAAAAATTAAAAATTGGGAACAATAAACTTGATTCCACAAAAAAAGAGTCATATCAAAATTTCAAATTTTAAATAAGAAATATTAACAAGTCATTATTTTGATGTAGATAAAAAAATTTATAATTATGTAGTTTATGCGACGTATTCATGATGAATTGAAATGTTGGGATTAGATTATAACGTTAAGAAAGGTAGTGATTTTATTTTGCAATTTGATTTTTAAGTATTTTTTGGGTTGAAATGACATGACATCAAATGTGACATGTTTGTCGGACACGTGAACTCCAATTGCTGAAAAATTCAAAGTTGTCTAAATTACAACGGTGAACAAATATTGTGATTTTTTATGAAATTATAAAAAAGTGGAGATAAATTTACAATTCTTAAAAAAGTAATGATTTTTTTAGAATCACGCCCAAACTTTTATGGATTAAGTGAAATTGATTGGACCAAGAGTATTTTAATTTTAGAGAGAGAAGGGGAATGTAGAGAGAGAAGGGGGGGAGAGAGATTAATTGTAAGTATCCCACATCGAGTGTGTGATGAAAGTATGGAGTGATGGGCTACAATAAAAAAGGGAGTTGTATGAGCTTACAAAGTATGATCCTTCAGGCAAGTTTAAAGGGGAAGTGATGAGTGGTCAATACTTGCATTTAAAAAATGCAAGATGGGTGCCCACCCTGCCTAAATTCGACTATGGGGCACTCTCTTTCGAACCAATCTGATCTCTGTTTCATTCAATTTATATATTTGTGTCTCTATATCTATACATATACACTTTTTACTCTATTTAAAAGTATTGTGTATTGATTTTATATATATTATTTTTTAATTAATGGTACCCTTTAAATTACCTAATAATTTTGACGAACTATGTATTTTGATTATATTAATCATAGTTTACATGGTTAATATACCTTGCAGTTCTGTATTCAGTATTCGTTAAAATCTAATTACTAGTTGAGTAAAATATTTGTTTGGAGTAAATTTAGTGTTAAATGAGAGTTGTAGATGATTTACAAAAACTGTAAATTTAATGTAAGAGTAGGTCTTGTGTGAGATCAAGGATTTTTTTTGTGAGATGGATCAATCCATAACTCACATTTGGTAATTCATATACAAATTTGAAAATTTATCGATATGAGTTTAATTCATGGGTAATAAGGAGGATCCGTCTCACGGAAACTATCCGTGAAATCGTCTCACATGAGTTTTTATCTTAATGTAAAGAGTAAACAAAAAAATTTATGTTTGTGATCTAATGAAGGTTTTCTTTTTATAAGATTAACATTTACCCTTTTTAGAACTATTTTTTCAATTCCATCATTCTTCATGTTTTTGTCCTAAATTTTATCATTTTTCATGTTTTTGTCCTAATTTCCTAAGATATTCAGGAGTATATTTGATCAATTTTATACTTCTCTAATTTGTGAGAAAATCTCAACAAGTATTGGTACGATGTAATATCAATACATTTCAAATAAATCATATGCATGAAAGATCTAAATTCAAAAAATAAAAAATAAATAAAAGCTAAGGGTCAGTTCAATTTATAAGTTTATTTCTATATTTTATTTATCAACTAGTGATTTATATAATGGTGTAGTGTTCTTTTTTTTTTTAAATTGAAATAGATATATGTAAAGTTGATTATATAAAACAGTTCTACCACCACTTACAAACTTATGATTATATTTAACTTACAAACTTCACTTCTTAACAATTTTGTGATGCACCACATATATATTTTGGGATCTTTTTATTTGTAAAATAAAAAGAGAAACGATAATGGTATTAATTTCTTGATGTATAATTATCAAATTAGGTATACACTATACAACGCACATTAACTACTACAATTTACACAGATCAAAATCCTTCTTAAATTCATATAAAAATTTACAAACATCCAAGAACTACAGATGGCCCGCATCAGCCACCAGGCCGGGCCCATGACAAAAGCTCCATCTGACCCGAATCAGCGACCAGGTCGGGCCCATGACAAAAAACTCCAGCTGGCCCGAATCAGCCACCACGCCGGGCCCGAGCCAGGCTCACATTCTCAATACCTGCTAGAAATAATATTTCAAATCTTTTATTTGTAATGAAATCGGATTTCGATCAAAAAGCAACAAATTAGGAATCAATGATATCAATAAAAATGGATTTTATTTACAAAACTCGAATTTTCAATTAATCCAATCAAGTAAATATTAATTCAATATAGCACTCAGAATGAAAAGGACTTATGAAATTAACAGAATATATCAATGATCAGTAGCTGATCTCATCAGAAGAATATCCTCATTGTGCCAATCAAAACGAAATTAACCAAAAGAAAAAAATCATTCTCAAAACTCAGATTCGATCAAAAGCTCTCAGAATGAGTAGGAGGTAAATATTCCATTCATGAATTTATCGGAATTATTTATACTAATCCTCATCAAGCTGACTCCAAAAAAAAAAAAAAAATCATTTCAAATTCGACAAATTAAACTTAAAAAAAAAAATTAGGAAAAAAAATCCATCAGAAATAAATGGATTATAAAATACATCAAAGATGACACTAAGTCCCTCAGACGACCGTCGTGAGATATTTGAATCCACATTCATCCTATGGAGTAGAAATGAATCGAAAAATATTCATAAAATTTTGTTTGAAATGCAGAAAATAATAACAAAATCTTTCAAAAGTAAAAATAATATACTAAAAAATAAACAAACTGCTGCAAAAGAATAAAGCTCGTTGCCGATAAATGAGCAGAAAACAAAGGAAGGCAGATTCTATGAAACGAGAATGAAGGCTACACTATTTAAGGCGGAGAAGGTGTAATATTAGGGTTTTTATTCATAGTATTTTACTGTTTTGCCCTTATAGGCCCAAATCCAAATGAAATGGTAGCCCAAGGCTTGAACATTATTGGATTATTGTTGGACCATTGGCCCATATTTCTTTTAATGGGAAAAAAAATTGGTTGATTATTTTACATTGAACCAAAAAATAGCATCAACCAAAAAATTCTCAAAAATAGGTTTGACCCGTGCGTTGCACGGGTTTCATTTAATACTTATCTCATTTTTTATTTTATAATTAGTTCATTTTTATTTTATAATTAGTGTTTATTGTTATATGATAGTAATTTTTTACATAAGTGTGATATTTTTCTCTATTCTTAAAATAATATTTCTTAGGGTACATTTGAATATGTGGATTTAAGGAGGGATTTGAAATCCTTATTGGCAAATCCACTGATAGTGTTAGGTAGGATGTGAATTTAAAATCCATAGTTTTCATTTTGAGCTAATTTTAGAGTCATTTAGGTGGATTTCAAATCCACTCAAACTTGAAAGGATTTGAAATCCGCTCATTTCAAATTCTGGATTTGAAATCACTCTATCCAAACGGAGTCTTATTGTTTTCTTTAATAATTTTTTTCATTTATTCTTTAACACAAAATTGTTAATATATAATTCTTAATAGGTGTTTTAATTATCGCATTAGGTATTTTCATATATTTCTGTAAAAAATATATAATATATCTCATTTTTATCGCTCGAAAACATCTGTTTTGTTCAATGTTTGTCCTAAGTGCACTCATTATTAGCTTTATGTATTGGTTTATTTTGTAATTGTGTTCTTTTTGTGATCTTTTTATTAGCCTTAACAAATTGTTACATATTGTAATATTTTAATACAATTTCTCGATTGTTTAAGGAGGTGGTTGGACTGAATGTGCACGTTTGGATTTTAGATTACCAATATCCGAATCATGTTATTTGTTTGCAGAATCTTATAACTTTTTTTTTTTTTGTCTACTTCATCCACTTTTTTACAATTTGAACTGAAAGTATTAGCTCTTTGTTTAAAGATAAAATAACAATACATCATCTATTTTTCTTATAATTCCCTATATGATGCATATTAATTGTAATCCTACTTTTTAAAATTTCTAAACAAACACAAAATTATCAAATTTCATCCTTTTTATAACTCACTTTCATACTTGCCAAATTTACATATGTTTTAACCTAAACATATCCTAAAAAAAATTTAAGCACCTATTTTTTGTTAATGTCACTAATAATATTGTTTCAGAGTTTAAACACAATTTCAAAGTACATTATTTTTATTTAATGCATGACATTACTGAACTAATGTTTGCACATTGTTGCTTACTTTTTTTGTTTGCCAATTTAAAATGTTGGACAGAAACAATAATTAAAGTTTTAAACTAAAGATTTCATGTAAAAAAAGATAATACAACATTAGCAAGCACTTGTAACTTACTTTTTTTTTTTTCCAAACAATTATTTTTTTATAATACCCTTTAAAATTTATAAACAAACACAACTTTTCGTTTTCTAATGTCAAATATGTTTCAATCTCACATATCTTAATATTTTTTTTAATACCTATTTTTGGTAATATCATTAGCAATATGTTTTATAGTTTAAATTACAATTTTAAAGTACATTATTTTATTTCATGCCTGACATTACCGAATTCTAATATTTATATGTTACTTTTTTCTTAAATCCTCTAAATATTTTTTTCTTTAAAGGTTTTTATTTTTTTGAGTTTGAACTACTTGAATGTTCTTTTGTAAAATATTATTAGCACCTTCAAATATATTTTATTTATTTATTTTAATTCCTTGAAAAGTACTCCCTCCGTCCCACATAATTTTGCCTACTTTGACCGGCACAAAACCTAAGAAAAAGTTGTTGACTTTGATTGGATGTGTTATTTTAATATTTTTGAATGACAATTTTGTAATTTAAAGGTATAATTTGAGTGGCAATTTTATAAAATGAAAGAAATGGAGGGGTAAGGGAGTAAAAATTTGTTTGCCATTTTTGGGCTAACAAAAAATAAGATGAGACAAATAAAAATGGAAAGTAGGCAAAATAGAGAGGGACGGAGGGAGTAGTAGCATAATTACTCTTCAAAATTTGTTTTATTTTTTTGAAATTGAAATGTTGGACAAAAACAATTATTAAAGTTTGACACCAAAGATTTCATGTAAAATAAAAAAGAAAAAAACAATACAACATTAACAAACATTTGTAACTTACATATTTAATTTTTCCAAGCACTTTATTATTGTAGGGTAGTGGGGGTGTGTATTTAATTGATATTAATATTTTGATATTTTATAAATAAAATAATTTTTAAGGAAGGACACTTGGCAACATTGTAAAGTGTCACTTGTCAAACACTTGAAGGTGACACTTGGCAACAATGTAAAGTGCCACTTGTCAAACACTTGAGGGTGCAAACCACACTTTTATATATATAATTTACATTGAAAACCAACCATCTTAAAAAAAAAAATCAATAATAATTATTACAAACACTTTCTCATCTAAATAGAAAATAAAAAAAAAACTCATAAAAAATATGTGATGAAATAAAAATAGGCTTTTTGCAAAAGGAGAGAAAATAACGGTCGTCCTCAACCATCTCTTCCCTCTCATTTTTGTTTCTCTCTCTGTAAATCAAAAACTTCACCACCACTTTCCACAATCACCACAACAGAGAGAGAGAGAGATCGGAAAAAAGGTCGGAAAAGCCAGAGAAGATGAGGGAAATTCTTCACATTCAAGGAGGGCAATGTGGGAACCAAATCGGATCTAAATTCTGGGAGGTGATCTGCGCCGAGCACGACGTCGACACCACCGGAAAGTACAAAGGCGACGGTTCCTCAGCCACGCAGTTGGAGCGGATCAATGTGTATTTCAACGAGGCATCGGAGGGAAGGTACGTCCCGCGCGCCGTCCTCATGGATCTCGAGCCCGGCACCATGGATTCCATTCGCTCCGGGCCCTACGGGCAGATATTCCGGCCCGATAATTTCGTGTTCGGGCAGTCCGGAGCAGGGCAATAATTGGGCGAAAGGGCATTATACCGAGGGCGCTGAGCTGATTGAGTCGGTGCTCGATGTTGTTAGGAAGGAGGTTGAAACCTGTGATTGCATGCAAGGTTTGGATCCAATTTATTCTCTGTTTTGGTCCATTTGTTATTGATGCAGTGTTAACATCATGCTTATAATTGTCATAGATGCAATTTAGAATTTTTGTGCATCTGTTCAGAAATTTGAAAGAGATTTGTTGATTCCTATGTGATGTTTTATGATCAAAATTTATTGCTTATTTTCAAGTATTGATCTTTTACAGAAGAATACAAAAGTCTCTGAATGTATACGGTATCTTGAGTTCAGTCTTGTGGTTTTTGCAGCAATCAAATATGATAAAACTCATTACAATGCAGTTTAGTAATCAGAGAAATCTACATCTTGTTTCTAGTTCTTACATCTATAAGAAATTTTAAAGACTTGTTTCATCTATATTCATGCAATTTTGCTTTATTTATGTGTGATATAAATGCTCTATATCCAGATATTAGGATGTTGAGTTCTTCTCGAACGAGTCACTGTCTCAGAGCCCCTTTCGTAACATATCTTATAATTAGCCTAGCCATCCTCATCTTTTGAGAATTATGTCTTATATGTGGCATCTGATTCCACCTATAATTGCTAGAAACTTTGTAAAATTGTGATTCTTTTTACTTACTAAGCTGATTGGTTTGGGATTTATAGTCATTGCAATCACCATGTAGAACTTTTAGTATAGATGCTACGACTCGACTCTCTTAGAGATTACATGTTCGGGACTCAAGATTCATAATCTAGTCTTTCTTCTCTTTTGTTAGCCAATTACCACAATTCACTGTCAATGCAAATCCGTTGAGTCATTTTTCAAGCTGATCAATGATTGTACATTGCAATCTTGTCGTTTGTTTCTCTTGGCCAGGATTCCAGGTGTGTCACTCTCTTGGAGGGGGCACAGGTTCAGGCATGGGGACCCTCTTGATTTCCAAGATTAGAGAGGAATTCCCAGATAGAATGATGCTCACTTTCTCTGTTTTCCTTCACCTAAGGTCTCCTGACACTGTCGTTGAACCTTACAACGCGACGCTTTCAGTACACCAATTGGTGGAGAATGCAGATGAGTGCATGGTCCTTGACAATGAAGCCCTTTATGACATCTGTTTCAGGACATTGAAGCTAAGCACTCCAACTTGTAAGCACCCAACTTGAACATTCTATTGTTTTGCCAATAACATCTCATTTTTCTTTCAATGATCAATCATTTTCCTTTCAGTTGGTGACTTGAACCATTTGATCTCTGCAACCATGAGTGGGGTGACCTGCTGTCTAAGGTTCCCAGGACAGCTCAACTCCGACCTAAGAAAGCTGGCAGTGAATTTGATCCCTTTCCCACGGCTCCATTTCTTCATGGTCGGTTTTGCCCCTCTCACGTCGCGTGGCTCACAGAACTACGTGACGCTCAGCGTCCCAGAGCTGTCTCAGCAAATGTGGGATGCCAAGAACATGATGTGCGCGGCTGATCCACGCCATGGACGCTACCTGACTGCCTCAGCCATGTTCCGAGGCAAAATGAGCACCAAAGAGGTGGATGAGCAAATGCTCAATGTACAAAACAAGAACTCATCCTACTTTGTTGAGTGGATCCCAAACAATGTGAAGTCCAGTGTGTGTGACATTCCACCCACAGGGCTAAAAATGTCGTCCACATTCGTAGGGAACTCAACGTCGATTCAAGAAATGTTCAGGCGAGTGAGCGAGCAGTTCACGGCCATGTTCAGACGCAAGGCCTTCTTGCATTGGTACACAGGTGAAGGCATGGATGAGATGGAATTCACAGAAGCTGAAAGCAACATGAATGATCTTGTGGCCGAATATCAGCAATATCAGGATGCCACTGCTGATGAGGATCAAGATGATTATGAAGAGGGTGGTGAAGAGCATTATGAGAACTAGTCCCATATTTCTTCAATTCATTTTCATCTTTTGCTTTTCATTCACATTAATTTAGTATATTGTACTGTTTTCCCATGTTAGACTGCCATTCTTTCATTTGTTTTTCATCACTATACTTGTTTTTGTTTACAATATGGCCTTGGAAGTATCCTCTTGGCTTAGAATTCAGATCATCTACATTTTTATCTTGTAATTCTTGTGGGTTTCAGAGAATGATGTATAAAGTAGAAGTTATATGAGTTCAAATGTTTTTGAAATGGTACACTTGTGAAATACATACTACTAGTATTTATTGATGTCCAAGATAAGCAAATAATTAATTCTGATGTTTCTTAAAGAAAATGAAAAAAAAAAGATATCAGAGAATATATAATTATGGAAAGTATATTTATCAGCCAATTTTAAATATTTGATATGATGAAATCTGATTTCAAATCTTAATTAAATTTAATTCTATCAAAAAAATTCCAAATATATTGAAGTTGAGATTGAAGTTTGGAACTTTGGATAGAACAATATATGAGATATAGTGGGATCTCAAATCATTATTCTTCAAATCATAGCTAATTATGATTAATCATTCTCGAAATCATATCTCAAATATGAAGCGGGTATTTTGATTTGTAAAGATATGATAAGATAATATTTTTTCAAATCACGTATATTCATAAACAAAAAACATATAATTCAATCTAAAACATACAAAGTTGTTACATTGTCAAGAAATGAATGTGTTTCCTTAAACAAATGAAGAAAGAGATATCAATGTATCCTCACTGATTTTCTGTAACCCTTATTAAGCTGCAAAACTTTTGGTACAATTTATTAAACCTCGTCGTAAGTAAAAAGAGAAAAAAGCACCATAGTCACAAAATCACAAATTATAGCATTTTAGTAAAGCTACATATCATTCTTCAAAGAAATGCTATCAAAAATTTATTAAAATTCTTAAATTGTAAAATCTAGCATTAAATATAAATAATATAAAAACAGGGTAGATCTTTGAAATTATCATAAAAACAAAACAAATCGAAGCTATGCATCAGAGTCATGGAAGTATGAAGAAGAATCACCGAAGCAGAAGCTTCTCATCATATATGGTCATTTTCGTCATTTGCATCACCATTCAACTAAAAACT
Organism: Scutellaria baicalensis; assembly: GCA_005771605.1. Classification (NCBI taxonomy): domain Eukaryota; kingdom Viridiplantae; phylum Streptophyta; class Magnoliopsida; order Lamiales; family Lamiaceae; genus Scutellaria; species Scutellaria baicalensis. The sequence goes on from CM016728.1 coordinate 13,632,781, forward strand.
ATATTATATCATTTATATATAGATCAAACAAATTAATTAATAAAATAAGATTAAAAAACTTCAACATGGTGAGTATTTTAATGGGAGAAGAAGATATGAGAGAGAGAGAGGCAGTGGCCAAATGGAATTAATGTTCGATTTATATATAAGTGGTATCGCTCGAGAAACCCTTACACTTATTGGGCCACGTATATATTTGTTCATGTTCTTAATGGGCCATATGTTAGCTCAGTCCAATTAAATTAGATTTCTTCATTTATTTTTCATATATATCTTTATATATACTAAAGGAATAACCAAGAGTTACACATGTCGCTCTCTGATTAATCCTATTTAATTACAATTTAAATTATTTAATATTTATAATTTATTATAATTATAGAACATTTAATAAGATAATAATAATTGAATAACAAAATTCTAATAATTATGATTGATAATAAAATTTTAAATAGTATTATGAAATTTTATGCAAACATTTTAGTTAAAATTGATGTTTGTAATTACATTAAATGATAATTAAAAAATTCACATAATTAAATTTAAATTTACATACTAATTAAATTAAGAATTAATGATAAATAATAATAATTAATTTTATTTATAAAAAATTTCAAATTTCTTAATTAGTATTAAAATACCGTGTGATACACGAGACTCACACTAGTGTATTATAATGGAAATAAAAAGTATATACAAATAGTGTGCCTTAACAAGATAACTCATGAAATTTTTAGTTGGTCCATAATGATAAATTAAATTCTCTTTGTTAAGGAGTCTGATTTCAATTTTCTGTTTTTATTAGATTTCATGGGTTCTCCTTTTTTATGAAGTAATTATTTGAAACTAATTATGCATAAATAAATGAAACTTGAGCAGAAAGGTAAAAATGAGTCATAAATATCTTATAACCATACAAGATTTTATAACTATACAAGATCTATATGATATAATTATTCGAAACTAATTACATATAAATAGATCAAAACGGATCTTAGTGTACGATATTCTAAGAAAGGTAAAAACGGATCATAAAGATCTCTATAAAACGGGTAGTAAAGAAAGGAAGGAGAAAAGTAAAAAACGGGTAGTAAAGAAAGGAATATCCATACAAGATCTTAGTGTAAGATATTCTAAGTATAGAGTACAAAATGTTGTTTTATGCCATATTAAACACCTATCACTCTACCTTTCTTCACAAGTAATATATGTAACTGTACTGAAGTTAAATAATCCGAATTTATATAAATCAGTTAATCAATATAACCTTATTTGAACCCAAAAAAACCTAAAAAAGTACAGCCAAAAGTAGATTATTTATCAGCCAAAAAAATCCGCATAATTTACAGTTGAAGATATACCTCCAAAAAATACTAAGCCAACAACAAACACAATTAATTAATTAATTGATTGATTAAGCCTAAATACGGTTAAACAAGGAGTTAATATAAACAAAAACACTGTAAAAAAAAGAAGAAAGAGTTTAATAAATTCTAAACTCCATTCTTAATAGACTTAATCTTGATTATCCTCATCCGCTTCCTCCTAGCCTCAGCATATCTGGCCCGTCTATCAGCAATCGCCCTGCTCACATCCTGCGGCTGGGATAAGTCCACTCCAGAAGCCTCCTCAACTGGAACATTGAGATCGATTCCAAGTGGGCCCACCGATCCAAGCCCACTATCAGTATGGGCCGTGATTGGGCCCAATGAACACTGAGGATCCTGAGCCGTTGGATCTACAGTGAACTGCTGGTGATGCAGCATTTGCCTTCGATAATGTTGGGTTAGTTCAATCCCTCGAGTCAATTCCAATTGGGTCTCTTCCTTTCTTAAACTGGAATTTTGAACCTGTATCATCAATGCTCAAAAGAGTCGTAAAAAAGCTCGTTCAAACTCGATTCGAATCAGATAACTCGTTTTTCGAGGGTGTGGAATATATATACCTCGTGTTTCATAGCTTTGAGTTGTGAATTATAAGTCTTGAGCTTTTTGTAGTAATTCTCCACCACAGCTATCTCCTGTTGAATTGGGAATGAAGCAATCCAAATGGTAAATGAGGAAAAGATAAGAAGATAATGTGGAGAAAATCATGAGAAGACAATTCTGTTAATTTACGAACTTACCCCTCTAAGCGAGTCGCGAGTCCGAGTTAACTCGTGTATCATATCCATATACTCCTCTTTTGACTGCAAATCAATCATTAAGAAATTTAATCTCTTTTGCACTCTGAAAATCTGTTTTGCAACCTAAAATTCTATCAAAATGTCATAGCATTATATGATAAATATGAGTTTCGTAAAACAAGTAAACAACCCAGAAACAGGGGAACGTGTTAATGGCTAAAAAAAAGGTTAAAACTGTTGAAGAATTTTATTTTTTTTCAACTGAAAATATTTAGTTGCGGTAAAAGTGAAGAGAGTAAGAAGAAAAGGCTAACCCTTTTCCTGCAAGTTTTCTTCGACGAATACTTGGACTTTTCATCAGATTCATCACTGGGCGAGAAGGAGAGCGGCGTGTCGGGGCTGCCGGTGGTTCTGGCGGCGCCGCCGTGTTTCTCGACCACCTCAGCTCTGATACGCGCCCTACCGTCTTCAATTTTGTTCTGAACCGACGGCGATGGACATGAGGTCGCACCGAGCAATGGTGGAGCCGCATCCAGGCAAGATCTCCTCCTCCTGCGCCCCCAATTGGAAGTGGCCAGTGATTGAGATGAGGGCACAATCAGAGTCCTGAGATCGAGCAGGATTTGAGCGACAGTTAATTCATCATCCGTGGCCGAAATTGATGGAGAACTCTCTCTTTCTCGACCGCTGTTCGAAGTAGTGCTCCGGTTCATTGCTTCTCCTTCTTCAACCTTTGCTCTTCAATCCCTCTATGTGAGAAACACTCTGAAATCCTCTTCTCTGAAAAGCGATAAGAACGGCAATGTGGGATGAGAGAGAGAGAGAGAGAGAGAGAGAGAGAGACGAGGATAGAGAGAGAAACAGAAATTAAGTTGCTTGAGAGTTGGAGTGGAGGGTTTTTATTTTTTTATTTGGAGTATATATTAAAAAAAAGAGGAGAAAATTGAGAGGAGAGAGGGAATGTGGCTACCGCCACGTGTCGATGAAGTAGTCATTCAGAGTTTCCTAGGGTTTATGATATACGTGGTATTCACCCAATCTTAGATTTCTTTGAGTTTTTGGTTTTCTATCATATTTATTTAATATTTTTTCACCTAATTTATATTGCTCGTATCTTTTTTTTTTCATTTCCTAATATCACCAGGATTAGAAGATGGCTATTGAGACCGTCTGGGGCTGAGATGAGACACAAAAATTCACGATGATTTTACGGATAATTTTTGTATGATTAATATTTTTTATTTTTATGACAAAAATTTAGGGAAACAATTTTACGTTTTTGTACAGTTGATTCCTTTTATTTTCATGATTATATTTATTTTTCATTAATTTATATGTAAATTGGAAAATGTGGGTTGTGGATAATTTGTCAAACCGTCTCACATAAGACTCACTCACGGTTTCACATGAGACTCACTATAGAAATAATTATGTAATATTTTTGTATGTATTTGGCAATAATTTTCTATATACGCCTACACACCCTAGGATTCACAGCATTTTTTGAGCAACATAGTCCAATCTAATTTGGGTCATACAAAATATTACGAAATAAGTGTACTGTCCACAGGTCATACAAAATTATTACGAAATTATATGTTGAAAAGTATTACCTGGTACATATAAAAATATTATATATTTTATAATCTAATTCAATTCAAATACTCATGTACTGTTACTAATATAAAAAAAATTATCTAATACACACCGAAATATCACATATTTTTCATATTCGACCCGTCTCGTACAAAATGGGATTTGTAATATGTTCTCATCCAAAACTTTGGGTTAGAAAATAGGGTTTGAAAGATATTCAACCTATTTATATAAGAGTATTGTTCTTGTGCACCAGTTGTATGAATCTAGATCCATGCAACTGGGCGCCCACTGATTTGACCCGGATCCACGCCCATTTTTTTTTTTATTTATTTATGCGGTAACCTTTATGTTATACGAGTATAACCTTTATGTTATATGACTATAACTTTTTTGTACAAATATCATAACCTTTAAGTTAATATACTCAGACTTTTTTCAATATAAAATGTAAGATAATATAGCTGAAATCCTTTATGTTGTGATGATTTAACATTTATGTTATGTTGATTTAACTTTTATATATAAATATCATAACCTTTATTTACTTAAAGAATAACATAAAAGTTGTGTTAATATAACATAAAGGTTAATATTATTATGCGTAAATGTTGCATTATTACAACTTAAAGGTTTAAGGGTGTTAAAACCTTTAAAAACTTATCTACTTAAATTATTTCAAATCATGGTCATATAATTGAAAACTTTTATATTTATTCACTTAACATTTATGTTATATTTGATCTAACATTATATACCAAACTATCAAACCTTTGAAAATATAAACGTTATATTATTTAATATAAAAGTTAAATTATCTACATTAGGTTAAGGTATAATAACATAAAGGTTACAAGGTTCATATATATTTATTCTTACTCGGTAAACAATATTAAACCATCAGAGAATAGAAGGCGTTATGCGATATATCATAAAGGTATGTAAAACATAATGAAAAGGTTAGGCGACAAATAAACTAAAAGGTCATGTGTGCAAATTAGGGTTTGAGCGCGATTGGAGGTGCGTGTCAGCGCGTGGGGGCGCGTTCCAGCGCGTTTTGGGCGTGAAAATCACCTTCCGGGTCATATGACCCGGATTGCATGGGTCATGACCCATGCACTTGGTGTAAAGAAATAATTGTGTTTATATAAATATAAGGACATATAATTTCATTCACTTTCTATTTATTTAAAAAATATGCACCATTTAATTTCAACACATGGTTGGTTAGGAATTTAATCACTGTTAATTGTTGGGATAGTTTAGAGCCTGTTTTTTCATAACTAAATTAGTTGAAGTTTGAACTTGACCATTTGTAATTTCAATCAGAGATTCCTATGGTTGTGTTTTAAAATTTAGCCAAATTATATTTGAAAATCATATATGAAACCGTAGTTATACTTTTCACGTACAATTAGCAGTTAGATCGTATTTCAAGATGTGATTGTATGCGATAACCCACAACAGCGTGTATACGTAAACAGTGACATTATATATGTTTATAATGCACGTAAGTAGTCACGTAGGATATCGATCGTGTCGGGAAAGAGAATCATGCATGCACATGCATCCTATGAAAAGGATTACATCAAACAATTTCACAAAAATTAATTGAAGTTGTGTTGAACACCATGCAATTATAATTTGAGAAAAACAATCTTAATTAAGATATTGGACAAAAGATAAATAAAATTACCTCCATCATTTCTCAATTTCCAATATAATTAGTGGTATTTTAATATATAATTACATCAATAAATATCTTATAATACCAACACACATTAATATTTTATAATATAATCAATGATATTTTAATGTATACTAATTCAGTTACTTTAACGTATTAAAAGTGGAAAACAATTAGTGTATTGAATAACCTATGCATATTTGAGAGAGCTAAAATTGTTGAGTGAGAGATTTTCAATTTCATACAAGCATAAACAATCATAAAATTTAAAGAGCACCCAAAAGATTAATATACTATTACCACTTGCTCCTAAATTGCATAAATTCAATCATGTCAACAATCAAGTAGCTTTATCAAAATAATAATAAGGGTGGAATGTTAATAAACAATAAACTTTCTTTAAATTAATAACTTTGGAACCACTCAAATGAATCAATAGTTTATTTATTTATGGAATGGATGCATCAAATACGTTAAGTTACCAAATTAAGAAATTTTGAAATCGTAAATATGGTAATAATTCAGTTAGGAATTTAAACTGATTTGGAAAGTCTGACATTATCTAAATAGAATATTTTATTCTAACTTTAATATTATTCATAGTATGTAAATGGCATTTGTGATTTTTAGCATGTTTTTAATTGGTTGAATTATATTATTCATAGTATGTAAATGGCATTTGTGATTTTTAGCATGTTTTTAATTGGTTGAATTATGTGATATTTATATGTTTTTTTAACCATGGATACAATAACCTTTTTTTTTTTAATCTTTTATATGTACCAAAGGAATAACATAGAGGACACCTGTCAATCCAAATATAACTAAATTTGTTAAAATAACACATACTAGAAAAAAGTAAATTTGAATTTGTTAATTTGAAAATTTTAGAGTAAATCTTTTATTTTTCATATATATATATATAAATATATATATATATATATATATATATACTAAATGAATAACCATTAGAGGACACATGTCACTCTGTGGTTATTTCAAAATTTTACTCAATTATTATTATTATATATATGATTTATAATTTAATTCAATTAATTCATTTAATGATAATTAGTAACCTATAATATTTTTATGATAATTAATAACAATATATAATTATAAAATTTTAGTCAAGATATTTATTAAACATGAATTGATTGTTATTTTAATGAGGCAATACATTTAATATGTATAAACTAATTGCTAATAAATATAATCATTATAAACTGGGAAAAAATTAAATAAAAAATATAATGAATAAGAATATTATATCCATATACTTTTTAGCTCACGTGAGTATATAAATATAATTTTAAGAACAACAAAAATCAGTAAATTCATGAAAAAAAATTATTCATTGCTAATTAATATATGTTAATATTAAAATTTTGATGAATATATTAATATACATTAAATTATATATTAATAGAAATGAGATGTAAATTTATGTTAATAAAAAATAATAAAAAAATATAAAATATGACTTATTTTATGTATTTTAATTTTAATTTAAAAATATGGTCAGAATCTATACATTAACTACAAATTGACAATACAAATATTTTTTAAGTCATGTGAATATGAAAATAATTTTGTTAAGTAACATTTTTGATTTAACATATGTATTCGATTTATTTCTTACTCAAAATGCATTATATTTTTATATTAATTTTTTAATGATATTAATTTTAAAAAATACCGAATTATACACGAGATATATATTGGTTTGGCATATTTGGTTAAACAATGCCCTTTAGACCAACTGAAATGACATTTAAACCTTATTCGGATTTTACTTTTTCACCCTCTATCCATTCAAAAATACAGTAGAGGCCTCTACATGTGGATCAAATTAAAGTCCATTAACTAGTGAGATGGGCTTAAATGAAATGGGCCTTGAGCTTTCTTTTCTATAAGTCCAGAATCCAAACAATTGGGCCCTTTTAGCTATCTTTCTACACACATAATTGGGCTTTTTAGATAGGTTTCTTTCTAAATTCATATTGGGCTTTCATCTTCCAATACTTAAAACGGGTCAACACTCATCTGGAGAGATATTTTGACCCATAACAATTTGTGTCAGTTATCACTTAACAACATAGCTGCCAATCAAAGTGACATCTACATAACCACCTCCTATGTCATGTGTATATATATCCAATATTTAATATATCAATTAATTTTATTTTTTATATAATTAGGGAAAAAAATTATTAACACATCTTTTTAGGAAGTTGTCCACTATTAACATTTTTGCATTTTAGCGAAATAGTATTAATTATTCACAATATTAGCATTTTCTCAAAATAGTATTAATTATTCACCATATTATAGAGATGATCTATATATTAACATAAATCTATATCTATATATATATATATAAAAAGGAGACCTTCTCTATAAATAGCAAGAAAAGATTTTCCCGCCCAAATTCACCTGCTATTTCTGGAAAGTTCCTTTGGATATTTCCAAATATTATAATTTTTATTATTTGTCATTATTACAAATTTTTTGTTGGTCATTTGTTTACTTTTCATACTATTTTATTATTATAATAATTTAACAATAAAATATTATTTTATAAAAAGTTAGAGCTAGAGTTAATATAGGGTGGCCAGGGGCAACTTTTTCTAACAAAAGTAAGAGTGGTTTTCAAGAATATGTATCTTCACATTCTTGAGTTCTAAATTAATTATACTTATTACAAGCAAATGAAAATTAGTAATTGTTGCGAAAAGAAGCAAAAATGTGTTGCAAATAAGTATTTAAATGGTTTATTTCATTTATACTTTTTTTCTTTAATTTACATTCAAATAATCAAATGTCAAAACTTTTAAAGATTACAAATAATGAACATCTATTTGTAAAATTGTAAAAATACATTTAGAAATTTCAAATTGAATATATATATATATATATATATATATAAGAATTTGAAAAAGTTTATAATTTTGAGAACTATAAAAAATCTTAAAAGTAATAAAAAATCTTAAAAATCTAAATCATGCTCTATTTCTATATATCTTTTGTGATTGAAGGAATAAAAAAAGTTGATTCACTTTGAATATTTCACCAGCAAAAGGAGAATAATTCAATGATCTTTATGACTAAGCATCCTATCCACTGCCCATCCCCACCCTTCTCTATATATACAGTAGTGATAAAAATTCGATATCTAAATTAAAAGAAAATAGTATTTTAAATTTTGTAAGAAAAACGAAAAATATTTAATTATCTGGACACGTGGACGACATGCGCAAAATAACACGTGGAATTTACGAATGACAGTTTACTTATTACTGAAATCTCATGTTTAATCCCATGATTCTTCTAGCAGCACAATAATGCATGCATATAAATTTAAACAACTCTAAATAAAAGAAAGCAACATATAAATTTAAACAACTCTAATAGAAATTATAAATTTTGCTTTGAAATGAACAAAAATAATATTTATTAGAAAAAACATATTATCTTATAAAATCATTATATTTAATTAAGAGGACATTTTTCTCTAATGGCTTATCTACATTCGTTCATATATAATTATCCTACAAACCTATGTTAATATATTGATATTATTCTATTTATATTTACATTTCTACTTTACCCAAATTGTTGAAAAAAAAAAAAATTGTAACTTTCGCATCGATCCTTTAGATAGGTCCAAAGCCTAAGTCGGTTGAACCACGATAAAACCCAATCATCTCCCAAGCTTATTCCCACACACTAACATCGGAGAAATCGAAGTGATCGGAAAAAGTGGTCGGAAAACATGGCGGGTTGGTTTGTAAGAGCGAGGAGGGGCATGAGCTGGAAGGACGAAACCCTAGACTCCATGTCGGCGCCACCCTTCCCATTCATGGTCTTCTTCCTTCTGCTGCTGCTGATGGTCTATATGGCATCGAACTCGGAGCACAAGGAGGAGGTGGAGCGGCGGCGGTCGGGGTTCCGGTTCAGCCTGCTGCTGCTGCCGATGGTGGTGGTGGTGGCGGTGAACATGGTGATGCTGCGCCACAGGATGCTACGGTACACCTTCGGAGCACCGAGGCCGGTGTACGACGTCGTCGCAGAGGATAGCAGCTCGGCCTCCGGCTTGCTGCTTATCCTCATCTTGCTTCTCGTTATGGTTCACTATCATTCTTCCATTCAGTCCTCTTGGTTTAGAATCTTCTAGATGATTTGGGTACTATATGTGTTTTACGTACCAAATCTTCATGGGACTTTGTGTGTATTTTAGTCATGACTTTTATTCAACTGCAACTACTTTATATTATTTGGTGTCGTATCAGGAAAATTCCAAGTTTAATATATACATATATGATCAGATTTTGGGATTGATCATGGGGTGTTTTAGCAATGATTATCCGATATTCCATTTGGTGTTTCAATATAATCGCGATACAACAAGTTTTCAATATAATCACGGCACTTTGAAGTGTAATAAGTGCATCATCAATTGCACATTACATGAGTTTACATTAAATAATAAAATATAAGATGAAACATAACTTAAAACAGATGATTTAGTATTCATGTGTTTTTTAGAACACTAACTTGTTCGATTTTGAGTTTGAAAACTATTTTATCAGCATCTCATGTACGTTCGTCTTTTCTTTAAAAGCTACCTTCATTAATCGAATTGAAATAGGTAAATTTATTTGGAGTGTTATTATGAATTGAGAATTAACGTGTACACTCAATCTATTACCAGCATTGCTAGTACAATGGTGCTATGAACTTACAATCTAACTTCTAACACTAGTACATTAATATTATAGTAATATTAAGATCGAGTATTGTGCATACAATATGTATTTATATACTTTGGGCTAATCAAGTCGATTAGTTAGTAGTACTAACCCTAATCCTATAATTAACTAACTCAGGTATATAGGATTAGCTAATTCGTAATTAATTAACTAAGCTAGCATTATAACTCTGATTATATATATGTCGCTTTCTATATACCATTATATTAGTGTTCACAAATATATTTAGGTTTAGTGATGTTTATCTCCAAGCACCAAATTGCTTCACTTTTCTTCTTTCTTCTCCTTTCCATTCACCTCCATCAAGCTTATCATGATCAAGAGGTTCTCTCTCTCTCTCTCTCTCTCTATATATATATATATATATATAATATTTCAATTAATAGTGAATTATATTAAGATATTAAACTATATGATTTATATTTTTATGCAGATGAACAGCACCGCCTGTAGTCCTAATGGGAATTGTTACTACGTCGCGTCAAAGAGTAATGTTGATCATCTTTAATTATCATTATCTTTATCTTTGTTTTCACTAATAAAATAGATTGATATTAAAAGTTAGGCAAAAACTTGCGTACCCCGGTGCACAGTACCCCCAAAGGTATTATTAGTTTGGTATTAGGTATATATCCATGAGGTATTATTGGTGCATTCATAAGGTATTAGTGGTATATTTTTGAAGGTATTAGTGGTACACTCATAAGGTATTAGTTGCATATTCATAAGGTATTACGTGTATAATTGAAATATATGTTTTAGTGAAGATATTATTCAAGGTATTACTTGTTACATGTTAAGGTATTACTCATATTATTTAAAGGTATTACAATAAGTGTTTGGGGGCACGGTGCCCCGGGGCACGCAAGACCTACTCTAAAAGTTACTTCTATATAAGATGTATCCATTAAATTACTCTTTCAGATAGTATATAAATTAAGTACAAGATTCTTTAATTTCTATTTATATGCTTCAGTTTTTATAATTAAACTTACTAATCCAAATCTGATTTCCTATTATATTTAATATTACATCTTATGTTTTATAACATTCAGTACAAACCGTAATGTTAATTAATGATGTGATTTCATCCACGTGACACATTCTAGAGGATATACATTCGTGTGATCAGGATTAGAATTTATAGTTTATAACTATTGATAAGTTGATCTGATTCCTTTAAATTTTATTGCAAGTGTTTCGTCTTATATTTCACAGATATAACTATTTGGAAACATATAAATACTATAAACATATATTGATAAAATCATTTAAGTCTCGTGGTACTTGTCATTGTGGAAATAGATTGTGGTTCGGCATGTAATACAAGGTGCAGTTTGGCGTCGCGACAAGAGAGATGCAAGAGAGCATGTGGGACCTGCTGCCGCCGTTGCAACTGCGTTCCGCCGGGAACCTCCGGCAACCAAGAGCTCTGCCCATGCTATTATAACATGACTTCTCACGGTGGCAGACGCAAATGTCCATAGTTATACTTCCTGAATTAAATGTTGTACCTCTTCTAATCCTAAATACAATAATTAATCATCTTCGAGAATAGATTACATATGTAAGGAGCCAAAAAGAAAATAAATAAGTATCTAAATAATATTTAACTTTTCTTGAGGAGAAAAGAAGTAGATTAGAGTAGTAAATAAACTTAATTAGTTCATATTTGTTGGTGCTAACCCATGGGTCTTTCTTCCTTTTTGTACTTTGAGATTAGTGAGTTTTTTCATGAAAAAAAAACTAAATTAGATTGATATATATATATATATCTCTATAAGATTACCTAGATATTTATTATATAATTTTAGTCAAAGAAAATAATTAATTATAACATTAGAAATATATTATCGTATTTATGTCTTTATATAATTAATATAATAATAAACTTTACTTAATATATACGGAAAATATTAGTTTGATATTATATACTCCCTCCATCCCACATAATTTTGCCTACTTTGACCGACACGGATCCTAAGAAAAAGCTGTTGACTTTGATTGAATATGTTATTTTACTATTTTTGAGTGGTAGTTTTGTAATTAAAGGTATAGTTTGAGTGCAAAATTTGTAAAATGAAAGAAATTGAGGGGTAAGAGAGTTTTTTTTTTTTTTTTGTCATTTTTTGATTGGCAAAATAAGATGAGACAAATAAAAATGAAAAGTAGGCAAAATAGAGCGGGACGGAGGGAGTATATCATTTTTTTTAAAAAATTGATTTATATTAAATGATGTCCACCCACTCAAATAAATAGGTAGGATGAATCATGGACAGGCCTAGCTTGGGCTCAAAGTGGGCCTTACTTTAACGGGCCGGGGCTGGATTTGGCTGAACTGTTTTTCAGCCCACTTAATTTTGATTCATGAAACGTATATTGAATATGGTCTGGGCTGGGCATAAATGAACCTATGCTACAATGTATGTGTTGATTTTAGTATTGTTATTGCTACATGATCCTTTTTTTTAATATTATTATTATCAAAATCTTATCATAATCATAATTATAATAAAATGAAATTAGATGAAAATAGAATCAATGCAATTGACGACGGGGAATCAATGGTATGACCATTTACCGATTCTTGTAATTGTAATTATAAAAAGAAAGATATAAATTAATGAAGAAAATACTCATATGCGAGTGTGACGGTTTTTACAAAATCCATATTTATAGTTGTAAATGCAACTTATAAAACACATATCTATATATAGTTGAAAAACACATACTTAATTATACTTATAAAACAAACTTCAATCCGGTCGTTGAATTGATTCCATTTCACGGTTGTTAACTAGAGCGAAATGTACGAGTAATATCAAATTTTTATATGACCAAATGATATTCTAATATAATATTATTTCATAAAACCTATTCCATATATCATTTTGTTATATTATTTACCATCTTAATAGGATGGGAAAACTAGCGAATTTTTCTATTTATTTCCAAATAATTTGAATTTGTTGCGTTGATATTTGTTTAAGAAAAATCCAAATTTAAACTATCAAGTCTAATTAAACTTTCTACATTTTATTTAATAAGTTTATTCTCCGTCCAAATTTGGAAGGAAATTTGTGCAGAGAACATATTTGATAAGTTTTTGAAAGCTTTGAATATCAGTCTATTTTTTAAAAACTTGAAAAGTTGGGACATCTAGAAATCAAACATATCATAAAAGCTAGCATTAAATCCAATGACTAATGACATTCTAATTATTCTCATTGCCATTATATATATTTTTCCAAAATTTTCCACACCACCATTTATGATTTTTCCATTAAAAACTTTGTTATTCATATCTTATTTACTTCTAATTCACTCAATATCAAACTGTAAACGAATTATATATGGTCTCATGTACAACTCGAGGAATCGATAAACATATATCTCGACTTGATCAAAGTCACAAATTAATGTTTTCTTTTTGTAACTTATAAATTTCACACCTATTAATTCTCTTCCAAAAGTTTAGTACATTCACATAAAAGTTGTTTTTTTTTAAAATTATTTTAATGTATATAGAACATTAGTAAAAGTACTTTTATTTGCAAAAAAAAAAAAAAAAAAATTTCAAATTTAAATGTTTCAATAAAAAGTTCACGAGTAACTATATTTAGAGATCGATTAAACGGTTAATTATTAATACTATCTAGCTAAATCTGATGGCAAAAAAATAATTAACAATACTATCCTTTAATTAACAATACTATCCTTGTATTATACAGATCACTTTAACATAATGTATTGGACCTCAATGAATTAAATGGATATAAGGGTCAATAAATTATTGAAATCCATTACATAATTTTATACTAGTGACTTGATTCATATATGTCTTATTTAGGAAAACCAATTAGGGAAAAAAACTGCTCATCATTATCTCACAATTATTAAAAAGTAAAATCAGGATTTCAAGATTATTAGAAAAGAAAAGTGTTAAAATGTGTCTATAAATATAGTTTACACATTTTTCTACTCATAAATATAGCATAACATTTTTTTACCCGTTTTAAAATAAATGGGGAAACCAGTATACTGACATTAATCTAATATGACAAATTAATCATATCCATAACCAAGTCAATAATCCCATTACTATATTGTGGAAAAAAACATTTCACAAAATAGTAGGTTTGTTAAAGTAATATTATTATCATGATACAGCAAATACAATGAAATATATAAAAAAATCACAATTTTCCATAATATAACACTAAATCATGAAAACTAAATTTTATCGGTGTATATCTATTTTTCCTTTTCTGCCAACTCATACAATCGATTCTGATGATCAGTTGTTTCAAATTATGATCAGTTGTTTCAAATTATTTCAAATGATTTGAAATCCGTTATTTCATTTTCCCATCTTTAAAGAGATATGGATTGTCATGAGTTGTATGTAATCCATATAGAAAAGGAAAAGTATTCATCCTTTTTTTTTCTTTGACTAAGATGTTTTTACCAACTTTAATTTCTCTCTCTTGTATTCAGTGTTCTTGTGATGTAAGAGAGAGAGAGAGTGTGTGTGTATTATGTCTGAGTGTGAGCAATAAATTTCATTAATTGCGTGGAGAAGAAACCTGATTCTCTGTTGTCTAAACATCCCTTCATCTCACTATAAATAACACACACATCTCTCTCTCTCTCTTCTCTCTCTATCTCTCTCTTCTCACTCGAACAGTACGAGAAAAAAAAGTTGACCAATTTCCAGAAATGTCAAGCAAATCCAATCCCAGATAAAGAATTCAACAATCTACATATAATTCTCATTTTATCTCCTGTAGTTCAAGTAAAAGAAAACATTTTGTGTGTTTTTTCTCAGGTATATATTTCTTTAAAACAAAGTTACAGAATTCAAAGATCTGAATGCATTTTAATGGGGTCTTGATTGAGTCTAACTGAATCTTAACTACTTGTTCGAAAAAGACAACTTTGAAAAGAACTCTCATTCTGCATGTTAGAATCTTATTTCTTATTTTCTGTATGATTTTCACTACCTTACAAAAAGAAATAAGGTTGTTGTCTTACACTGCTTTTGTCTCCATTCTTGTCTTTTTTTTTTGGTTTAAAAAAGTAATCTTTTTTTTTTTTGTTGATCATGTAAAAAATATATTTTGCAGGTGTTTGGGGTGAAACTTGATGGGGGAAAAGAGAGAAATGGGGTCTGTTCCATTAGAAGGTCAAGATGAATGGCAGCCATTCAATGAGGTGAACATTAATTCAACTGTAATAAGATTTTAATTTTAAGTAAATTAATGTTTTTGTTTTAAATGGATTTTTTTTGGCTGATAATAATAAGGATAATTGATTGTTGCAGCTTCTTGATGTCTGTGGTGCAGTTCGTAAGAAGAAAAGATCTGGTTTGTATTGTTTTATTTTTTTTCTTGTTTTTACTATTAATGATGAATTATTGCTGTTTTAGTGTAAGAATAATTGTCTGTGTTCTGTTCAAGAAAGATTTATTGGAGCCCACAAATTCAATCAGAAATACTCTTGTCTTTTAAACCTTGCTTCTTGTCGTCATCAAGATTTATTGGAGCCCACATATTTATTTATTAAAAAAATTGTTTTTTTTTTCTTTTTTGGGTAATGGAAGTTGTAAGATTCTATAATTTGGTAATGAAATATGTATAATTGTTTGTTTTTGGTGTGCTTAGATCGATGTTGAACTATAGGTTCGTTGTGGATAATACAGTTACGTTTAAACATTAATGAGAACATCTATCTTGACTGACACGTTAACGATGTACATGATCTATATAAGCAACCCCACATTAATTAAGGCTTAGTTTGTCATTGTTTTCCTTTGAATTTCTCTTCTTTTAAGCTGATGGAGGATTACATTATCATAGCATTTCTATATGAGCTTCATTTTATATGATACTCAATCATTTAATTTGTCCTAAGTGAATGTGAGCTTTTGTATTATCTAAGTTGGTTTGATTTATATGCCACAGGCACCAAGAAGAGGCTTCGTGAATCTGTTGAAGAGCCTGGTTCAAGTTCAAAGAAACAGCAAAAAAATTCTGATGGTGGGAAAGAATCCACATCGATTATGGTGAGAGATTGCAATTCTTGAAATTTCGATCTACATGAACTCATTTGAGAATAACAATTGATGAGAATTTAAGTGAATTTCTTAAATGTAGAAACAGAAAGGGATTAGTAAGGATGAGGAAGAAGTGGTGGAGACGTTAAATGGTTTGGCCGATATGTTCTCTGATGCGGCTAATATGAAGGAGCCAGCAATGAACGAGGCAGATTCTTTAGCTATAGTAGTAGCAGTGAACTCAAAAACTTCAGCTCAAGGTTCGTTTTTCTGTTTTTTTTTTCCTTGTTTAAATCAACCATATGGATTTGCTTCCTTAATTCATGTGTTTCTGCTATTAATGCAACAGATTCTCCGGTTCTGAACGTACAAGAGGGCTCCGAGAAAGTGAATAAAGTTGTCGCTCATGTGGCTAGTAATCATTCTTCACCAAGCATTGGAAACTCAATGATCACAGCTAAAGGTTCGTTTTTCTGATTATTTCTCATGTTGTTTAGCTATAACAGAATTAACTTCCTTAATTCACGTGTGGCTGTTATGAATATGAACAGATTATGCGATTCTGAACGTACAGAATGACTCTAAGAAAGTGAATAAAGCTCTCATCACTCCTGTGGTTACAAATCATTCTTTACCAAGCATTGGAAACTCAAAGATCACAGCTAAAGGTTCGTTTTCCTGGTCATTTCTCATGTTGTTTAACCATAACGTAATTCACTTACGTAATTCATGTGCGGCTGTAATGAAAATGAACAGATTCTGCGATTCTGAACGTACAAAATGGCTCTGAGAAAGTGAATAAAGTTGTCGCTCCTTTGGCTGCTAATCATTCTTCACCAAGCATAGGAAACTCAAATATCACAGCTAAAGGTTCGTTTTTCTGATTATTTCTCATGTTGTTTAACCATAACGTAATTCACTTCCTTAATTCATATGCGACTGTAATGAAAATGAACAGATCCTGCGATTCTGAACGTACAAAATGGCTCTGAGAAAGTGAATAAAGCTCTAACTCCTGTGGCTACTAATCATTCCTCACCAAGCATTGGAAACTCAAAGATCACAGCTAAAGGTTCGTTCTTTTGATTATTTCTCATGTTGTTTAACCATAGCGTAATTCACTTCCTTAATTCATATGCGGCTGTAATGAAAATGAACAGATCCTACGATTCTGAGCATACAGAATGGCTCTAAGAAAGTGAATAAAGCTCTAACTCCTGTGGCTACTAATCATTCTTCACCAAGCATTGGAAACAAAATGATCACAACTAAAGGTTCATTTTTCTGATTATTTCTCATGTTGTTTAACCATAACAGAATTAATTTCCTTAATTCATGTGTGGCTGTTATGAAAATGAACAGATTCTGCGATTCTGAATGTACAGAATGGCTCTGAGAAAGTGAATAAAGCTCTCATCACTCCTGTAGTTACAAATCATTCTTTACCAAGCATTGGAAACTCAAAGATCACAACTAAAGGTTCGTTTTCTTGGCCATTTCTCATGTTGTTTAACAATAACTTAATTCACTTACGTAATTCATGTGCGGCTGTAATGAAAATGAACAGATTCTGCGATTCTGAACGTACAAAATGGCTCTGAGAAAGTGAATAAAGCTGTCGCTCCTGTGGCTGCTAATCATTCTTCACCAAGCATTGGAAACTCAAAGATCACAGCTAAAGGTTCGTTTTTCTGATTATTTCTCATGTTGTTTAACCATAACACAATTTACTTCCTTAATTCATATGCGGCTGTAATGAAAATGAACAGATCCTGTGATTCTGAACGTACAAAATGGCTCTGAGAAAGTGAATAAAGCTCTAACTCCTGTGGCTACTAATCATTCTTCACCAAGCATTGGAAACTCGAAGATCATAGCTAAATGTTCGTTTTTTTGATTATTTCTCTTGTTGTTTAACCATAACGTAATTCACTTCCTTAATTCATATGCGGCTGTAATGAAAATGAACAGATCCTGGGATTCTGAACGTACAGAATGGCTCTGAGAAAGTGAATAAAGCTCTAACTCCTTTGGCTAGTAATCATTCTTCACCAAGCATTGGAAACTCGAAGATCACAACTAAAGGTTCGTATTTCTGATTATTTCTCATGTTGATTAACCATAACGGGATCCACTTCCTTGATTCATGTGTGGCTGTTATGAAAATGAACAGATTCTACGATTCTGAACGTAGAGAATGGCTCTGAGAAAGTGAACACAAATGTTACTCTTGAGGCTATGAATCATTTTTCAGCAAATGTTGCCCAATTCCATTCCTTATATGACAATCGAATGATGTTTGGACCTAATGTGATCCAAAGCTTTGGAACAATGACTCCCCGCGACGAGGTTTATTCAAAAAAAAAAAAAAAGATTCTGTAGATCAAATCACCTTTTCTAATAGATCTTTACTAAGGTAGTATCTGGTGTTTCACAGGCTTCAGCCTCGGATATTCAATATCAAAAATATTGTTACAATATCATGGCGGAAAAACATAAAGGTGAGTTTTCAAGTTTTGGGAAGTGGCATTTATTGCTCGATTTATGGTTTACTTTACGGTTTTTGTTTGGAAAATGTAGGTTTATTGGCAAGGCCAAGCTCACCTAATACTGTAGTTCTCAGCACGCCTACACGGGCCTCCTTCTCAGGGTAACATTCCTTTCCTAAAATATATGTAGTTTAGCTTATGAATATGCCATCTTTCTCATACACTGATTTATTACAAATCTTTTGGTAATAGAATTCCGGATTGGTATATGAATGCACGTTGTGCCACTCGGCCTAGTCTCGTTGGAAACAGTTCTACTAATGCTAATAAGGTATGTTACATTTGTATCAAGATTAGACCTATAATTGCCATGCATATGGAGGGCTGTTACCCTACACGGCCGGCCTCGTTGGGACGTACTAACGTGGCAGCGAATCAGAGAGAGTTTTGACGATCTTATTGTCTTCCTTTGATCCCCCCTAGATTCCCTGTCCGCAAGTTGTGGCAGAGTCAAAAAGGTCATTAAAGAGAAATTTCACCCATGCTAACATAGCTCGTTACATTACCGCCATGAAAGCTCAAGAGGTACCGAGAGGGGTACTGCTGAGGACTTCAAAACTATCCTACCCTAATGGGGACACAGAACGGGTGCGTCAGAAAAGCATCAATGAACATAATAGGATAATAAATTGTTCGTATGTTCCTCAGCCGTTTTATGGATCCACTCATTCTGCTTCCAATGCTGCCATTGCTAATGCGTCTTTCGTACGTTCTTCACCAACACCGGTGAGTTAGTTCATTGCCAATTTAAACTCAATCCTGAAGTGGAAGCCTTTCAAACAAACTCTTTTAGATTGAAAGCAATCTTAAATGTGTTTGCAGGGTTCAGGGATCTTGTCTTCGGGTGCTCGAGGTTTAGATGCTGGTGAAGGTAGCAGCAGAGTAGGAACCGGTTTTGGGGTTTTGAAAAGGATTAGTCCATCAAACCAGAATCCGAGGAGTCCTTCATTCATGCATTTTTCGATGCCCTATAATGGTTATTCCTCTGTGCTTGGTGGCTATACTTCAGCTCAAGCATCAAATAAGGTAACTCTGTTCATAGATAATTTGGCAAAAAAGAGATTTAGTAATAATCTTTAGAGACGACAATATGATAATCTTGATCGGTATAACTTTGGAACAATGGCTGATTGTTAAATAACTAGTACTACTTCCTCCGTCATATATATAGGTTGATCGGATTTTTTCACTAGGATTAAGAAAGTTATTGAAGAACATACCATCTTTATTTAATGAGCATTATATTCTCTAGTATATTAAATAAGTATAGGTTTGTATAGAAAGTTGAAATGATGTGCGTCGTGTTAATACCTAATAATCGATGATCAATATTTAATTGAAATCGCTAGCTCAATGGCATTTGCATAGTTTGTTTTCTTGATAAGGGATCGAAATTTTAAAAACTTTAACCTCTATTTCATTTTATCTGTCGCGTTATGAAGTACTATTTACTTCACTTTAGTACCTCGAAGAATTGAAGTTTTTGTTCCAACTTTATCCATGTCTTGAATTATGGAGTAGGTTTCTCTTCTTGAAGTACATTTACGTATACTCATTTCTACGACGTACTTTCTTAATCTTTGTGAAATAACCTTAAACATGTAGAATGAAACGTAGTAACTAATTCATGCTTGATTACATGATGTTTGAATGCAATTTAGATTACGTGTCATTCATCATGACGATAACTCATTTTCTACTCGATTAATTTGAAGGTGCAGTTCCCTCAGTATTATAGTTTGGCGCCACGTCAGCAGAATTCGACTTCTCAGATTCAAGCTCAATATAATCCCTATAGAGTTGCTACCAACCAACCACACTCAAAAAGTTCACCAATCGACCGGTCTTTGTTGTCAGGCAATTCCGAGTCTCTTTTCCCATTTTTGTATTCGAGTACATCTGGAACGAAGCATCAGAATGTGTCGATACAACCGCAGCAACGTAATCCCTCCATGGATTCATCGTCGTCGGCTCTTTCAAAGCATGATCATCATCCTAATCCAGCATCAGAGAAAAAATGAGGTGATAATATTCAGCCACTAAGCAGCCTGCACCATTGAAGTCGGTTTTCACCTCGTTTCGGACGGGGCCATCGTCGTTTCATTTGTTTGTTATGTTATGATTTCGAACTTTTGGGAACTTCTTACCATTTGCTTATTCATTTTTTGCACCAGTTATTGGATGTTTTGATTCTTTTGATGAATATTGTGGGGGTGGGGTTGAAACAAGAAATTATTTATGCTATGTCTTGTTGAATTATATCGGATGCAATATCTATCGTTCATTTGTGCACGTGTATATGTGTAAATGGACGGTCGGTTTTACGCCGGTGTGATCCATCAAATATAGCAACTACTAGATCTTGAAACAATGATACAAACTAGCCGTATTTTCCCCGTTTTAAGGATTGTTTTTGTTGTGTTAACTTTATCAACATGCTCTTCTTTTTTCCGGAAATAGCATAATTACCGGTTAATATGTGACATGCATGAATATGTCATATGTACTTATGTTTTTCTGAAACACTATTTAAAGCGAAGAATTCATATATTTGTTTGCAAAGAGTAGTTCCTATGTAATACCTTTCACGAATTTAAAGCAAAGAATTTAGATATTTGTTTGCAAAGAGTAGGTCTTATGTAAGATCCTCTCACGAATTTTATTACGTAAGACATGTCAACTTATAACGTAAATCTAATAATTCATTTAAGAATTTGTAACAATTTATGGAAATGAGTTCAATCAATGAATAATATCATTTTAAGATTAACTGTATGAGAAATCTTGAATCGAATCTGAGGAAGCAAGTATAAGAGTTACTTGAGTAATTACATATTTAGTTTAATAATGTATAATGCTACTATACTTTAAATTTCGCTAATTCTTAATAATTAATGATAATCAGTATTTTATCAACAAAATATATATGTTTGGAAGCAAGTATAATGAGTTACTTGAATAATTACAAATTTTTAAAGTATAATGCTACAGTACTTTAAATTTCACTAATTCTTAATAATTAATGATAATTAGTATTTTATCAACAAAATATATATGTTTTTATATTAGGCAGCAATAACCATCCCAAGCTTCAAAAAGTATTCTGCTTACTATTCATACAATAAATGATTTTTCACACCATACACAATGAAATGGAACTTCCAAGCATACAATTTAAAATCACCAATCAAAGTGCAATTTTGGTGCATGAATATTCTTTACAAAACAGATTTTCAAAATCTTAAACAATACCCTGAGAGGTGTAAGAACTTGCTACAAATCGGTCACACGACATATAAGAAACGCAGTTTGAATTTCTGGCTCGGGTATCCTTACATAGTAGCATGAGGTTTTGTGACATCAACATTGCCTCCCAAAATCTTCACTCCTGCTTTTCCAGTTCCCCCATTCTCTCTATGATTGCCTGTCATATAAAATGAAGAAAAGGAAATGATTTTGCTGAATCGTGAATCATTTATTTGAAAACGAAACAAACGGGAGGGTGAATAAAGATTATCTAAAATGAATATGTTAGGTTGTTATGGGGTCAAAGGTATCAATATTAACCAACGGTTGTAGGGTATGCAAAAATTTTACCTTCTTGCTTGTTTCTTGCAATTCACCAGCAAGTATGAACTCATCTAGTATGAGGTATACCTTCAATGGCAGAAAAGAGTAATTATGAGTGTATACAGTTATATTACATATTACATATCAAAAGGAATTTTCTTAGTGATGGTCTGAATGACAGTGAGAAAATCACAAGACAATCAAACTAGATCTATTTGTTGCACCTCGTTCTCAAGTACAGTACTAAAACAGTCGGATGATGAAACCTAATCCCACACAGTAAAGAAACATTTGGGAAGACAAGCAGCTTATCATCAATTGTATACATGCATAAAGAGAATTACAAATCAATCCATGTGAGATTGCAATAAGCTAGAACCATACAAGGTCCTACTAAACAGCAATATGCAGATAACACAAAGTATAAAGAACACGATGCACCAAGAAATAGAAACATTGACTGAAAGGAGAATAAAGTAGATTAAGAGAGTGTTTGGCTGAACTTATAGAATTTTGTAATCTCTAAACACGCTTATAAGATCCTTTATTAAGTTTAGGCACTTACACGATAACCATGCATTAATAAAATATACTACAACACGTATATGACACTGCATATTCTTATTTAACTATCATCCACTTTGGGTTAGTGTACATGAAAATTCAACTGCAAAAGAAACTCAAAAGAAGAAGCAACATACCTTGTGGAAGTTAAACACTAAATCTAGCTCACAGACATTGCTGAAAAAATGATCCAATATCTCCACAAATAAGTGAATGCTCTCCAAATAAGCTAACTCATTGTCTGTAATGTCTACACACAGGGAGAAAAACAAACCAGCATATCGTCTGTATATAACCTTGTGTGTACGGAACTGCAATAAAAAATTCATGATTCTGTGACGCCAATAGAGGAGCATAAACTATATAATTCAAGAAAGGAAAAACCAAAGAACAACAAAACAAAAGACACAACAGCATGCCAACATAGCATGAACAATTATGACTCCTTTCAAATGATGGAAGAGGCTATAACACAAGTGATGAGTGGAAAAACCAAAGGCAGAAAATAAGAAACACGAATTTTCTCTCAAATATATGATCTTTATTTACCGAAAATAAAAACCCTTTCATCCAATTCTATATTTATCAAGATCATACACTTCCCCCAGTACTAATTCTCTATTTCGTATTTCGATTTTGATTTCATGAATGCTAGAGATAAAACACCATTTCGCAACGAGTTTCAAACATCCCCATTCCACTCCCTTCAAGAATCATGCCCACATTTCAAAAAGTACAGCAGAATTAACTAAATTAACACATGAATGAATCGAAAAACTGATAATCTGCAACTTTTAAAGATATCATACCTCGACAAAGTTAGTGAATTTAGGATCCCTATTCACAACCAATCGATGAACCTGCAAAAACAAAGTAACCATGAAATTCATGATTCACACAAAACTTATAGAGAACTTGAAATCAAGTTGGAAATCCCCAATCCAACAAACAAAATTACCTCGTACTCAACCTTGTGCTTCTCCGATTCCTCAAGAGGAATGTAATACTTCGCCAATCGAGTTTTCCCCTGCCTATTCTGTAACAATATGAATCGGATCTGCAAATTCCAAAAACGAGCAATAACAAATTCGTGAGGAAGAACACGATCATAAAAGTGAAAAAACAAGAAAAAAAATTGCAGAATCAAATTAGAAAGAGGCATAAACATAGGGTTTACCATTCTGGAAGATTTTGGCAGTGAAAATTATGAGTTTTGGAAATGAATACTTTGAATTGGATCGATTGAATTGCGTGGTCGATTTGGTCCGTCGATCCCTATATTTGATTGACTTCAATGCACCAATTCAATTACACAGTATTGTCATGGTACGCCGTGCAGAAAAGATTGTACCATGTTGAAAAACACTCTTTTTCCATATTGTTTCTCTTTTTTATTTTGTTCTATTTGAAAAGTGAAATATAACTACTGAATTAGTTTAAGAAGATCTCTATCTAAAAGCCAAGAAAAAATTATTATTAAACTTATTTCCATGATATCACGATAAACAATCATATATCTAAGTTATTGACTATCATGGACGATCAATTTGACTTAAAATTTAAGGGGTTTTCGTAGAAGCAACGATTCACTTACATATCATATACAACACATGCGACCAAGATAACACAAGTATCCCTAGATCAATGGTTCATGATTTTTAGCTTTTATTTTTTCTCACATAATTTCAAATTTCCCAAAATACTATATATCCAATAAATCCAAAATAAAAATTTAAGTAAGTTATATTTTATTTAAAAAAATAAAAAGTAGGAAGGATGAAATTGGTGTGAAGTGGAGATGAAGAAAGGAAGCTCATGCTGAACATAAAACCACTCAACTAGACACAAAAAGAGCATCAAAATCTTGTATATATATGTTTTGAAATCAATAAGCATTTGCTAGAGAAGGATGAGCAAGGCGGAGATCGACACAACGGCGCCGTTTGGATCGGTGAAAGAGGCGGTGGTGATGTTCGGAGACAAGCTTCTTGGCTGCCACCTCTACTCCACCAACCTCACTCAGGTCATATCAATTTGATCATTTCTTCACATTTTGAAATGATCTTTGATTGATGTGATGAGCATGGATTCAATTCATAGCTCAATCTTTTTTCGTGTATTTTATAAAGTTTATATGGATCTGTGAAAACAGATGCATCATAGCACGAGGATCATGGAATATGGTTACGAAACTATGAACAACGATGAGCTAGAGGAAACAAAGCAAAGCCTCCAAAGAGCAAAAGAAGAGAGCATGGAAATGGCCACATCCATTATTTCCTTGCAACAAGAGCTCCAACAAACTAAGACCGAGCTTCAACTGCTCAAGACACGTCAATCATCAAATCGTTTCAAACGACCAGAGTTGGATCTGAGAGACGTTGAAGACATCAAATTTGTCGAAGACTTGACTCTGAAGACTACTGAGACCAAGACGACACCAAAAGTAGCGTTCGAGAATAAGAAGTACGTGAGGTTCTCTGATCCGCCATCCGTGGCCCGAGTGGTTTTGCCAAGCCATGCACCTGAGCTGCAGAGGCACTCTTCTCTTAGGATGAAGAAAATTAAGGGTTTTGTCCCTTTTATTAAAGGGATTTTTTCAAAGAAGAGTGGAAACTCTCAAGTTGCATTTGCATGAGTTAGGTATATTTATATTTGTGCAAGAAACTTTGGAATTAATTTGATTCAAAAACTCTGGTTTGATCAGTACATGTTTGAATAAGAAACAACTGAGAAAGTTGCATATCATGATGTAGTGAAGATCTCAATAAATTTCGTGTGTGATTATTCCACTTCATCATAGTCCATTTATTCCACTTCTTTTGTTATTCATATCTGGTTTCTCAGTTGGAATTTGGCTTAATTATATGGAAAACAAATCTGAATTACAAAAATTAAAATGATAAAGTATGTTTGAAAATTAATCATCATATTGGTGTTAAATACATACTCTACAGGTATTATGTGTATACTCTTCAGATATCACATGTATACTCTTATATAAATATGATACCTGTAGAGTAAATATAACACCTATAGAATATATATATAACACCTGAAGAACATGTATATAACACCTAAATCTATGCCCAGGGGTATATAAGTTTTTGCCAAGACATTATTTTGCAAATGCAAATTACAACCAGGCAATCAAATTGTTCTGGAACAAAAACAATCAACCAAACACATCATCTAGCCAAGTCCTCAAAACCTTAGCAACAACAACTGAGACTAGTACAATTTCAAGGAATCAGTTTCATGAATAAGGTTTCCATCTTGAAAAATCAAGATCAAGAATCTTCCTTAGATGGTGCATTTGCCATAACACAATCAAGTGCACTCCTGTTAGGAAGTACAGATTACAAAGAAGAAATGGAGAACATTGTTGATCGAACCTCATATTGCTGCCATTCCCATGTCTGTCTTTGCTAAATCCCATATCTTAGCACTTCTTCATGAAGAGCCACACTGGTGATTAGACTGTAGATGAGTCCCAACTTATGATGAAGTTTTTTCAAGGATAATACACCAGTTTGATTTGTCGTAAAATTTGTCAACAATGACAGCACCATCTACACTGCTCACCAATCTGCACAAACATGACATTAGATCAAAAGATCAATTACCCCCAAGTAAGAAACCTAAGCTTTTCCATATACAGATTGTATTCTGATTATGAAAAGGCAGATTGTTTAAAAACAAAACATCACGTTACCTTTCAAGTTCACCTTCACCGAAAACATGATAGTATCTGTCATACACCACTGCGCCCTTGTTATCATCTTTCCTTGCCAAACCATTAGCTAAAGCATTGGAAGAAGCTCCACTTACTTCAGCTCGATGATAAGGTAAGTGCCATGGTACAAAATATTCTTGTTGAAATACACTATTCTTTTCATCTTTTGAATTTGAACCATTGCTAGAGTTTGAGTGCATAATATCATGGGATTGTTCTGCGGAAGCATTCTCATCCGTTTCTGGGATGCTTTCTAAAGACAGTGAAGATGAAGAAGGGCTGCGTATTCGAGGGCTCCCCGGTCCTATCCACTCTTCTATGTATTTTTGAGGAAGAGGGGTCCATTTGTTAACCAATGAGGTGTCTTCTTGTTCCCTAGCCCAAACTGTGATTAAAATAAGCCCCCCCATTTTCACAACACGGATTAATTCTTCTACTGCTTTCTTTCTCCTGCTTTCTGAGCTCAGGTGATGCAAGACTGCAATAGAAATGGCCGCATCACCATAGCCAGTTCGATAAGGAAGAATTACTGCATCTGCAACCAAAACTTCCTGCCCTTTGTCGGCACATATGTTGATAAGGGGAGCACTAATATCACATCCAATGAAACAGCAATCGGGATTCAACCCCAAGTATTTCCCATTGCCACACCCTGCATCTAAAATTAGGGATCCTGAGGGTAAAGAGTTCAAGAACGTTTGGACTTTAGGCCATTTTGCAAACCTAGTAGAGCTAAAATGGGGAGCAATTGCATCATAAACACGATGCACATACTTCTTCTCGATTTCTGGTGTCACCTGGACTTTGGAGGACAAACTCTTCTTGTCATTCCCTGCAGCTATAGGTGGTAAAACGGGCAAGTCCTCATGAGAAATAGCAGATGAACCAATGGAATTATCTATTTGTTCTTCTTCCATAGAGCATAAACCTCGGAAATGACAGGACCTAAAAGAGATCGTAGCAGAGGAAACTTGGTTTCTTATAATTCCAAGTTGTCTTCTAACAGCAAATATCATCAAGAAATGCCATGATAGTTGGACAGAGTCTGAATCCAAACAAGACGAATCAGAATCACCACTTAATGAATAATACGAATCAAAAGCATTCTACAATTTTACTTCTTACTGTTCTTCATTGTTTCTTTATGCGAATGCAGAAGATCTCTTCATGATATCAATACAACTTTTAGCACTATGTCTTCATAACATCAATATAATGCAGAAGATCTCTTCATGATATCAATACAGTTTTTAGCGTTATGTTTTCATAACATCAATATAAGGTTTCAACCTCAGTTCATATCGAATTCATGAATACAAACACAAGGCATTTCAGTTATCTACGAGCTGCAGAAGTCTAAGCAAGCGTGTTCCAATTTAGCAACTTCTTAGGCAATTGCAAAATCCGAAACTTATTATGCAAATACTCCATCAAGACTTAAAAAATAGATCCAATCGGTTTCCTATGAACAGAGAGCATCCACCAAAACCAAGAGAGATTAGAAATTGAAGAGTGCACATAAACAAATTTTCAGCCACTTAAGAGTTCATGCCCAATGTTCTTCGCGATTAGGATTCATGAAAAAAATCACACAACTGAAGCAAGCGTTTTTTCAATTGATTCTTATCTTTTGCACATAAAAATTGTCAACAACAAGCAGAAGAATAAATAAGATTCAATCTTCAGGCAAAAAAAAAGGACAAAAAGAGAAAAAAAAAAAAGGAATGGATATCCATTTCCAGTTACAGTAAAATACAAAAATCAGCACAAAAACTTACGAATCAAAAGCAGTAGAAGATTGAAGAAGAACAGAGCAGATTGCAGTAGATTGCAGGTCGCTGGTTGAAACGAAGAGCAGATAGAGAGAGAGAGAGAGAGAGAGGCGTTCAACGTTGAGCGTCGTCGTTTCGGGACTTCATGGGGCCCAAAGTAGTGGCCCAACCAATTAGTATTTTGTTTCATTAACAAACTCGTACATAAAAGGTTTATGGACTCACTTTTTTGATCCAAAGATAAAATGGGCTGGGCTTGATGTAGGGGTATAAGCCCAAACTTAAATCTCCATGTACTTTAAACTCTATCACAAGAACAAGAAATTAATTTAGAGATTAAAATTGCAAAATTTAGATAGCTACAAGACCAAAATTACCTCATCGCCAAATTATGAGATTAGAAATGTAATTTTCTCTAGAAAATCGATATACAGTAAAGAATAAATAAAATTAATATTTCAACAAGAATGAAATACTAATTGGAATAAGAAAAAGACAAAGCAAGTGGTCAAAGCTAATCCAATTAAACAAATCCGAGTTAAAAATTATTAAAAATGAGATTTGGTGGTGGAACAACAACAATTCTCCTAACTATCGTTTTCGTACCCATATTAATATAGGACCAAATAATTTAATAGAGTAGATGCATGAATATGACATTAATCAACATACATCATAATTAAGGGTTGTACTAAATATAATATATATATACACACCAATAATAGATAATCTGTTGGTGTGTTGTTACAAATAATTAGCTGGTTTTCCCAATAAACATAGCATTAGTCAATAAACCTAGCTATTCCATGTTATAGATTATTCAATCGTTAATCCAAATTTGGAGATTTTTCAGTCAATTTGTATATCTATTACCTGTATAAAAGTATAGATATTTCTTACAAAATATGGATTACCTAATATATCCTTATTAAAGATTTTATTTAAGGTTATAATAGTAATTTATGATTTTCATTAAAATTATAAACCAAAACTATATAGAATTTTATTCTAAGTAGAACTCTATCATATTAGGACTCAATTTACTATAAATTATTTTCTGAATTTAAATTAATTCAATATAGATTGTATATTCTTATAAAAAAATATTATTTAAGGTTAATAGTGATATAATATTTTTGAGTTAAAAAATGCATCATTCACTTGCGATGCACGTGCTGATACTCGTTAAAATAAATGTATGATATGACATATAATTACTCGTTACAAATTTTTATAGTAGAACATATATCTTGTTTTATTAGTCAACTCTAAGTTGCTTACCTGACTTGATTCCTATTTAAGCTACCGAATCTAAATACGTGTTTCCATTAAACAACACAATGCAAAACCAATATGAGAAAATTTCATTTTTAATCTTATCAAATAGACATTATATGGAAATGATTTTATTGCTATATAATGATATAAATGACCTTTAATTTTTTAGGTCCCGTATTATATGTCAGACTAGTAATGATTTAAATTAATAATATAAAATTATATAACTACCATCGATTAAAAAATTTATGACTCTTTTCACACAACATTAAAAGTAAAATATACATGAAAATAAATAAAATAAAACTAGATCGTTCCAAGCACTTTGTAAATCACCACAAAACAAGGTAAAACGGCCCTCGAGCTAAACGCATACAATTCCTCCTCACTGGAATAAACCCCAGCGCAGCCGGCTAAAGAGTCATACGAGCCGTCAGCTGGAGCCGCCGAGCCAGAGCTCCCCTCCTCATCAGCCGCTGCCACGCGCGGCTTCACTCTCCCCGCAATCACTCGACACACCAGCATCGCTCGGCGCGTGGACGAGCCACCGAGGCAGTCGTCGGCTCGTCCGCTGCTGGCGGTGGTGAGGATCCCTTTAATCTTGCTGCTCTGGAAGCCGTGTCGGATAATCCAACAAACTCCACAAGCCTCTATGGAGCCGCACAAGCCGGATGAGCCGCCTGAGCCGAGGGCGCACGTTAGCGTGGCGGCGTGGAACCTGAGGAGCTCGTTGCCGTCGGCGGCGCACCGAGCGTTTCTCTTGGCGCGTAGCTTCACGGAGGCGCGGTAGTCCTCGAACCGTTGGATCGTTCGCTGGGTGTTGTGGACCTTTAATATCCGTTGGATCTCACATATGGGATTTGCCCTTTTTAGCCAGCTTGATTTGAAGATTATTTCCACTATGTTGCGGCTCGAGTCATCTGGACCCAGCTCAGACACTGCAATGCATTATAAAAAAATATCTATTTCATTACAATAATATTTTTAAATTCATTATTCAAAATATCTTTTTTTTTAAATTTAAAATAAAGTGTTACCAACATATAAATCAGTAATAATCTAATATATATATATGGATAGTAGGGGTCCATGAAAAGAAACTGGGTTGAATTGAAATGTTGCTTTTGTAAATACTTATAAGCTAATAATTAGGACCAATGAGGAACGGCCACGTGGAAATGGTTGTACTTTATGCATTACATGAATTGACATCACCTAAATTGAAGCTGGTCCAATTCGAAAATGAAATGGCAGGTTTTAGTGAGAAATGTAGGTTAAAGAAAGACGGTGTTTGGTCTCAACTTTGATGGGAGTTTTATCAACCAATTAGTGCACCAACACTAACTAGCTTTTACTACTTTTAAGATTATTTATTTAATTCACTACCAAGTACTCTGCCATTTTATTTTACCTCTAAATTTTTCAAATTTCAATTATATTCATTTATGTTACATTTCATGTTTATACTTTGGTAGTTACATGATCAAAATTCTATCTTTATTTAATATATATAAGAGATCATAACTAAACAAATGTATATAACTCAAAAACAATTGTATATAGTCACAAAATGAACATCATCATACATCAAAATTTCAAAATTGTCGATGAGAAATACAGATTACTAGATATATATATATATATATATATATAACTTTAAAACGCATATTCTTTTTTATAAATAGAACAAATAAGTGATACACACAAAAACTAATAATATAAATTCTAGAGGTGCGTGTCTAATCAAAACTATATGTATATTGAAAAATAAATAAAGAAGAGATGATGAAAAGAAGGTGTAACCTGCATGGCTAACAGCTTGATGAAGTTCCAAGCTCTGAATTTTGGGGAAAATTTGGCCACATTTTGAACAAGAAAATATGTTGGTTCTTTGGAAGGGATAGGTGGTGGGATCAAGAATGGTGTGGCATTCATAACATCCAGACAGCTTCCTTAACTGCATGCCTTTCCCGGTGTTGGGTGCACCACCGCCGCCACCACCGGAGGGTGCAGTGCACCCGCTTTTCTTGCTGCTTTGATCCGGGGATTTATCGGCGCGGTGCACGATCCTGGTGTTGGCATGAAGGACCACATCTCTCAAGGTGCAGATTTTAGAGCAGGTGGAGTAGATGTTTCTGTTTGGGGGTTTATGGGGTTCTGAAACCTCCATTTTCTTGCAACTTAGGAGGTTTTTGATTTGGTCCCATGAAGAAGAAGGAGGAGGAGGTTGTTTGGTTTGATGTTTTCTGCGGTTTGATCTTTTAGGGTGGTGTTGAGGCTCATGTGTGGACGTGAGGACTGCCATGGGGAGAGAGAGAGAGAGAGAGAGAGAGATGCTATTGAAATATATGGAAGTTGAGGGTTTGATTTGGGGGGGGTTAAGATGCGTAAAGAAGCTAGTAGTTCTGGGGGGTGGGGTGGGGTGTGGGGTTAGGTACTTACCATCTTAGTAACATTTGATTCTTGAATGTAAATTTGTTCAAAGTTTTATTTTCTATTTGATTTTAGTGCATATTGATTAGTGAAAATTTATGTATCATAAATTGTGTGTATTCATTTTATATATGTATTAATTTTGTGTATTATAAGTTGGAAATGACAAATGATTATGTGGATGCATGGATTTTCAATGAATTTTGTCAGTGTAAAATAATCACATGAATTAATTAATTATGTTAATCTTAATTCGAGTGTTTGTAGATATCAGTTCCGAGCGACTTTGGGTTTCATTGTCTGTATATAACCGACATGTTTATATTATAATCCATGGTTAAGATGTGATTAATCGAATCGATTGCATGGTGATGATACTAATCATTTTAAATAACACTATGCTATAATTACAGTAAAATTTTTAAAAAGTTATTATAGTGTATCCAAATAGCAAATATGTACTTAGGTTAATTCAACATGTGACCCATAGAGGTAGGTTTTTATTAATTAATTGTCAGACTTGATCACTGGATTTAATTGTATTTTGTTTTTCTAAACAATTTTGATTAATCATTTAAAGAAGGGCTAATAATAGCAAGTCTTGCTATCACTGATTAGAATCACATATCAAAACATTATCCTTTCTGACATAATATTTTTCTAACAATTGGAGTAGGTTAGATGTCAGATCTTTGGTTTAGCCAACTTTGGACATAATATTCTAGGAAAAACTTGTCCTATTCCTGGTGTACCGTATCCCAAAGGTATTATTAGTTTGTTATTAGCTATATATCCATAAGGTATTATTAGTATATTCATAAGATATTAGTGATATATTTTTGAAGGTATTAGTGGTATACTCATAAGGTATTAGTTGCATATTTATAAGGTATTATGTGTATAATTGAAATATATGTTTTAGTGAAGATATTATTCAAGATATTACTTGTTACATGTTAAGGTATTACGCATATTACTTAAAGGTATTATAATAAGTGTTTGGGGGTACGGTGCTCCAGGGAGCATGCAAGACCTACTCAATATTCTAATACGAGCTCCCCAAGTCGTTTCAGCAACTTAAATTTGTTTTAAAATAATTGTTGCTTTTCGTATTCCAAAACATATTTACGTACAATATACCAAATATGTCTCTATTTACTCATCTCAAATTAAATGTGTTAAAGAGATGAATATCCATCATTAATTAAACTTAAATAGGGGTAGATTTATCCTTTTTACCTTCCTTAATTTATGTGCAAAAGACTAAAACGACATTTATTTTGGGACGGAGTCAGCGGTTTAGTTCACATATAACTAATAGAAAACCATCGCAGACGTGGCTAGTTCTTGAGCCAAGCCATAAAATAGCCATATTTTTTTAGCAAAAAATAAGGGCACTGAAATTGGGTATGATATGTTGGTAAATGCAACTATAGGCAAGTCTGAAACAAAGCATTAGAGTAATCTACATTGTCTATTTCATCCACTGCCTAAATGCATGTGGATCGAAACGCTCAGCGAGCACGTGTTTTCCTAGACTTAGCTCTCGTCAGTCGCCCACCTTCTTCCACCGTGTCTGATCGTCCACCTTCTTTCAAGACTATGTCTTGTACAGGAGGTGGAGCGCTCTCATTTACAGAGGAAGGCGCAGAATCGATCTGCATTACCTGTTCTTCTTTAGAATTCGGTGCCTTGCTGCTTTCAACGAGAGCTTGAGTAGGTGTTGTTTTTTGTTCGTTCAAGATGGGTGGGGCTGGAGCTGATTTTGAGATGGTTGAAGGCCCTGATTCTTCTGATGCTTCGTCTTCTTGCTCGCTTGAAGAAGTGGCAGAAGCTGGAGAAGATGGTTGGCCATCCTGGGGCTGTGGCGTCGCAGCTGTTCTTCGATTTGGTGTAGTAGGTTTCTGAATTCTAGTGCTTTGTGGTGGAGGCTGCAATATGAAAGATTAGAAGTACTTAGAGAGAGAGAGGGAAAGAGGGAGACAGGGAGTTGATAAAAGACTCAAACATGAACATAAAGAAAGAGGAAAGCAACTTTACACCCATTCACGATTAAAGGTTATACTGCTCATTAGTATAAAGGGACAGATTGGAGAAGAGTTTCCATTTTGGAAAATATCATCATTTAGAAAAAAATGAAGCAACTGGTTAATGGAAGGATTCGTTTTAGAAGTGAAATTTCAAAGTTCTAACAGCTGAAAATGGTTACCTCCACAATTCAAGGTTAATTGGAAGTTGACAAACAAGTCGCAAGAAATTCACATAACGAAAATGGATAAAATTTGTAATCAATTAGTGAAATGCAAGTTATCCAGACAAACTTGAATCCATATGTGCCAGATGTTATGGACATGAGAAAAATCGAAGGGCAAAACAGATGGTCACACGTATGAAACATAGCCTGCTTGACACACTAAATATTTCAAAATGCTAAAGATCTATTCTGCAAAGCTTAATTATAGCTAATCATAACAGCTAAAACAGTATGGTTGAACACAATCTATTCTACTATTTTCATAGTGCAGCAAAGAAATAGTACCTGAGCTGGTCTTTTAGGAGTAGATTGTGAAGCAATAAACTGCAAAATATCAAAAATCCTAGTCTGGACATAGCTTGCGCCCTTTTGCCAGTACAAGAGTGCCATGTCCCCGGCCCTTGTCCTCAGTTCTAACAAATTACGATCAATATCTGTCTCATGTTTTGCAATATAGGGCCTAAAGAAGGAATCATACACATATTTTGTTCCCTGGATCCATTTAGTAAAAAGAAAAAACACATGATTAGAGTAAGAAAGATAGAAAGAGTCAACAATGATTTGTAAATGACATTACAGACCTTAGTTTTGGGGAACCACAAGTATATAAAGAAAGCTAGCTTAGCTTCACCATACATTGGAACCCTTCAAGATGCATAACACAATTATTAACAAATAATCGCCCCTTAAAACATAGCACAATCAGAGTTTTAAGACAAAATGGTTACCAGCCGATAAACACATCCCCAATCCTCTCACACACCGTCAATATGGCCACTAAGACCCTGAAAGTTGAAGAAGAAGTTAAGTCCGAAAACCTGGAGCAAAAAAGCACTTGGAAGATAAATCAAGTATGTAGATGTAGTATACCAGTACTGGCACCAAAATCGAAGTTGCTCGATATCAGGCTTATTCAATTCCACAGACTTATAGCATTCATACGCCGGGTAAGCATAACCAAAAATCAGTCTGCAATAAGGATAGAAAAGAAAAAACTTGGGCAATGCAAATAAATGGAAATACAAAATTTTCATTGCTTAGAAACTGGATATAGACATACACAAGTCCTCTAGTGAAAAGAGATCCAATCATCTTTAACACCCTGCCACATAAAAATTAACATATGTTAGGTTAAGATTAGAAATTTACTGACACAAGAAAAGGTCAAAAAGTAAATTGATGATCTCAGGATAGGATTTGGATTTATTTGCAAATGTTGACTTTAAACAAGTACTATCCATTATAAGCATTTTCCACTTTCAAACAGCTTTCTGATTCCCAAAACTTGAGAACTGAATTGGACAACTCTGCTTTGGGTCCTCTCTCTTTGTAAATAAACTGGGAAAACTTCAATTGCAGGTCGGAATCGAATCTCATATAACCATGATGAAATGAAGAATGTAACTTCAATTACTTCCTTTATCAAATTAAAGTTACTAGAATTCAAAATCAATTTCACCGAGTTCCAGTGATTACAAAGATCCAAACTGAGCACTACAGAAATATACGAACTAAAGGTCTCTGTTTCAATAAGGACTTGAAGCCAAAGTTAACAATTTTCCATTTAGCTCCAAAATTGTTTCTTAATGCCCTGATTCTGCCATGTATCAAATTGTACCAAAAATGTCATTGCAACTCCTTTACTTCTCTATAATGTGCCCTTCATAACTGAAAATGCATCTTCTAAGGCCTAAAACAATGAAGATCTCAAACAGGGGGATTTAAAGGAACAGAAGATATCACAGATACTTCTACATTCAGAGTGAACATTACATGCTCAAAATTAAGAACAATAGAAGATGGAGTAACAATTCCACTAGAAAACTGCAATTCAAATCGATATAAAAATACTCTCGAATTCTTCAAACAAAAGAGACAAATAGACAAAACACAGTTCTACGCAAACAAAAATGTCTCCGCAGATTTCTCGAAGAACACACCCAAAAACACAAATTGCCAATACAAGGAAAAGGTAGAATCAAGAGAAATGCAATTGAAACTGGCATTCACATTCATACGTAATCACCGACCTGAATGCGGCGAGTATTCCACCGGAAAAGTGTGAGGAAAAATGACCGTTCGTAAATAGAGGTTACTGCTAACAAATGATCGAATTTCAAAATCTCACGAATGTTTCACTTTCATAAGAACAAGCAGCGCCGCCGTCGGCGACGGCGAACCGTTACTGTGATGCCGGAGAGATGCAGAGGGCAAAACCAGGCGACCGGATTTTGCAGCGTCGTTTCAAAAAATTTCCAGTTTTACGGATTTCTGGCTATTTATTTGAGTTTCTCAAGGATGAAAGGGAGAGCGTTATCGTGCGGAAAGGAACACGGTCTTAGCGTGGGCTCGTCTTTATGACGGTTGATTTTTAGGGTTCAAACAATTGATTTCTTTTAGAATAATATTATAACATAAATAAATAAATCGGTTCAAATATTGTTTTCTAATGTACCAAATGACCAATGTTACACTTTGATATGTTTTAATCTTTATTAGTTAAAACGAAGGGTCTTTTTTCAAAAAAAATTGTGACAATGGATGTGGAAATGAGGATAATTCTTTTAGACGTAAAATTCTTTAATTATCTATAAATATATTGGTCCAAACATAATACAAGTTGTTGTAAAATTAAGGTAATATTACGAAAATATCAACATATATTTTTTCTAAGCAAATTGAATGAGTATTTGGACTTTCGAACATTTATCTTTATTCATACTACTCATTTACATGTTTTCTATTCGATATTTTAACCATAACTTGTATGAAAATATTGAATATAATTAAAGCGTTGGTTATAGAATTAAAATGAATATTAAGATATGTAAGTTTTTATTCTTTCAATAAATGAGTACCAAAAGTTGTAGTTATTGGATCAGATTCGCGTTCAAATAATTGGATTGATCTCCATCATACTCAAAATACATAAATGGTCAAAATATAGAATAACTCAATTTCATAGTAAGAAATTGGTAAAAATTATGTGTGTGAACAAAAGCTTTTGAGCTTAAAGAAGCAGATAAGGAGCAAAGTATATTATTTATCCTACTTAAAAAGCAACAAAAAAACTGCAGAATCTCACTTTAATTTTCTTTAGTAATGGTATTTCTTGCACTTTAACCCACTTTCAATTCTCCTTATTTGTCACTCTATATATATACACATTTTGGCCCACACTTCCATTTTCACATTTTCTACTATTTTATTTATATAATTATGGACTTTTCAATATTTTCACATCAATTTATTTAGTTAAGTCTTAAATTTTGGTAAATTAATTTGGAACCAATTTGATTCAATTTTGATGGATATTTCAATTATTAAAACAATGCATGTGGATGGAGGAAAAAGTGATATTTTTGTTGATAGATTGCCACAATTGAGTATTGTAGGGTAATGTGGTGTGTAAATAAAGTTGTTGAGCTTTTGAAATTGTACAGTTAATTTTTTGAGACATTTTTAATATATATATATATATATATATGTATATAGTAGTTGAGTGCAACGGCTATTTGGACTTTAGAACCCACATTGGTGGGCTATGAACATACCATATTATCTTGTGATCAAATCAACCAACGAATTTATGGAGACAGAGAGGTTGGTGATCTTATTGTTTCTTGAGTTTTACGTGAGATCGTCTTACGAATTATTTTATATGAGATTGGATAATTCACAAACCGTAATTCATAATTTATAGATAAATTTGAGAAAATTGATTTGAGTAATGGATAAAAGAGATCAGTCTTATAAAAACTATATATGAAACCGTCTGATATTAGTTTTAATATTTAGCGTACTGGAGTAGTGATATTTTTGTCTTCAATATAATCATGAATATATAGTGCATGAATGATTGATTAGGACTCCATTAATTTAGACCTTTGAAATTGCGATACATAAACTTTGGTTATTTATCCAATCATTAAACATTGACATTATTAACCAAAAGTCCAAAATGACTAATCGGAAAGGGTTAAAATAGCCAAAATAATTTATTTTCATAAATTGCAATTCTCATCATATTTTAAATTTGTTAAAATATAAAAAAATAGATGACATTTTTTTAGATTTTACTGCATATTGATGCACTTTTTTTTCCAGAAAAATTGGTTAAAATGGCAATTCGAAACAATATTTTGCCTTATTTCTCCAAATTTTGCAATCAAACCTATTATAAAATGTATCAATGCTGCATTTAGATTGATGTATTTAATAAATACAATGCTTTATTTAGACAATATCATTTGGTTATAAATGGAATTTAACTCTCATTTTGAGTTACTTTTATCAGAGATTTTGATGGATTTATTTGAAATTCTTATTTGAAAAATGAAATATGTGAATCAAAGCCTTGGATTCTAAGTTAGTTGAATTGAATTTATGATTTAGATTTGAAGAAAGGAAAAAGGTATTGATGGTTGTGGTCACCCCCAACATGGCTACAATCATAAAAAGATGTTTGTTGGCTTGTCACTCTCATGCCCACTCCTATATACTCATCAAAACCCCAAATATACCTCACTTGTTGCTCTATATATGTTCATTTTTATTTTCACCATAACCTTCACCTTCAAATTTTGGACCTATTTTATCATGAATTATAAAGCGCAAAATTCATATGAGACTATCTCACAAAAACCTTACATGATGAGACACAATTTCATATGATTGTATGTGAGACCGACATTACTCACATTGTTTCCGTAAACCAGCTTTATCGATCCATATACACTTCGTTATACATGTAATCTCACTTGAGGTAGTATCACATAGGACCTGCTCATTAATCATTATAGAAATGTTTTTCTCTCTCTAAGATTTCAGATTTCTCTTTAATTAGTTTGTGTGTGTATATATATATATATAAATATGTGTATATAATACACACATCTTTATCTTTATATATATAAAAACACAATGGTTTCTAAAAAAAAGTAAGGCCAACATTTTCCCTCCCAAAACACATTTCCAAAACTGGAAATGTTTTTTTTATTTAATAAATAAATAAATATCATAATTCAATATCTATATATATGATGATAGTTTATGGTAAACCCAATTTTTTAACATATTTAGATTTAGATTCCAATTTGTGAAATTATGCACTAATTATGCACTAATGATGAAAACTAATTTATAAAACTAATGATTGTATACAATGATGAAAACTATATATTTAGATTTCGTACCATAAATATATTTAGAATTTGAAAACTAATAATTTGGTACCATCCCTATAATTATGCACTGATTTTTTAAATTTAAATATTATTAAATGATGTTTATATTTTAAAGTGAATAATATTTAGAAAATTCAATTATGAGGCTTTATTTTCGTATGATATAATACATAATATATATATATATATCATTATATATATCATTTCTTTAGAAACCTCTCTCTCTCTCTCTCTCTATATATATATATATATCATTTTTTCAAAAAATATGTACTACGAAGCAATTAATAACTCATCTTTTATTTTATAGTTATATCTAGATTAAAGATAACTAGATTTCAATAATTATTTTGACACATGCACACGTAAATAAATTGATGAATTAGACACATTTTGATATAATTAGGTATCAATTTAATGATTTCATTAAATATACATTTATTTTCCTATTAATATACGACTACATTCCAATAATTATGCACTAATCATATCATATCAATATCAATGTATCTTTAAAATTTTGTATTTTTATCATATTTGTAAATTTGTAAGTATGTAAAATAATTAAAATTAATTAAGCTTTATATAAATCAATCACTTTACTAATTGAATCTTACCAATTGAATTGAATTTGTAAATATGGTAATTATATCACCACTATTGGAAATTCATTTTTAGATTCAACAGTCACGTACATTCGTCTTCCATTTTTAATTTGTTAATTACCATATTTGTTAAATAAATACTATATCATTAATTTGTGATATAAATACCATATTTGTATACAATTCAAATTAATTAATAAATCAATCAAAGACTTACTCAAAATATTTTTTCTCATCCAAAAAATTTACATTATGATATAAAATTTTAGAAACGGTTTTTTCATTCTCTCACGTTTTTTTTCTCTTATGTGTTTTCTATTCTGTCTTTTCTATCACGCTCTTCTCTCATCATCACGACTCCAGTATTCAACATGGTGAAATATGTAAATCCTTCAAAAACTATTTGGGCTTTAAAACTTCGATTAGTGAGAGTTTATGAGATTCCAAATTATGGAAATCGTGGTGGTACCTTTAGTTATGAGATCATTTTTTGTGACAAATAGGTAGTATTAAGACAATTATTTTACTAATATTCGAACTTTTTTTTCATATATGATATAATATTATCATAATGTTGCATGGGTCAACAATTCATGGATCAATACGTTGTCCTTATATTGAGAAGTTCACCCAAATGTTAAATGAGAGAGGCTTTTACATCATTTCTGAATTCATAGTGGCGGATAACAATTTTAAATATAAGATAACAATGCACGAATATAAATTTCATTTCTATCGTAAGACAAAAGTATATGAGATTAAGATGACACATTTCCTTCAACCCTATATGATTTCAAGTCATTTACTAAAATATTGACTAATCAAATGTTGAAAATCATTTGTTTGGTAAGACAAATATTTTTTTTAGCTCTTTTAAATAAAAATATTATACATTGTTTTTTCATCGAGTACTATTTTAATCATTTTTTGTTTATATAAAAATGTCATTGGAAGATTAGTTTCCATTCAACCACCTCAAATCAATGAGCTAAGGGATGGTCCGAAACGACTTATAGAGATTGTTCTTGAAGATTTAGAGTACATATATTTCATTTCATGTATTTTTTAATTAATTATGATTTATTTTTATATATAAACATTGACACAAGAGTGTATTATTTAATTTTATATGAAACATCGAATTACTTGCACTCTATAAGTTGTCGACTAACGTGATGACATTGTGAAAGTGTTAGGAAAAATCAAGTGAATAGGAGATTCAATGACAAGGTTTTAAAGAAGTAACTAAAATTTAGCTTGACCCCACCTCTTTTTCTTTATCATATATGCTCCATGGATATTTGGTGGGTTCTTTTTAATTGATTTTTTTGTTTCTTAATATGTGACAAAAAGGTTGATAAAAGAAACATCACGAGAAATGTTGAATAGAAATAAGTGTTTCAATTTTTTTTATATTATAAGTTCAATTGATTTTGTAAAATCATCGTTACTGTTAATTATATATTATTAGGTTTTCAAACTTATAAATTAAGTATAAAATTACAATATATTATTTTATTACCATATCTGAAGATAATCTTCAGCAATTAAATATTTAAAATATATAATATATAAGTAGCTTAATTTTATTATATTACATTTATATACTTTATTTCAAATTTCAAAAAATAAATATTATAATTATATTTTATAAAATTTTATCCCATGCATCGCATGGGTACAAAACTAGTATATATAAACATTGCACTGGCTATGAATCTGCATTTGGACTTAGAATTGTGGATAAAGCAAAAGAATGGGTTGGGTTTTTAGAAACTAGTGAAAATTTGTGATCGATTCTACTAATGGACTGTTTTAAAACCCAACATACAACAAAACTGCTTGAAGGCGTAGAACAACGATCTACTTGAAGCCCAAACAAATATATTCAGGCCCAAATAGAAAGCCCAATAAAATAAAATTCCAAAAAAAAAAAGCAAAAATTTAATAATTTATCGTCGACAGCAGGGTTCGAACCTGCGCGGGCGAAGCCCAACAGATTTCAAGTCTGTCTCCTTAACCACTCGGACATATCGACATGTTGCATGATTTCAATCTTGATTATACTAATTGGAAATTTAAAGAAAAGGGGTTTTCTAGGGTTTATGATGTCTTCGTCTTCGCTGTATCACTGCGAATCAAGGGTGATCATATTAGCCCTCCAAAATTACACAAACTAGACGCAGAAAAAAGGGAAGAATGTTGTATGTAGTGGGATTAGGGTTGGGAGATGAGAAAGACATAACATTGAGAGGGCTTGAAGCCATCAAGAAATGCAGCAAAGTGTATATGGAGGCTTACACTTCTCTCCTCTCCTTTGGTCTCACCTCCGATGGGCTTTCCAAATTAGTGGGTTTCTTTTTTCCCTTTTCCCAGTTGTTTGGACTGATTTATCTGAGTGTTTATGTGATAAAGTTCGAATCTTTTTGGATTTTTGCAGGAAAATGTTTATGAGAAACCGATTATTGTTGCAGATAGGGAAATGGTGGAGGAGAAGGCTGATGATATGCTTTTAGAAGCTCAGATTTCTGACGTGGCTTTTTTGGTCGTTGGAGACCCTTTTGGGTATTTTTTTTTCCTCCTTGATATATGCATTTGGGTGTTTTTGTTGAATTTCGAAGATTTGTTGTATAAAACTTTCAAAATGCATTGTTGGATCTACTGTTCAGAATAGGTAATTGGATTAAGAGATTGTGTTGTGGATGAGTAAAAGCTTGTTTCTTTGTTGTTGTAGAGATCATGTACTTCTAATAATTTATTTTTGCTTTAGCGTTGTCTTTATTTGTTTGGAAGAAAAGGTTCATTGAATTTCAATTGCATTTTCTTGATTTAAATGTCATGGCAATGGATGCAGAGCAACGACACACACTGATCTCGTTGTCAGAGCCAAGAAGCTCGGAGTGGATGTTAAAGTGGTGCACAATGCCTCTGTTATGAATGCGATCGGGGTTTGTGGGCTCCAGCTCTATCGCTATGGGGAGACCGTTTCAATACCATTTTTCACTGATACTTGGAGACCTGATAGTTTTCATGAAAAGATCAAAAGAAATCGAACACTTGGGCTACACACACTCTGCCTATTAGGTAGAGTTGACCGACCCAGAGCCTTTGTTTTTGAGCTGTGGCTATCATGTGTGTGCTTTAGTTTGTCATCTAATTGCTTGTTTTGGTATTTGCAGATATAAAGGTGAAGGAACCTTCACTAGAGTCCTTGTGCAGGTTAGACATGAGATTGATTGGTGTACTCTAATCTGATAGTCTATTTATTAGTTGGACGATTCTTTACATCTTTTTCATATGATATTTCAGAGGGAAAAAAGTTTATGAGCCACCGAGATTTATGACAATAAACACAGCGATTGAGCAGCTCTTGGAGGTGGAACAAAACCTCAAGGAATCAGGTAAATCATTACATTAAGTGTGTAGTTATCATGTTTTTCATGTTTCAGCTCGCCTTTTCTTTAAGAGCATAGTCATACAATGTCACAAGTGAAGCTATAGGTTGCCCCAAATTATGTTACTTCATGCCCTTGTGGCTTAGTGAGGGACTCGGAAATTGTGCCACTTCAAGAATACCTTTTTAGTTGAGAACTCCTATCCTATGAACAATAATCTCATTTTATTTATTTATTTTGCATGAGATTTTCTCCTATAGTTTAGATGCTGGAGTGAATACATATAGTAACAAATGTTGCTGAAATGTAAACCAAATGTAAATTTGGCGCAATTAGATATTCGTTTGTGTCTTCTTAAGGTCGAGTTGGACAAGAGGTTTTGCCCTTGTCGATTGGTTCTTGTTTAAATTAGTAGGGATGGTACCATTATTGAGTAGCTCTCTTATTAGTGAACACTTGTAGATGTCTTGACAGTCTTGGAAAGTGGATTGGTTTTCCTACTAAGTTCACTTATTTGATAATGATCCTCTACAATTTTATTCAATCACCATTTCCTATCCTTGTGCAGTATACAACGAAGACACAACTTGTGTTGGTTTAGCGCGAGTGGGTTGTGAAGATCAGCTGATAGTTGCAGCCTCCATGAAGCAACTTTTGACGATAGATTTTGGCCCCCCTTTGCATTGCCTTGTCATAGTAGGCGATACTCACCCTCTCGAAGAAGAAATGCTCGACTTTTACAAAATCGACTCAAGCTAAATATATATATATATATATATATATATATAATTGCTTCAATACAATTTGTCTGCATATCATTTGATTTCTTCACTACTTGCATATTTGTACAATTC
This sequence comes from Scutellaria baicalensis, assembly GCA_005771605.1. Taxonomy (NCBI): domain Eukaryota; kingdom Viridiplantae; phylum Streptophyta; class Magnoliopsida; order Lamiales; family Lamiaceae; genus Scutellaria; species Scutellaria baicalensis. The sequence goes on from CM016728.1 coordinate 13,677,212, forward strand.
TACTCTGGTTCTGTATTTCTGCTGTTGAAAACATTTGAATTGTATGGTGTATAATCTATTCATTTTAGTGTCCAACTTTTTATTTTTATCACATTCCCCTTTTGATTGAAATCATTGCAGTGCAGTTAGATAACTAGTTCACAATAGTCACAATACCTCCATCATAGGATTAATTGCATACACAATCACTAAATTATATTACTCGAATCCCAAATAAGGTAGCAGAAAGTAAATTTTGTATGTCATCAATGGTCACATTTCAATATATCATTTCTCATGGCCCATGTCACCAAGGCTTCTGCTCAAGAAATTGTGAAAGTATAGATGTTAAATTCAAATAAAGAAACATAAGATTTAAAGAAAAGTAAATGCATGATGTAAAGTAAAATAAATATAAAAAACTAAGCTTAGTTTCATTTTCTGTTTTCTGCAAGTCCAGAGAGGGGCAACAAAGAACTGTACACCCTATTTAAAAAGATATGTTATCTACATTACTTGAAAATTGATCATTTCTGTGATCTCTATAAGGTATCACTCCATCCACCCCTTGGAGGATCAGAGGATTTTGTACATTTTACCTGAAAAATAGGAACTGATCCCATCAGTCAAAAAAGATGTGTCGATCCTTGCAATCAATAGCTAAATGGAGCGAAACCACCACATTTTCCCTGCAACCAAGTCAGTCGTATATAGTTGCTTTTCAGAGAAAGGAACATCTCTCTATAATTGGGATTCTCGAACAGATCCAGGGCAGCATAGTAGAGACTATCTTGAATGCCTTCGATCTCATCCAAGGCTTTTATGCAGTTGGTGATCGTAAATCTTTCATCAATTTGAGGCTTTGCCAATGTTCTCAGCTTTGAGGAACTGATCATATCCGAAAAGGCTTCCATCATTGAATCACCTAATTCTTGATTCCATTGACTTTGTTCAGGTATAGGCCCCACTTCTGAGGAACGCTTTCTCTTTTTGTCAGCCATGTTCTTGCTAGTGCTCAGTGGTGAGGATCCGTTTCCTTGCATGAATTTTGAGGTAGATGGAGTTTTAGGACTCGGGTTTACACCTTCTGGACCTAACGGATCGATCCCTGTTGACTTGTCCAATTCTTCGTAGTGGCTTGATTGGGCATACTTTCCATCAACTCCTGAATCTGCAAATATTATGCATAGTTGATCATATATAGGACACTCCTTCATCTTCACTGGTTCAATCTTGGCTTGTGCCTGAATGTATACGATGACTGATCAAACAAAATAACCTCAAGAATAAGTAGTGTATCTACACAGAGAAAAAGGAAGAAGAGATACCCCAATGTCTTCCCATAGGTCAAAACCCATGAAGCAAGGATCCTGCAACACGTCATTTTGGGTAAAAGCTGACTGAAGATTGTGATATCGCGTACGTAGTACATCTAGATGCTTTCTCAATTGATTGTTATTGAAACTTAAACCAGTCTGTCTATTGAAATCCTCACGGATCTGGTTCCATGTTTTCTTATCGAAAACATTGTTTGGCCTGTTTCCCAGTTGAATCTGCTCCACAACTATATCTGCAAAGATCTTATCAAGTGCTGGAGTCCATCTTGTTCTCAAACGCTCTTGCTTGGTTTGCTGTTCATTTGCTTCACCATCCATCTGTAGAATAAGTGAAGATTCAAAAGAAAAAGAAACGAATTATTACCCTCAACAAAGCCTAAAAACCTTTTCAAAAAGAAGACCAAGCTTTTGACTGGAATTGCAAGGACTAGCTTTTACCTTGACTAGATCCTCACCCCAAATTTTGCATATGCGATTGAAATGTTGGCTCTGCTCCTCTGCAAGTGTGTCCCACATCACACTGTCACGATTTAGTAGAACTCACGCCTTAGATTGGGTTTACTTCAATAATAAGTTCAATTTTCAAGAAAAGCATAGCATTCCTTAAAAACAACAAAGCAGTGAATAAGCTAAAATTCAGACAACTAATGAGAGACTGCAAAGTATCAAAAATTTCCTTTCTATATTGGTTTGAGTTACATTGTGAAAAGCTCAAAATTAGAAGGAACAGCTTGAACCCAAAATTCAGCCAAAAGGTACATATTCCCTAATAAGTCCCAAATAACATTCAAGAATAAGCCTATTATCTTTAATTGATACCATGAAGCAACAATGACGTTATGTAAAGTGGCTACATATGTGTATAAAATTGAAATTTGCTGCCATACTCTGCATGGAAATACCCAAACATAGCCTCAGTTTTGCCTTCTGGTAGGCCCCCCTCTTCCAATCAGGAAGATTAGCTCACTATCCCCTTCTTCGTTCTCTTTCTTTCCTAGTAATGTCAAACATGCAAAAAGCAGGTTTGAGGCTTCATTACTACATCCGAGACGTAATATTGAAAAGCACTTGGAAGGTAAATTCACATACATATTCCATGTTTCTGTTTTTATGGTGTCCAATATTTATTATAAATTTCCAGGTAAAGATATAGAGATACTAAACAATATCTAGCTAACTTTCAGTCTTCTAACATTTCTCATCATAATGTGAATTCCACACAATATTTTAGAATGGATGCCTTGGTAAGAAGGCTCAAGTACTCCTAATGTTTACTTTTTATTCTAAAAAGAAGCGCTTTTCCCTGCTTAAAACTAAACCCTCACTAAAAACCATGTCGACAAAAACTACCATAGAACTACTTTCCAAGTTCCACAACATGAGTTTGAAGTGGTAAAACAAAGAAATCAATAGCTCCAATGGAGACCAGAACCAACACTCATTATGAGAGCTGATGCATTCGCATTTCCTAGTTTGCCATAATACCAAGGACCACATGATAAGTTCTCCTCTCTCATAACTGTCAGCATATGTTTTCAAACTCAACTTCAAAGACAGAAAGGCATATAATTTTGCCGTGTTTTTATAACAAACTCTTCTCAAGCTTTAGGAACATTTTATACGTATCATGTAATTTGGGATAAACAAAATATGCTACAATGAAATTGAGCTCAACTCCAAAAACACAATCAACTTGGTCTCTCCACAAAATTCTTCATTTGGAGAGAAATGAGATGTAATGAATGAGATCAAAAGATTCCAGATTTTCAATGAACCAGTGATGGCAACTCATAACACTTGCAGACACGGTAGGGAAAAAAAAAAACACCGGCTGTGTAGTGACATGGCCAGTCTAAAAACCAATCTTTTTGACGACCAATACGATACTCGATAATTAAACTGAATTGCAAAAGTCTGAATATATACTAGGGAAAATAATAACTGATCTCATTTGGCAACCACATCCAATACATGTCTAAAAATATGAGAATTTGATCACATTGATCCACACAAACAAGAATAACATAAGAAAACATAAACTGAAACAGTAAACACAACCTAGCCAAAAAAACAACCATTCCACCGAGCTTAACCCACCCCTCAAATTCAACGTCGTATAAAAGTAAAACTTTATCAAAGTAAGAATTCGAATTCGCACTATCAATAAACCCTAAATTACAGCAGTTTTCAAATATCCAATATACCAAAAAAAAAAAAAACAATTTAACCCTAAAATCCATTACAGAACACGAAATTCACAGTAAGTAGACATATATAGTAAAAAAATTGAATTTTAAAATGCAACAAAAAATGGTCGGAAGAAAATCTACCTGATCGGGAAAATCAATCGGAGCCTCGAGGCTTCAATTCAGAGGGTCTCACATCAAAATTTGAGAAATTAGGTTTAAGCTTAGACCAATTTTCATTTTATGGGTAAAGGTAAAATCCATAAATTAATGCGTCATTTGTTGCTATTATAATTTATATTTATATTCTAATTTCAATTTAATGTTTACTACTTATTGGGCTTTGTAAATGGGCTTCATCCTGATTGATTATCTAATTGGGTCGTAGGCCCATAAAACTTTTTTTTTTTTTTTTCCAAAATATAATAGTCGCTAAGAGTAAGATTGTTATGATTGGGAGTAATTCTGTAATACACCAGATGTACTCTTCACTCATTTTCAGCCATTAGATTTGAGATAATTGATTTTGATCTCAAATCTAATGACTGAAAATGATGGAGAGTTTACTGTATTAATACACTCGGTGTACTACAGAAGGACCCTATGATTGGTATTATGTAATCCTGTCTAATAATGAATGGATGTTATTTTTTTATTAATTTTAAAAATAACCATTTTGTTTTATTTTGAAAAGTTATAAAGTTAATAATTATATAAAGTTCTATAAATAATATTAAATTATTTATAAATTAATATAAAATATTGGTATTGATTAATAATATAAAATTAATATGACATAAACATATAAAAAGAGTGAAATAAAAAAATTATATAAATAAATACATAAATATAATAAAAAAATTAATAAATATTAAAATTTAAAAAACATAAAGATAATAAAATTATTTATATTATAAAAGTGGTTTATAATTTTATAAAAATAGTTTATTTATATAAATAATTTTTTATTTTTTATTTTTTAATTATATTTTTAGTTAACTATTTTGCTATTATTTACATTTCTTTAATGTAGTAAAATTATTTAATACTTATCATAATTTTTATCAATTAATATTATTTGAATAAGATCTTATTTTATGTTATCTAAAAATATTTTAGTTACAATTTATCTATATGCTTTTATATAAACTATTTTTATTCTAATATTCACTTATCTTATTTGTATATATATTTATAAAAAAATAGTACTAATGTATTTAGATAAATAATATAAATAATTGTTGGCCAAAATATGACATTTTAGTCTGGAAATGTGAGGTGTATTGAGGGAGACGAAGAACCCATTGCTGAATGTGAATAAGAGTAGAGTTAAATCTCTCTTATTTATAATTTTAACTAATGCTAATGGATGTTTTAATTTGCTAATTAGATCATATGATAATAATGCAATTTGTATGGCCAAAATCCAGTAATTTATTATTATAATCTAGTAATCTAGTAACTTATTATTATGGAATATATTTTCTTATCTTAAGAAATATATTATTATAAAAAATCAGGCAAGATATGATATGAATTGATCTGCTAATTCGTTACAGAAATCTAATTATTGATAAAAGAAATAGATATGTTTAGATTCATTATACACGTAATTTCCATATATAATGACAATGCATGTTATAGATGATGATATCAATATTAATACTTTTAAAGTATTAATATTGTTGTGTTTAGATATTTAATTCGTAGTTTTTTAAGCCTTTTATAGATTGTGCCAGAAAAAAAGAATCCTAATTCATAGAATTTTCTTTCAAATATTTAGGTTGAAAATAAATGTCTCTCTCTCTTTTTTTTTTCCTCTTAAATTTCAGATAGAATTATACATTGAAAAAAATAAAATTAGGATTAATGTCTAATGATCAAATTTGAAGTACTCACGATTTTATTTTATATATGTGAAAAAATACAATAAAATGCATGTAGAGAAAAGTGAAATATGAAGAGACTTTCAGGTGTCTCGATCTCCCATGGGCTAAATTGTCCCACTCTACCTGTTATTCAAAACAAGTATCACTACCTATGAAGATAGTAGTCAGAGAATAAACAATTTTTTTTGACATTAATCTGATCACCTGAAGACTACGCCAATTTGTTGGGAGCACGACAGTTGTATGTTACGATTTCAACCAAAAACCCTAGAACTTAGAAAATCCACCAACTAGATCCAAAACCAATCTTACCAATGCAGAGAAATCAAAACGAAAAACAACACTAGAGATTACGTGGTTCAACTATAAAAGCTTACATCCACGGGGCCACGGAGGGTGGGGATCTTTATTGAAAGAAATCGAGAACCAGTTACAACTTCAAACCTGCAATCTAATTGTAGAAGAACACACACAACACGCTAACTTTCTCGCTCTAGATCTCTCTCGATACTCTACGAAAACTTGTATTATCAAATTCACTGTAAACTACAATATATATATACTCTCTGGCACAAAAAGAATCAGCTCAAAAGAATCTCTAACGAATTCTAGCAACTTCGTTAAAGATAGTTCCAGATACGTCTTGTACTATTGTTGAGCTGTCAACACGCGATTGGCTTCCATGTACCAACAACTCTGAGCTGAAAAATAAACACGTCTTTATTAGTAAAGATACGCTTTTATCCGAAGCTTGAGAGTTCGATGACGTGTCAAAGGCGTGTGCATGACGTGGCAAAGGTGCGCGTGCGTTTACTTAAGTGAAACCACATGCGTTTACTTAAGTGAAACCACATGCGTTTACTTAAGTGAAACCACACTTTCTCTTTAAACCTGCAAAATGATAGTGCTAAACACTTTATAAAACCCGTTTCTTTCTTCTCTAATTCTATTTCAACACTTAGTTGATTTTTATCAAATATGCACAACAACATTTGCCATCCAAGCTAGCCTTACAGAAGTTCAGCCATATTCTTTCAATTCTCCAGCTTATGGCTTGAACTATCTGCAAATCTTCTTTACTCCTTAAGTAGCTTTAGTCTTAGCCTTTCCCCTAACCCCTATCAACTCCAGACATAACTCAAATTTTGCTTGCTTTAGTCTCAGCCTTTCCCCTAACCCCTATCAACTCCAGACATAACTCAAATTTTGTTTGCTTTAGTCTCAGCCTTTCCCCTAACCCCTATCAACTCCAGACATAACTCAAATTTTGCTTTGTGAAGGCATCAGCTGTATGTGACAATTTTTTCTACTCGAACTTCTCCTTGTTCAACCTTATCTCTGATCATAAAGTACAATGTAACATATATATGCTTCGTTCTCTCATGGTATCCTGGATGCTTGGTAAGATGAATAGCACTACTATTATCACAATACACAATGATACACCCTTGATTCAGACCAAACTCATTCATTATCCCTTTGAGCCATATAAATTCAGATTTAGTGGTTGACAATGCTACCACATGTTGGTGAGTTGATTTCCAACTTATTGTTCCAAACAGAGTAAACACAAAACCAGTTAATGACTTCCTTGTATCCACATTTGCTGCATAATCTGAATCCATAAAACCTTCTATTGGAACCTTCAACTTAGAGTTTTGTCTGAAACATAACCCTATGTTTAGTGAACCATTTAAGTACTTCATAACCCATTTTACAGCTTCCCAATGAACTAGACTTGGACATGTATCTACTGATTACACTCATAGCATGTGCAAGATCAGGTCTCAACACACCATAGCATACATCAAACTCCCAACTGCTAGCATATGGAATTCTCATCATCGCATATGGAATTCTCATCATCCTGTCCACTTCATGTTGATTCTTAGGCTCTTGCTCCTTAGAAAGCTTTATATTCTGACCTAATGGAACACTTTTATATTCTGACTTAATGGAACACTAAAATGGAACCGTTCAAAGATTCTTGAGGTGAAAACAAAAACGAAGAAGGGAGGAGATTCTTCAGGTGAAAGCAAAACGAAGAAGGGAGAAGATTCTTGAGATGAAAGCAAAACGAAAGAGGGAGGAGATTCTTGAGGTGAAAGCAAGGAGGGAAGAGATTTTGAGGTGAAAGCAAAACGAAGGAAGGAGGAGGGGGGAGATTCTTGAGGCGCCGACCACAACCAATCAGGTCCTTCCGCCCCCAACCAGCCGATTTTCGGGGCGATGATGTGTGTTTCTAATATTAGTGCCCAAAAAATTGCTCTTCCACCCCCAACCAGCCGATCACAACCAGTCAGGCCCTTCCACCTCCAACCAGCCGATTCCGGGCGCCAGCTGATCACAACCAGTCAGGCCCTTCCACCTCCAACCAGGTCCTTCCACCTCCAACCAGCCGATTCCGGGCGCGAAGATGTGTGTTTCTAATATTAATACCCAAAAAATTGCTCTGTTTTTATGAAAGCAATGGCATTGCCATAGATTTTAGGCGCTCTACAAAGAATGCGCACTCCGCTGTGTGCTTCCGCTGGCAATTCCACGGCTGCTGTGTTTTTCTGAAACCAATGGGCATTGCCATAGATTCCAGGCGTTCCACAAAATGCGCATGCTGCGCCTCCCCAAATCCGGCCCCACTCTCGGCCCAGGCCGCTGCCACTGGTGCTTCCGCTGGCAATTCCACTGCCACCCAGCTGCCGCTGTCAATTCAGCCGCCGCTGTCGAGGAGAATATCGGCACAATGGATTCCACTGCCACCCAGCTGCCGCCGTCAATTCAGCCGCTGCTGCCCTCGGCCCAGGCCGCTGCCACTGGTGCTTCCGCTGGCAATTCCACTGCCACCCAGCTGCCGCTGTCAATTCAGCAGCCGCTGTCGAGGAGAATATCGGCAATATCGGCACAGTGGATTCCACTGCCACCCAGCTGCCGCTGTCGAGGAGAATATCGGCACAGTCGAGGAGAATATCGGCACAGTGGATTGTGATCGTGGCTTGTGCCGTCTTCGAAGACGATAACTCTAAGGTAATTAATATCTCCTTGTTATAAATTAGGGTTAAGTTTTGAATTGACAAAAAATATGGCTAAATTTACAAAAAAAAAATATGGCTAAATTTACTAAAGTTAAAGAGTTGACTAAAATCCTTGCAAATATTTAGGTTTGTTAGTTATTTAGCTTTTACCATAATAAAATTTCCTTTAATAGATACATAGTAATAAAAATATCCATGAACTTTGAGTGCCATGATATTCTTGATGTGGTATTACGTTATTTCATTGAGAAACTTAATATCTCAAATTTAATCAGGTCAAGATTTTTGTTTCCAATAGAAGTTTCACATACAGATAGAGAAAAAGTATAGATTATATTTATCACAGAAGTATACAAGTAGTTACATGTAAGGATAAAAATATCTCAATATATCTTCGATATATCCTCAATATTGTATACAAGTTGTTAAATATCTCAATGTATCTTTGATATATCCTCGATATTTCCATTTTTTACGTGATCGAAGCAAAAACGGGCTGTAACGATATGTCTCCGATATTTTCATTTTTGGATAAAAGAATAAATGAAATATCAATAATTATTAGCTAAATATTGATATCGATTTCGATATCAGCGGTTTTAGATAAAAATTATAGGAAAATTCATGAATATCAAATAAATATCGGTGGAATATCGGTAAATAAATATCAGTAAATATTAGAAAATATCGGAAATATATCGATAAATATTGGTAAATGTAGGGAAAATATCCATAAATATCGAAAAATATGAGAAAAATATCGGTAAATATCGGAAAAATATATGTCGATATTTTCATCGAAACCGATATATGCATCGTTATTTTCGTAAAATCAACCCCAACCCTTCAGCCCAAACCAGCCGATTTAGCAAAACGAAGGAGGGAAAACGAATGAGGGAGGAGATGGAGAGCCCGACCCGATCACAACCAGTCAGGCCCTTCCGCCCCCAACCAGTCGATGCTCTATCGTGTTTTTCCAGTCAGGCCCTTCCGCCTCCAACCAATCGATGCTCTACTGTGTTTTTCTGAAACCAATGGGCATATGCAACAATGGCCTCCCCAAACCAAATCCCCGCTGGCAATTGGCCTCCCCAAACCAAATATCCGCTGGCAATTCCACCGCTGCTGTCCCCGCTGGCAATTGGCCTCCCCAAACCAAATATCCGCTGGCAATTCCACCGCTGCTGTCGGCCCAGGAGGAGCTGCCGCTGCTGCCGGCCCAGGAGGAGGTCATATCCGCTGGCAATTCCACCGCTGCTGTCGGCCCAGGAGGAGCTGCCGCTGCTGCCGGCCCAGGAGGAGGTGACGCTGACGCGGCGTGGATTGTGATCGTGGCTACTTCATTATGGGTAACTCTAAGGTAATTAATATCTCTAAGGTAATTAATATCTTCTTGTTATAAATTAGTGTTAAGTTTTAAATTGACAAAAAATATGGCTAAATTTGTCAAAGTTAAAGATTTTCGAGTTATTTAGCTTTTACCATAGTAATAAAAATATCCATGATCTTAATATCTTCTTGTTATAAATTAGGGTTAAGTTTTGAATTGACAAAAAATATGGCTAAATTTACCAAAGTTAAAGATTATATCCATGAACTTTGAGTGCCATGATATTCTTTATGTGGTATTAGGTTATTTCTTTGAGAAACTTAATATCTCAAATTTAATCAGGTCAAGATTTTTGTTTCCAATAGAAGTTTCACATATAGGTAGAGAAAAAGTATAAATTATATTTAACATAGGAAGATAAGTGAGGATAATGATAAGTGAGGATGTAGTATACAAGTAGTTACATGCAAGAATAAAAATATCCCAATATATCTTCGATATATCCTCGATATTTACATTTTTTCACATGATTGAAGCAAAAAACGGGCTGTAACAATATGTCTCCGATATTTTCATTTTTGGATAAAAGAATAAATGAAATATCAATAATTATTAGCTAAATATTGATATCGATTTCGATATCAGCGGTTTTAGATAAAAATTATAAGAAAATTTATGAATATCAAATAAATATCGGTGGAATATCGGTCAATATCGGAAAAATATCGGTAAATATTGGAAAATATCGGAAATATATCGATAAATATCGGTAAATATAGGGAAAATATCCATAAATATCGAAAAATATGAGAAAAATATTGGTAAATATAGGAAAAATATATGTCGATATATGCATCGATATTTTCGTAAAATTAAGATACCAATATATCCACCGAAATCGATATTTTCATCCTACTTACCCTAAAGAAATCAAGATAGAGTACATAATTGAATACATTTTTCAAGACAAAATTTAGTGGAATATTTGACAATACTTGGTTACTCTAAAGAGAAGAACACAAGAGTACATAATTGAATACATTTTTCAAGACAAAATTTAGTGGAATATTTGAATATTTTCACGCTAGCTACATTTTCGCATTAGATTCGGTTATTTTCTACCTGTTCTGAATACATTTTCAATTGAATTCATTTTATATTCTCTGCTTATTCGTCTGAAAAAATGACGTTGAATCAATACACATATACATATATAATAACATAAAGCACCACACAAAAAAATCTATAAAAAAGAAACTTTCCATCCAAAATCCCGATTTTAAGGAAACTTGCCACCGATTTTTAATTTCTATACTTTTTTTTTTCCTCCACATATCTTTCATTGATGAATTATTGGCTCCTATATAATTTAAATATAAATATAGAACCTGTGCTCATGATATTTGAATTTTTTCTTCACCCGTTATAATTTGAAACTTTTTTTTTTGGAACCTTTACCTTATTTATATATGACTAGGGGTCAACATGTGTTTTGCACATGGGGCAATTTAATTGCATAAATTAGTTACTAAGGCATTTTAATGAGTTAGTCTCCTGTGCATCAGTTGCACTGATCTGTGATTCGTGCAACTGGGCCTCGCGCGGGTCGCGCGTGGGCTGGGCTGGCCTGCCCAGCCCGTGCCTCTTTACTTATTTCGCGTGTTTTGCTCGTTACCCTCACGTTATATTAGGGTTACTTTCGCGTTATGTTAGGGTTACCTTCGCGTTATGTTAATGTGACCCCATATCCAGATTTCATACCCTTAGTTTAAAACCACTAAACTAAAATGTTAATCATACCCTCATATTATGTTAGAGTTACCCTCATGTTATGTTAGTGTTACCCTCGTGAGGGCGGGTAACACTAACATAACAACATAACATGAGGGTATGACTGCCTGAGCGAATCTTGGTGGGTTTGAGCGCCCACCAGGGTAACACGGGTAACACTAACATAACATGAGGGTATGACTGCCTGAGCGAATCTTGGTAGGTTTGAGCGCACCCACCAGGCGCGTGGGGGTGCGTGAGAGCGCGTTGGGGCGCATAAAACGCGCGCGTCAGAGGCGCGTGGGGCGGGTCGACCCGGATGCATGGATCTAGATTCATGCACCAGTTGCATAAAATATTTTGCCCATTTTAATGGCATAAATTAGGTTTATTAATTATGCAATTGTTTCCAACATGTAATTTATGAGTAATATTTCAGTGCTATCAGAATTTTGAAAATCGTAGTGACTATTAAAAAATCTATTAGATAATCAGTTAGAGGTGGAGTGCAAAATGAAAAAAAAATCTCCATTCCAAAAAATGAGTCATGTGATAAGGAAATGTGTCTTTCTTTTCAGGACACAAAGGAATCTATGTACTTGTAAAAAGAATATTTCTATTTAAATGGTATACTATTCCTAAGAACAAGATACATGTGATGCATCTAAAAGAATTGTGACTTCAATAAACATGATTAAGAGGATCTCCAGCACTAGCACTACTTTAGTACGAATTTTATACTAAATTAATTAATGCAGAAACAATATTTTCATTCCTAGCACTCTGCACTATTTTTTGTACTAAAAATGTATATTCCATTATATTTTAAATTATGAATTTATTTAATCATATTTTTCAAATATATTATAATTGATTAACATATTTACACACTTGTATGCTCTTTAATACAATTTTTATTATTTATATTCAAATTATATAAATAAAAAGTTATATGATTAAATAAATGAAATTTAAAGTAAAATGAAAACAAAAACAACAACTTATTTTTATTGAAAGGGAAATAGATGATACATAGCGATAATTCTTAATTTTCTGAATTAGAATATTCTTCCCACAAATGATCAATTAATGCATTTCGAAGTGCAAAATGAGCATCTGCATCTCTGATTTGTCTAAATCGACCAAGAAAATCCTGAAAGCGAGTAGGTTCATTCTCAGCAAATTCGATGTACGGAGGTGACACTTCCAAGTTTTCTTGAATTTGAGCATTAAGATTTTTTTCATCCTCTACTATCATATTATCCATTATCATGGACGAAAATATCGGTTTCGGTTGATATATCGGTACCTTGATTTTACGGAAATATCGGTGGATATATCGGTTTCGATAGAAATATCGGTCATTTTTAAAAAAGTATTGAAACATATATCTAATATTATACATAATTTTATAACTAATATTAAGCTTAAATTTGAAATACAATAAGATATTTAAAATAAATATAGAGATAAAATACTATTATAAACATTATAATCATTTTATTAAATTCATAAAATTTAATTAAACTTAATTAAAATTATGAGAGAAGATTGAATGACAATGTGTTAATTTATTTCAAACAATTTTACCAATTTATATAATATATTTATTTACTCCAATGATTTATATATATAGAAAGAATTTAATTTTAATTTTTAGTAGATATAGATCTTTTAAATACATATTAATCCATAATAAAAAAAGACTTCTCCACTTGCGATTCAACTTAAATATCATAAATAAAAGAAATGAAAATGAAAAGGAAGGAAAATTATTAAACGGAAAAAAGAAAAAAGGAAAGAAAAGGACATGTTGCAGTCTGCCAAAGTACAGGCGCGTTTTTCGAGACAATGATATGCAGTGATATATAGGAATATATCATTGAAAAACGATATATTAGTGATATTTTAGACGAAAATATTTGTTCCTTTGATAATATATCGATCCCTTCATTTTGCGATATTTCGGTGAAATATTGTTGAAATATCGTGAAATTTTGATCTATGTGCATTATTATGCATGCAGTCATTCAACCACAAGCGGATTCGCCACAATTGCAAATCTACTTTGAAGAACTCCAAATGTATGTTCCACATCTTTTCTACCTACTTCTTATTTTTTCCCAATATATTGTTTTTTTTGACCACTTGGTGAATGGATAGTTTGTACAAGAGTTGCCCATTTGAGATATATATTATCAGCTAAATAGTATCTTATATTGTATTCGTTCCCTTGAATAACATAATGTGCTGGAGGAGCAATATCTGTAGCAAGGTTTGAGAAAAGATTAGATGTTTTATGTAATTTATTTTTCAGTAATGTGATGTTGTATTTTCTTGCATTTTAATTTATTATTAGTAATTTTATGTATTTGCTTCTCGATTCTCTAATTTTCACTATCCATGTTGAGAAATGACCACTCACGATCATTTCAAATTACCATTCGTGTTGTTCAAATGACCATCCGTGTTGATCAAATTTTCTTGTATTCGTGTTGTTCAAATTACCATTTCAATTGTAATTTTATATCACAATTTGTTTTGACAAAATACAATTATATTATCTCAAATACTATAAAATAATTCCACAATATATAATAAATAAATAAAAAGGTAGCGTAGCACACTGTGGTGCCACAAGTAGCACCACACTGTGCACATCTCTAATCTGGTGCTATACATAGCGCCGTGCTGGAGGAAATTTTTGGCGATTCACGCAGCACTAGCGCAGTGTTGGGCTGCTCTAAGTACATATATAGCGTTACTTATAATCTTTTATCATATTTTAATTCCTATTATGTCCTATAAGATAAACCATCAAACCTTTTTTTTTCTATATATATATATATATTGATAAAATGTATAATTAAGTGTAGAAAATAATAATTGATGTAAATAATAAAGAGTTTGTTCTCTCGATACCTAACTTGTATTGTACATTCAAATGTCTTTTATCTTATGTGACAAAAATATAGGACGAGAAAACAATCTCATGAATAAAACAACAGTAACAATAATGAAACAATATAACAAACTAATCATTTATCCTAATATGTGTATTGGCTATATAATGTGTTATCATCGCTTGTGGTTTACTTGACAAAGATATTCCAATTACCAATTGACAGTTGTTGAACAAGATGGGTTAGATAAGAATTACGATAGCATATTTTCACAAGAAGTTCGCTCACATCATCGAGCACTGGTTCGGGTCAAAAAATTTCAATATTTTTTTTATGGATGGTCGATTTACACCGGTATAATTCATCAAATATAGCAACTCCTAAACGTTGAAACAATGATACAAACTAGCTGTATTTTCCCCGTTTTAAGGAATCATTTTTGTTGTGTTAGCTTTATCATCATGCACCTTTTTTATTTTTCCGGAAAATAGCAGAATTACCATTTGATATGTGTCGTGGATAAATATGATGTGTACATAATTTTTATGTTTTTTTTTTTTCTAAAACACTATTTAAAGCAAAGAATTATGATATTTCTTTACAACGAGAATGTCTTATTTAAGATTGTCTGACGAATTTTATGATAGAGATACAAATTTAGAATATAAATGTAATAGCGGTACATGACTTATGCTAGTAACGCGCAAACTGTGTACCTAAGGTACCTACCTTCCCAACCTTAAAAATGAAATAACAATGATGCCCACACATCTAGAAGGGCATAATAGTCATTACAGCCACAACCATTTTCTCCTCACAAGCAAGAAAAGGACAAAGCGACTCCTCTATTGCTAACAGCTGAAGTGTCGGTGGCTGTTCTTCACTCCAGATCCCCTGTTTTTTCTAACAACAATCTTAACTCAACCAAATCATCCACATTTTTTCTGAATTCCATATTCTTTTCTCATTAAATCCTGTATTAGATTCCTTGAGTCAAAAATCCAGTCTTTATTTTACTCTTGCCTGCATTTTCCTTCCTTTCTCATTCTGAGCTCTCCCACCAAATAAAGAATTAGAAAAATCAAGTCTTGCGACTCTCTCTCTCCTCTCTCTCTCTCGAACAATGGAGGAGAAGGGGCGTTCAAAGAAGGGGTGGTGTGGGTGGTTCTTGGTGCTAATAGTTGTAGCTGCCATTGCGTTTGCAATATTCTATACAGTGAAGCAAAAGATGCACAAATCCGAGCCAGATGCAGCCCCTATTCCGGGCCCACCAGGCGCCATTGCCAAGAAGTATGCAGATGCTCTCAAAGTTGCTACCAAGTTCCTCGACATACAGAAATGTACATTCCCACTTCCTTTGTTTTCGATTTTCATAAGATCTGTTCACTTTTGTTGTGTTATAAATCCCATGTTTGAACCATAGCCATTATCAGTTAGATTTGTGTTCAAGTCTTTTGGTGATGATTGCATGAATTGGGAATAAAATGTTTTCTTGATTGTGGGATTGTTGTTTGGCATTGAAGCTGGGAAGCTGGTGGATAATGAGATTTCTTGGAGAGGGGATTCTGCTTTGGATGATGGAAGTGAGGCAAAATTGGATCTTTCCAAAGGGATGTATGATGCTGGGGATCATATGAAGTTTGGATTTCCAATGGCTTACACTGCCACTGTTTTGTCGTGGTCGATTCTCGAATATGGGGATCAAATGAAGGCTGTTGATCAATTGGAATCTGTTCAAGGCTCTCTTAAGTGGATCACTGATTACCTGATTAATGCTCATGCTGCTGATAATGTTCTATACATTCAGGTTTGTTTCAATCTTTGTGTTTTATATGAATACTTGATATGGAGTGTTGCATAATGTGGCAATGGTGCTTGTGGATCTAGAATTCGTTATTACATTGATGTTTCCGCATTTCTTGGATGGTTGTGCGAGTGTTGGGACATATATTTAGCACATTGTATCTTAGCCTATGATTTATCTCTAAATATAGAGTAAAGCAATTTTCGATTTTAGAAGCATGTTGGATTCTTGACCTTTTGGGATATTGGGTTGAATGGTGATGTGAATATAGCTTTTTAGGTAAATAGTTTTCAACCATTGTTAGCACAAAGATGGAGATCTATGTTGACTGTGCTTACTTTAGCAAGAAAAACCCACCCTTTTTCACCATTTTTCGGGGTAAAAAAAAAGAAACGAATCTCTGACCACCTTGAGTATACAATAGACATATATATTGATGAGTTTAGCTTAGAATTTCTTACGCATTACAATTGAAGAGTCACACTATCTGCCGGAGGTTTGAAAAGCCATTAAATTGGTTATATGCCTTAGTCGAAATTCTAGAACAGAAACAGGCTGTTGATCAGCAGTCAGCAATCTTGAAGCTGTTGTTCAGCCATTGTCTCTTCCATAAAAGGCTTAATATCTTCTTGGCACACACATCATACATCCCAATTCCTAGTTAGGAGATAGCTACGCTAGAATTCACTCAAACGACTGACAGAAAGTTGTATAGATCTCCATGTAGATTAAATCTTGGTTTGATCTTTGTTCATTCTTTGTTTTGCATTGAATTTGCTCATGTGAAACGTAAGGTGGATAAGCTAGTGTTATTGGTCAAATGACATTGCAGGTAGGCAGCCCTAAAATCGATCACGGTTGTTGGGACAGGCCAGAGAACATGAAAGAGGCAAGGCCTCTCACACAGGTGAACACATCCTCCCCCGGATCTGACGTAGCCGCTGAAACGGCAGCGGCTCTAGCATCGGCATCTCTTGTCTTCAAGGCCACTGATTCTGCATATTCGGCTACACTTCTAAAGCATGCTAAACAATTATTTACATTTGCGGATAAATATAGAGAATATTACAGCGTTAGTATTCCTGAAGTCCAAACATACTACAATTCCACGGGCTATGGTGACGAGCTATTGTGGGCAGCGAGCTGGCTCTATCATGCAACGGGGGATAAATCATTATTTTGAGTACGTCACTGGAAAAAATGGTGAAGATTTCGCTAATTGGGGAAGTCCTACTTGGTTTAGCTGGGATAACAAGCTCGCTGGAGCTCAGGTATATTTAATCTTTCGACAAACGAATGTGTTATATTTACATTCCATGTTCGATGTGAATAAATATACACTGTCATCTAGGCAAGTTAATGAGTTGCTTATTTTGTTATGTAAACCTGATTCTTACCTTTTCTTGGACCCAAATTAAGTAAATGAGTTGTCAATAAGTATGTAACGAAACACGTCACTGCAGGTTCTGCTATCCAGAGTTAGCTTCTTTGGCTCGAAAGGGGTCTCAAATTCCGAAGTTCTCGAGAAGTACAGAGAGTCAGCCGAGGCTGTCATGTGCGGTCTTTTACCCAAATCGCCAACCGCCACCCTTAGCAAAAATCATAGTAATTTTCTTTTCGATTCATGTTTCTTTACTTGAATATTCCATTTATTCTTCAGTTTGATTAATAATTAAGTTAGATCTCTCCATGTAACTTCACTTCATATTGCTCAACTTCTACTTGTTTATGCAGATGGTTTGGTATGGATAAGTCAGTGGAATGCTTTACAGCATCCTGTGGCATCAGCATTTCTAGCCGCCATTTACAGCGATTACATGCTCTCGTCTCGAACGCCTAAGATTTCTTGTAATGGAAGAAACTTTAGGCCCTCAGATCTAAGAAAGTTTGCCATCTCACAGGTTCTCTCTCTCTCTCTCTCTCTCTCTCTCTCTCTCTATCTATCTATCTCTCTCTCTCTCTCATGCATGTTACTCATATGCAACAAATATAAACATTTCAGGCAGATTATGTGTTGGGTGATAACCCATTGAAGATGAGTTATCTTGTGGGTTATGGTGATAAGTATCCACAATATGTTCATCACAGAGGAGCCTCAATCCCAACCGACGCAACCACAGATTGCAAAGACGGGTTCAAATGGCTTGACTCGGACCAGCCAAACCCTAACGTTGCAATGGGTGCATTAGTCGGTGGGCCATTTCTTAACGAGTCGTTTATTGATTCAAGAAACAACTCAATGCAAACTGAACCAAGCACATACAATAGTGCAGTCATGGTCGGGCTCCTCTCTGCCTTGGTCACGACATCATCTGTCGTCCAATCTTTCACGTAAGAAGCATTCATTTTCGACTAAAAATCCACTACTATAGTTACTACATATCTTTAGGTAATGGGAAACACATTTTGTGCATATCTATCTATCCACCGTGTAAATTTTGTGAGAGTATTAAGCTGATATGCTGTGTTTGTATGTGTTTGAGTTGACGTCCTCTGTCTCGATTGAGTCTTCCACATGTCGTTATTGCATTCGTGATTACGTTTGATGGTTGTATGAATCATGACAAACACGTGATCAGATTAGAAAGCACTTCTAGTTGGGAGTATGTGTAGTTTTAAGAGTGGAACTCATTAAGTTTGTGATCTATCTATCTAAAAATTTATGTTCATGACTCGATAGAAAAGTTTCTGTTGTGGATAGAGCACTCACGAGTGGGCCCGTTTGTATTTTCCGGTCTCGATTCTTTATTGTAAAATAGTATTTCATCTTTAATACAATCATCGATGTAATGAAACACAAGATGAATCATGACAAGTAACAAATTAAAATTGATTTATATGTCACGTGTGGATGAAAAAGGTTATTGGATAAGATAAAAAATAATCCAAGGTTATTGGATAAGATAAAAAATCATGGATTATGATGACATAAATCATTATGAAATATGTCAGAAATGCACCAATATAAAGTAAGCCACTATTTTTTCCCATGTGAATTCAACTCATATATTGTTCCGTATGATTCAATCAGTGGAATCACTCTTGGATTCCATATTTATCTTTTTATTCCAATTTTAATTAGTGAAAATATCTCCGTTTATCCATTTTTTGTATGTTAAGGAATTTATTTACCAATTTTTTTACCCATTTTTTGGCTGAAATATCAATAATGCCCTCAACTTAAGTTTATATTTACATAAAGTGGAAATACCTCTGATATCATATCAGCATATTGTGAACACGATATCAGCATATCATGAACACAATATTATATTTCGTGTTCATGATATGTTGAACCTTTCTGCATATCGTGAACACGAAGGTTCAACATATCGTGAACACGATATTATTTTCCGTGTTCACGATATGTGAACAGTTCTGCATATCGTGAACACAATATTATTTTCCGTATTCACGATATGTGAACAATTTTGCCTATTGTGAACACGATATTATTTTCTGTGTTCACAACATGTTGAACCTTTCTGCATATCGTGAACACGATATTATATTTCGTGTTCACGACATATTCACCTTATCTGAAAGGTAGACGCAGGTAGAGTTTCTGGACACGAGTCGAGTTTCCTGGACACGGGTAGAGTTTCTGGACACGAGTCGAGTTTCCTGGACGTGGGTAGAGTTTCTGGACACGAGTAGAGTCTCATGGATTCTTTTCTTATGTAAATATAACTAAAATTAAGGGTATTATGGATATTTCACTTTAAAAATTGGGTAAAAAAAGTTATTTTTAAAAAAATGGGTAGATAAGTTCTTTGGCTTATGAAAATGGATATTTTGGAAATCCTGCCTTTTAATTATGTTATTTTATACATATGAAATATTTATTTTATTGAATATAATTGTATTTCAAATGATTTATCTAGCAATAATATAGAGGATGATGTCCCAATCTCATGTGCTGAGTCAATATAGTCAAATGAAGGGTATGACTAATTCTATTTTATAAATTAGTATTTTCACTTTGGTCCCTTAAATTCCAACTATTTACAAAATATTCCTTTATTGTCGGCAACTAGTTCAGATTAATCACTTTTTTGACACCTACTACAATTGTGTGTTTGGTGGCTACAATCTATGTTGCGTGCAATCTGCAAGATAAATATAATAATCTGATTTAATAATTTCTACTTGGATATAATATTTTTATGATTTAAATCATATATATATATATATATAAGTAAATATTCCCTCTCATTTATATTAAGACATTCAGTTTTTATTACATCAATTTATGTGTAGAACTTATGAATTATACTTGTGCAGGATTTTATAATATATTGTGTGTTGTTAGAGATTTTGTTTCTTAATAACTTTTTGTTATTATTTCTAGAATGTAATAGCTAGATTATAAAATTAATTATTCAAGGAATTTGGTGGGCTGAAGTAAATTTTTATATCTCAATGTCTTTAAGTTAGCTATATATTTCATGGATCACGTTATAAACAAACTAATCAATTAATTAAATGTTGATTCAAATGTAAACATCAAACACACATTTAATTTAGCCAAGAGTATTTTTCACAACAAACAAATTAGAACAATATAAACCATATCAGTTGTTACATTTTTTTTTTTTACATTGTTTTTTATACAGTAATACATGATGTTACAAACATAGATATAGACATATTCATTGTACTTACTCATGTCAAAAACAATGCCATCAATTAATCAAAATACAAAAGATGATCACCAAATATACATGGAAATTAAATACAGGTACAAATAAATATATAAGCAATATTGTCTAACAAATTTAAATTAAACGGATATATGTTAGACACAGTCTAATTAAAACACAAAATTTAATTAATAAAGTATTGCAACTATATGATCCCCTAGGGCCTAGCTAGACCTTTGCTATTATCATGTTTTTTGTGTCAATAATTGATTTAAAATTCTTCTATTTACTTTTGCTTAAATACTCTGAAATTTAAATGTCAACGAGCAATATCTGATCTTGTAGTATATCCCAATTGTTGTTCCATCTCCCAACTTAGCTTTGGTGCATCCCCATTATGAATTGGAACATAATCCTGCATAAATAAACACAATTATTTGATATTATATTTCGTATAATTAATATATTCATGATTACGTAAATTATATAGTCAAGAAAATGTTCTGTACTTGTATAATTCTTTTTTAATTTTTTACGGTTTTACAGATATTTTACATGATGATTAAGTGAAATATCGAACATTTATTAGGGCTAAGTTTTGTTCTACCATTTTCCTAAGGTAATAGTATACTTCTCTACTCATAGCTATAAAAAATAGCAATTTCGGGGAAAATTCACTCTTCATTTTCCCAAAAAGCCTTAATAAAAATTAATTTTTACCTAGTTTTCGGCCAAATCACTATTCGCTAAGAATAATTTAGAAAATCAACCCTGGAAAAAGTGTTGAAAGATTGTTTATTATGACAATAGGTAGAAAAGTAATATATATATATATATATGTGTGTGTGTGTGTGTGTGTTTAATGTGATAGTTTCTCATGAACATCTACAAAATATTATTTATAGTAAATGAAATTTATGATTTGAGGGGAAAGCCTACAATGTGGGGCCCGAATATTGAGTTAGGACAGAAATAAATGGTATAGTGAGTATAACCAAAGTGGTACCTCAAGCTTGGACATAAGCTCACGGGCAGTCTGGGCAGACAAAATAATGTGACGGGCAGATGGTGCAATGAAGCCCTCATCCACAGCCTTGTCTATGAAACACAGCAATGAGTTGTAGTAACCATCCACATTCAGTAAACCTACCTGTATTTACCATTTTTCAATATATAATTATAATTTGTCACATATATATTAGAGGAAATAGGTTTGAAATACCCATATAAATATAAGAAGAGATTATTTTACTCACTAATATAATAAATGTCTCCATATACTCATATATATAAGAAAATGTATCCAAATACCCACTTTTCATTTTACTGTACAATGATTGGCAAGCTTATGTCAGTTTTTTACTTTTCTTCGTTTTATTTACTTTTGCCTTTTATTTTCACATTTTATTTTACTTTTTTACTTGGTTAATTGTTGATTGGTTACTATTTAGAGATGTTTAAAAACTAAGTCTAAATATTAACCAATCAATAATTAACCAATTCCTAATTTTTTAAATTTTTACATAATTTTTTAAATAATTTATATAAATTAAAAACTAAGCCCTATTCTAGGGTTGCACGAAACCTTACTTTTCGTGAAGCCCTGAAAATATAGGGAAATGTTTCGTGAAACCCTATATTTTCAGGGTTTCACGAAAGGTGTCAAGGTCTCGTGCAACGTACAAACCTTTCGTGAAACCCTATATTTTTCAAGGTTTCACGAAAGCTTCTGTGAAATTCTAAATTTCTTAAATTCACGAAATGACCATAATTCAAGTCCTAATACATTTTTTTATGGAGAAGAAAGGGGAAGAGAGGGGTGAAAGAGAGAGGGCCCGTTTTTTTTAATTTAATTTACTTTTTTTTTTAAACTTCATTTACACGTGTAGGTTTGGAGGCGGGTGGGGTAGGTTGACAGTTATTAGTGCATTAAATGCAAAAATGATTTGCGGTGCAATTTTTAAAAAAATGGGTATTTGGGGATATTCTTTTATAAAAGTGGGTATTTGATGATATTATGTTATATTGGTGGGTAAATTAAATATTTTTTTTTTATCTTAAATTGGGTATTTGAAGTAGCGGACTCTATATATTATCATCTAAATAAATGTGAAATTAATCCACTATAGTCTATATAATGAAAATATAATAGAGATATATTGGAAATTGTAATAACTAATTAATACCGGTTTATCATGAATACCAAGTTGAGCCCAAGTTATAACCTCTAAGAGCTCCTCCAATGTACCATACCCACCTGCAAAACATTAAATTATCAACAACATTAATTTCTTTCAAAAATAATTAAAAATAACATGAATTGAAAGTTTTACTTAATGAAATAAATTAAATAACAATTATGAAATGGATTTTTAAAAATAAAAATTACCAGGTAGGGCTATGAATGCATCAGCTTGTCTAGCCATCTCTGCTTTTCTCTGGTGCATACCAGAAACTGCTCTCACTTCTCCTACTGGTTCTCCTGTTATCTGAAATGACATTATTGCCCCTCAGATTATATGTATATGTGAGAATATTATTTTATGTGGGATTTCATTCTTGAATCTTGATATGGAAAAAGGGTTATCTTTAAATCTTGGTACAATTAATTACCTCTCTAGGCATCAGGGTTTTGGGGATCACCCTGCAGAAAAGAAGGACAATATTTATGTAAAATAAAAATCAAGATTTATAAAATGAAGACAAAAAATTAATTAATAGAAAAAAAAAAGAATTATAACCCTAACACGTGGCGACCACCATTGTACACAGCTTGAGAGACTAGTCCCATCAACCCAATGCTTCCACCTCCATAAACCAAGTCTATGTTCCTTTCAACCTGTCCATTATTAATATCTTTTCAACACACACACACAATATTTTAAGTATATATTTCCACACACAAACACATATTGTTTTGCATTATCAACACGCAATACAAGTTTAACTTGAACACCATGCTATAGGCCTATAGCTAGTAATTAACTACTCATAATACAGACAAACATCACAATCAATCATCTTATCTCCATGATCATCATCACAGACATAACTTAGTTATGATCTGATAAAACACCATGTTATGATAATATGAATGATATTCTTTCTCACTAATAAAGAGAGGAAATTATGATTTACCAATTCTTTTCCAAGCTGCACAGCTGCAATTTGGTAGCTAGGGTTCTTGCCAGGGCTGCTCCCACAGAAGACACATATCCTCTTGAATCTTGATGGCTTTGTGGGCATGTTGTTGGATATTTTCCATTGCAGATTGTTTTCTTGAAAAGGGTTTTTGTTATGTTTTTGATGGACTGATTTGAAGGAGAGAAAGAGAATTGGTTCTTGAAAATATTTGTGATAATTTGAGAGTAGAGAAAAATGGTGAGTAGAAAGGAATGAAATGAAGGGGTACAATATTGGCAAGTGATTGGTCCCCTTTTATATCCACATGCCTAAGGCCTTCCAATCCTTGTTTTACACTTGGCATATGTTTTTCTCCTTTTTTTTTAACTAATATTTTTGGTTTTATATTGCAAATTGTTGTCATTTTCAATCTAAAGTCTACAGAAAAAAAGGAGCTAGCTAGGGCCTTGGCTTAGTATTTCTTTTTATGGGTTTTTCTTGTTCTCAAGTTTGGGAATTTCTGCTTGATGTGTGACCCATATGTTTTGCCTATTCAATTTCATAAGTACCATTAAATGATGCTTCTGAAACAAAAGAAAATTTTCATCCTACCAAACATCATAATTTCACCATGTTCTAGACTTTGCCATTTGATTGTACTTTAAGTGTTTTGAGCTTTATTTACATAGCCCATAAAGAAAAAAAAAAAAAATCCACTATGAAATATTGTACTATAAACAATTTAAATTGGTTAAATGCAAATTTTTTAAAGAGGTAAAAAGATATATTAATTATAATAATCTAGTGGGTCAGCCGAAATATGAAAACGACAAAAAGTGTAATTTTCTTTTTTGTTATGTTCAGATCTCACACACATGCACAAGTTGCAAGTAAACTGTACACAGGTCGTTTTATGTTAATGATTGTAACGATTTTGTTTCAATATTGGAATGTTTTGTGCAGAATTTATCATAGCATGAATATTGAAAATAATAAAAAGATAAACTCCATTTTCCTTAATTTAAAATTAGAATATTAAATGTGGGTGCATATATATGTGAAGCAGAGGATCATGGAATGGGGGTGGTGGGATCGGGAATAACATGGGAAGAATGCAGCCAAGACGGTGCCGTATAGAGGTGCACGTGCAGCTTTATGGGCTAACTAAGCTCCGACAAACTCACCAATATGGCCTCATTCACATTTCCCTTTTTAGACCAAAATTCTTCATCTATTACTATAATCTACACTTCTCCATACCTAATATTCTACATTCCTATTCTTGTCTTTATTTCTATACTTTCTTTGAGAATGAATGTTCATCCTTTAGTTTTCTATTCATATTTGAAGTTGAACTCTCGTGATTGTAAAGATAAGTTTTTTCGATTGTCGTAAAAGAAAGTTGTCATGTGTAGATTGTAACAACTAGAGTCAATTTATACTCTTTATAAATTTTTCCCTTCTATTAAGAGTGATTGGATTTTGTTCCCCTATTGGACTAAAAATCCCAGTACCTTCAAATTCGAGAAATTGCATGTCTTATTATTGTTGTAGATCGTGAAAACTAAGATCAATTTATCCTCCTTTATAAAATTTCCCCCGTTGTTAGAAGAGATTGCATGACCATTTTGTTGTATACTTTAGCACAAGCCTTCACATCATACAATTAAAATCCAACTATAAATGAATGTTGATTAATCTATGCTAAATGCTAAACCTAACTAGTGAAATGCATAATGCACTAAATACAATATTAATTATCCATATACATTGCATAATGTACATATAGTAGTTTATGTTTATAGATAATGGATAACATCAAAGATTTTCCATGGAAAGTATTTTTCTACACATGTGTGGTCATAAATAACCCTTTCCTAATTTTTGCATGATATATGCATGCATCTTTATTATTGGTCCACATACTCATGACCACTGAGTACATTTTGACCAACATATTAGTTGGGAATTGAAGATGATGATGATGATGGTAATGTATATATATATATATATATATATATATATATATATATATATATATATAACCACAAATGTAAGCTTCCAGGTAGCTTGGCTTAAAGTTGCTGGGGCTACAATTTGGAGTGAAATTGCTCTTTATGAATAACGACTAATCATTGAAATGCCCTTCATTTA
This sequence comes from Scutellaria baicalensis, assembly GCA_005771605.1. Classification (NCBI taxonomy): domain Eukaryota; kingdom Viridiplantae; phylum Streptophyta; class Magnoliopsida; order Lamiales; family Lamiaceae; genus Scutellaria; species Scutellaria baicalensis. The sequence continues at coordinate 13,703,359 of CM016728.1, forward strand.
TTATAAACAAATTGGTGCACTTGAAAATATAATTGCGCTTTTTCAATTAATTAAATTCCACTATCCAATTGACATGAAATGAAGAGACGTGGGGAGCATCTCAGCCGTTGATTTCGAGATTGGATCATAGTTAGTTGGAGCTAAAAGTTATGAAAGTGCTATTTCCAAGAAGATGATCATGAGACCTTATATTAAAATATTTTTATAATAATTTGGGTTTGTTTTCATTATTTCAAAACCTCTATAAGTTGAAGCATGCTTGTAAAGATGAGAACATAGAGTTTAGAGAGAGAGAGAGAGAGAGGGGTATTTTTCTTCTTCATCTATACATTCCAATTCCAAATGGGGTAACCTTAGTAGGTGACTCTTTACTTTGAATTAGGAAGATATGAATTAACTCATTAGTCGAATGAAATGTAAATTAAGAGATGTATTCAAGTGACAAACAATTGTAGGAATAGAGAGTTGCATGCTCCACTTATGGGTTTGACATTTATTTCATCAAACTAATTTTTCCATTTTATTGGATTTTGACACGTGACTTATGCGTGACATATGTTTAAGGATTTCTTGTATTCAGAAAATCACTGACAAATAATTTGCTAATATGTGCAAAATTGTTGATAGTTTAATGAAGTTCCAAATATGATCATTATTAAACTCAATGAATTATGTATTTCAATTATACTTTACCACTCTTACAGTACAAACTATGAAATTTTTTAAAGTATCGGCCCATATCGTCAATTTTGTAAATATATTGTGTATATTCTTCTATTTTAGACTGGAAATTGACACACTAAAATTGAATTCGAAATGGAATGATTAATAGTGTAAAAGGAATTAGTTATTTTTCATGAGTGTCATAAGTCTACCTTAGTTGACTTTTTTTATTTAATTTCAACTATATTTGTTCTCTACTTATTAAATCAGTCAATCTAAATTAAATTTAATCTTAGTCTTATTAGCGTTGTAATTTTCTTACTTGATCATGTCTGTGTTCGTGTTATCGTGCCGACATTTAAGACGCAAAGTCGTGTGAAAGATTCACAATTTCCCCATTCTAAGAAATAGATATATAATGACAATTGATACATAACTAATACTCTAAAATTTAGTAAAATTAAAATATTATTAAAACAGGGGGAAAGAATAATTGAAAAGAATATTCAAAGCAAGCCACGAGCCGCTTTGTCAAAGTGACATGGTGGGCCCAGCTTGTTAAAATATTAATGTGATTAAAAACTCCAAATAGAAGAACATAAATTAAAGAAAACAAAGAGATATTACATTCATTTCATAATAATTGTGGTTCTGGTTCTGAATTATTTTATAAATTAAAGAATATACAAATTGGACATATATATATATATATATATATATATATTCTTGGAAAAAGTTGAAGTTTTTGCCCATTTTGGGGCGTATTTATGGTGGGTCTCATTTGGTAAAAATTGTATCCGTTTAAAGGGGCGTGTTCTCCTCCGTAAGAGCTTCGATTCGGTTTATAACTCATCCAAAATGGTTTAAGGGTGAATGAGAAATTGGGAGCCGAAGTAGTGGTTTTAGATCATAGTTGAAGCTTAGAAATGTTGGAAATACTATTGTCCCACATAGGAACTTTAGTAAGTTTTACACTAGTATATAATGTTTTCCACCTTATGAGTTGATAAGGTGTTTACTAAAAGGCTCTCTCTCGTGCGAGGGGGTGCAAATCATTTTCAAGCAGGCTCGAATCAATGGACGCATGTGTCTGCGTACACGAATGTCGGTCCAGAAAAGGGTAGGCCAAGCCCGATTCCTTTTGCCACCCGACTCGGTCCATGCCTCTTCAACTTCCGGCGGCTTTTGGCCTTTTGGCCTTTCAGATTCCAGTAGTTCAACGTTCAGCCTTCGTTTTCACCTCTTTTTCTTTCTTCCGATTTTCCTTGTTCTTCGGTGCAAGTCAGACGCTTATCTCAATTCGCCGTGAGCAGCAGTCTCGTGCAAGTCTGCGTGCTCGTAATCGTTGTTCCCTGGGAAATAGACGTCATTCTGGTCTCGTGCACCTCGGTGAGACGACAAATCTGTTTTAAGGGAACTGTGCTCGCACAGGCCTTGGTTTTCGACCGTTCTTTCTAGCCGTTTTTTGCATCTATTTCCTACATATATATATATATATATATGATCTTAACTAATTAAGAATTTAGGATATAAAATTGAAAAGAAAATCAAAATAATCTCATATAAAATATTATATCAAAATCGTAAAACTAACATTTAATATATGATAAGAAAATAAAACTTATTTTAGACGTGACATTTATAGGATCAGAATGCACATTCGATCATGCAAAATAATATGTCAGAAATGGGAAGAGTCCGATCTAGTAAAATAAATATATGTTTTAATTATTAATATTTAATTTAATAAAAAGAATAGATACAATCACGTAGGAATGGGATAGATCTTACATCATCTCAATATATTTAATGTTTATATTTAACATTAATAAATGCAAAATAAGTTTTTTTATTAATAGAATCTTTTTATGATTAAAGTAAGAATTTCTTCATTAAATTGGCATTAATTTCAAATTTACCAAACTTCTCTCTACATAATTAATATAGGAAATTCTTTTTTCATTTATAAAAACTAATAAACACAGAATTTTAAGTGATTCAAGTCACAGCAGTCGGATTTCCTTGAATAAAATGAAACAGGTCCCAATTTTTAATTTTTTCCCTGGATTTTAGTTTAATTAAAATTTGAAAACTATCCTATTCAAAACCCTAAATTGCAATCTATTTTGATGACACTGACCAATTTATTACATATAAACTAAAAACTGACTGATGAAATATGTTAGAATTGTAATAATGAAATTTCATTTCATACAACAATATAAGATCGATGTCTCGTACAAGTTTTTCAAATGAGCAATGATTCTCTTCAATATTATTCGATTATTGTCCTAAGTTTCTAATTTTTGATTAAGAAGTCACACCTCACCCATAACTAACCATTACTTTTTATAGTTTCAATATCATTATAAACATATACTCCCTCCATCCCGGTTAAATCAGCCTACTTTGACCGGCACGGATGTTAAGAAAAAGCTGTTAACTTTGATTTGATGTGTTATTTTAATATTTTTGAGTGACAATTTTGTAATTTAAAGATATAATTTGAGTGCAAAAGTTGTAAAATGAAAGAAATGGAGGGGTAAAAGAGTAAAATTTTATTTGTCATTTTGGGGCTGACAGATTTAATTGGGACAAACGAAAATGACAAATAGACAATTTTAACTGGGACGGAGGTAGTAGTTATTAAGCATAATTATATAAATTGTCATCTTTTGCCCTTTATTTTCCCTTTAATATATTTCAACTTTGAAGGCATAATTAAAAGTAGCGTGAACAACGGAAAATGTCATCCTGCCGCCACTCCCTATCTACAAATTTCCAACACTTTTTAGTTTTGAGGAATATTCCCTCTCAAAGTATATATAGACTATTTGATCTACTTTTCACTATCTACTTCAAATTTCGAAGTCAAGCTTTCTCTTTTATGGATCATATTATTTCTTGAAATTTCACACAAGCAACATTAATTCCTTTCACATACTTAACAATGACTTATGAATATGATTTAGGTTACATGACTTTTCTGGTACCAGAATGTTTATGATTTTAACCAATCAGATGAAAAATCGAGTTTACTATGCAAAACTTCTGATTGATGGATTAAGATATATACATGCACTTTGATTCTTTTTTTTTGTTTGTTTATGAGTTGTTATTTACATTCTATGTTTTTGTTAAGCATTTGCAACATCACTAAAGAAAAAGGTACTAGCATTATGAATATGTGTTGAATAGGGTTTGGAAAATGATGTATCAAGGAAAAGGAAAGTAGAGAATAGTTTGAATAAATGAACATTTTCCCATTGTTTGTTATCTATGTGAGAGATATTTTCCACCTAATGGTGCATGTTCTCATGAGTAGGATAGAAGGATTTAAAGTTGGTGGGGTGCGTAGGATAAGGATCATGTGTGCACACGTGGTAGTATCTCTGTCTCTACCTAGTTTTGCCTCCTCTAATCCAGCCGATACAATCCCTCCTTTTATCCCATTTATAAAACTTATCCCAAACACCTCTCTTGTTCTGGTTCCGACGGGATCCTCCGTTCCACATTTGTATTTTACCCTAAATTCTAATGTAATGACATATAAGATGAAATATCAGTTTGAAGTAAAGGATTCAGTTTGGTTCGTTAGGGTGGATGACATATGGAGGGTGGATGAGATATGGAGGAATACTATAGATAGTGATAATTAGGGGGAAATCTAATACTTAGAAGAGAGACTTTATCTTGTTTGGTGTGGTAAAATTTGGAGGTGGATAATTATTAAGTATGTTTGGTATTATGTAAAATATGATGAGATAAAATGTATATACACACATACACACATCATGAATAGATGCAGTTAAATTATGAGTTTAATTGCTATTTTGGTGGGATTATTTAGGTCTAGCTAATGAGATTAAATTAACAATGTTTTTTTCTTTTTTTGTTCAAGGGATCAAATTATGAAGGGATTAAATTTAATACTCATCTTCATTACATTTCAAGCATGTTAAAGTAACATATTTATGTAAGGCGCGATATGTTTGATGTTTTTTTTTTTAGTAAAAAATTTAAGATCGTCAATTTTTGAGATTCAATACAACATGCAATTTTCCTACACAAAAATATACTTTATTAATATGTAGGTACAATTAGTTGGTATATAGAATTATAAAGCAGCATAACACATTAATTAGCCCCCTAGTTGCTTAAATATTAATTAATTAATTGTCAAATTGATCTGATTTCTATGGCTTAAAGATGATGCACGTTATTTAATATATAGCCATGAGATTCTACTAAATGATTAGATATAGATTATATCATGATTTTCTGCAAATTTTTTTGATTGTTATTATGTCGTTATTCAAACAATAATGAAGAGTTAACTAATCATTAAGTATAATTGCTTTACATTGATAAAAACTATATTAATAGTTTAAAACAAAACTAATTTGGTATATACAACTGAAATTTTATTACCCATCCATATAGCATAGGCAATTAATTAAATTATGAAAGTGGGGCAAATAATATATGTAAAATATGAAGGTCTAAAGTGTTAGTTGATTCACTTGATTGATATATACCATTGTCTTTCCATAAAAAGTGGGCTTTGATCCTTTTGACTCATTGCATTTTTGTTCAAACAAACATAATAAAACAATGATTATTAATAAACTATGCCACAACATATCGTTACAAAACATGATCTCCAAAAATTAAGTAACGATTAATATATATATATATATATATATATATATGTCTATTATTAAATGAATCAAGTCGGCTTATATATATGCACATAATCTGTATCATGAGTTTTTTTCAAGCAACCAAAATTTATATGAAATTAAATAGTATGGTTTTTTTCCTTCATATATTGATATTAAGCTTGAGTCTAAATTATAGAATTTCATATGGCTTTATTTGTGACAGTTATGGAATATTGAATCTTGAATAAATTTGTAAAAAGAGTTAAGTGGAAAGTAACATCATCTTTAGAAGGCAAAAAGAGAAAGTAGAAAGCCTAACCACTCCCAAAAAGAATGAAAGTTGGACAAATTCAAATGGATTAGAGTGGACAAAATTAATTTGGAATTTGTATGACCTTTTTGGAGTCCCCAATAGATGTATCTGGTCATAATATGCTTCACTAACACTTTATTAAATACTTAAATATACGAAATATTTCACATAAAAACTTACATAAGATGATTTGATAGAAAGTTTCCATGAAACGGGTCACTTTTATCCACTAATATCAACTCATTTCCATAAATTTAAATTTAAATTTTGAAGTATGAGTTGTGGTAGACCCATTTTATATACTCGTCTTATATGAAATGATCTGTGAGATAATCTTTTCATAAATAGTTAAATAGTTAGAAAAAATATATATCATATGTCAAATGTCAATCGCCGAACTCGATGACTAAAGAGACAACAAGAAGTATCTGTCATGTTTTCATAATGTTTCAACATTAATTACATCACTATCTCATAAAAATTTAAATAATCGAATTACTATACCGATTATATATTTTTTTTTTTGAAAAGTAAGGATGATATTTGAGGGTGTCATTTATGATGGGAAATATAAAATATGGCATTACTGAAAATATCTATTTTAATTTGATGTTAAGCTAAAAGCAAGCAAGAGGCAAAAAGCAATAAATTGGAATTTATATCGATTCAAGAAAAATAATAATTATGCAGAGTAGTCCACTATTTTCTTTGTTTTTTTAAATGAAACATGCAATTCATGATCTGAATTTTCTTGTCTAAATCATTTTAATTTTAGTTTTATTTAACTTCACATATATTATCATGTAACATGCAAAATACTGTCATGTAGCTAGCAATCAAGTAAAATTAAAATTATAAAAATACAATTTTAGAATCATGCATCTAGTTAATTTCTATCAAATTTGATTTTGTATTTTGAAAAACTCTACTTCATTATATATAATCTGTTTTGCTTTTGGAGATAAATAATTAATTATACGCACCATTTTTGATATAACCCATGAAGTTCCTTATTTTGTGAACATGATCAAGAAAAGCAATAAAACAGTAAATATAGCTCTCAACATGAGTTTCTTAAAATATTAAAACTATACCTAACTTAATAAATATTTAGGTAAACTTAGAAATATTTAATTTCTTGTCAAAGAAACAATTGGAAGGAAGTAACTAAATGTGATTGGGTGCATGACAAAGTAAGAAATGTATTATAAATTAAAGAAAGTGTTGATAATTAAAAGAAATAAAGTCTTCCATGCTTTTCATGGAATAGTAAATAAAACTAAAAGCGTGTATTTTGCACTATAAGCGTTGAACACAGAATAGTAAGCGTGGAATTGAAGTTAATTACTTCTTCATTTTTAGAGTATTAATTAATCAATTAATTAATTGTAGCGTCACCAGTGACTTATGTGTGAATGTGAAATGAAATCAACAGTCCTTAATTTCTATGCTATTTTTTAAATTAAATGTTTGAGTTCTCTCTCTCTATTAAATTATTAAATAATTATCAATCAACAAACATTTAAAAACAAGTTTCATGTGTTTTCAAAACCCTAAATAGAATGGTTGGTTTTGAGTTGTTGATTGACTCGTTTCATATCTAATTAAGAAAATGATCAAGGCACAATATCTCTTTATTTTTATTTTGTAGAAACACTAATATTATTTTTAAATTAATGGTTAACTAGGGCGCCGACTTGCGTGAGGTTTATTAAACTAACCATGGTTCTCATCGTGGGAACTAAAGCTTAAATTGGAAATTGAGATTTTGTTTATTCAACTTTACTATATGCATGGAATTTTTATTGTTTTTCTATATTGTATTTTATTTCAACGATTCTTCTTAAATGTTTAGATATTGTTATATATAAATATCATATGGACACACTTCATGACATACACTTAAAATATACAACATCACAATAACTATTTCATAATATATAATTCCAACTGATCGAATAATCAATTTCACATAGTTTATGATGATCGAGTGATGTTTTGAGATCAGATTTATTGATTATAGGTAAGAAAAACTAAGGATGTGTTGTTTTCCTTTTTTTTTTTTTTTTAAATTCAGCATTGTATGAAGTTGTAGTTAAAAATCAAACTTTTTTGGACGATTTTTTTCGAATTTTTAGAATCGTAGGTTTGAAAATGAAAAAAAAAAAAAAGTATATTTAGGGATACAAGTACAAATAAAAAAATATGCATTATTAGGGATACAAAGTATAAATAATGAAAGTGTGACAGAAGCAAATACCTACTTGTGGGTACGCAGAAGAAGAATTTAAGTGATTGATGAATAATAATGCAATAACAGCTAAGTCCCTTCCCAAAGCTGTGGGACTACCTAACATATCATCCACTCGTGTCTATTTATTTTTTTCCACTTTTTAGTTATCTATATATAGTGAATTATATATATATATATATATTATAGTGAAGTACTACATCAACTCTCACAGCATATACCTTCCAATATCCAAGGAATTGACATATATTGAATCATAACCACTCCCCAAACAATGCCTTAAGAAACCCATGAGTCTTTAAAAATTGAAAGAAAGAAAAAGAAGAATTAAGAGGAGTTGTGAACATAAATGTGGAGGGGAGCTTAATTTTTTGAGATGAGTTAACTTACAGTATGTAACCATTGATTAATTATGTGTGTTTTAGTTAAAGAGGAGTCATTACATAAGATATGTTCATGAAACGAATTTAGATAAGTTTCTGTATTGAAGTATTCAGAATATGAATAAAACAAATGACATTGATTGATTGAATTCTCAACTTTTAAAATATTGTTGTACCTCATTAGATCCATCTCCGAGATTATTAACCTACTCTTTCAATGAGATAATATCTTTTTCTACCATAATTTCTCTTCACCACAAATATAAAGAAATGACAATTTTAACTTTATTGATATAATATTAATGACAACTTCCATCACATTATCGAATAATATTGCACTATACACACATACCGGAGGGCATCAACTATTTTAAAATTTTGGGTCAAATTTTGGTAGAAAAGTAGTAAAATTACATGAAAAGTAGTAGAAAAGTCCAATGTCTAAAAAGTTCATTAATCCGACATCACAAGTAATTTCCACGTCATAATAATTAAAATAATAATAAAATGAAAAAGTGGGCCCCACAGACAAGGCTAAGTTGTCAAGGCAGAGATGCACACGGTTGGATGATAAGATAGGCATATAGGTTATAGGGTCCTCTTTGTCTTTGACTAATCTACTTTTATCTAATTATTATTAAATTAACTTTTGATCAAAATTAATTATTAAATTAACCTAATTTTGACTAGTTTTTGCCTTTTATTATTTTGTTTTTTCCTCACTTTCTTACAACTTTATCTTCGTATTGAGTTGTTGAAATTTGAGAGGTTCATATTATGTTCTCATAGATTATGACATGACTCACGTTTTCATTCATTCAATATTTTTTCTTATCATCATATTCATGATATATATATATATATATATATATAATATTAAGTTCAAAAGTATAGAGTTTTATGTTATTAACATAATTTTTATTTTAATTGTGAGAATTAAGGGTTATGAATGTGCTTATAAAATGTTTGAGATAGTAAGATTATGGGATTGGCAAAAAATTCCCACATTTTTTGTAACATCAAATTTAATTCGAATTTCATGCTCAATTATTGTTATTTAGTATTATTTATTATTATATTTTTTTCCCCTTTTTGGTGCTCCTTACAATATCAAATCATCAAAACATGAAAAGGAGTAGCTGGGCTCGGCCCAGTAGAAAAGGCCCAAATAATTATTCAATAAATTCATTTCTATAATTGGGTGGAATCCAAATAAGGGCTTATGGATTATTCTTTATATGATGGGCTGAGCCCATCAACATTTCTTAACTTCTTTTTCTTTTGTTTTTGTTTTGTTTTTCCACTGATCATAGTATTTGCCACTTCATCATTTGACAATGAAGAAAAGTTAGCTTAAACTTAGCATCTAATCAATTAAGCAATTTAATTAAGATTTAGGGTTTTAAAAATCATTTCCTTTTAAGATACTATTTTGTATAAATTTTGAAATGTTTCATTTTAATGTATAACTTTAAATTTAATATATTATCCATACATGTGATATATATCAACAATCATGATTTATCTGATATCGTGAAATGAATCAGATTTAAAGTACATATGACAAAATAGAATATTGCAAAACTATAAAGGAAAATCTCGCTCATGTATACTTAGATTAAAAAACGATTCTAACCCTAAATTTGTTCATAAAAAATGCTTGAAGTTCATTGTCAAAAATTTAAGGGCATCTCCAATATATATGAATATTATGACATGGCAAATGATAAACCTAGAGGAATTGGCTAGAAGTGGATTGAGAAGATTTGGGTAAGGTAGAGGAAGAAGATGAAGGTCGAAGTTTCTCTTCCCATGAAGGATGAGGAGAGAGGAGAAAAGGGGGGAAGGGAGATAAAATGGTGTGTCCAGTGTCCACACACAAGAGAAAAAGAAGCTGCTTTTGCGCGTGTGGCTTGCACGCTCGCGTGGCGTGGGGTCCGCACCCTTTATTTTTTTAAAATTAATTTTTGCACTTTTCTTTGTATCATGCAATCCAAATCAAATCAGATTTTATCAGAGTACTGTTTTTGCCTCTTTTTTTTTTAGCTGTTTAAAAACAACTACTTCTGAATAGATTTTTTTTTCTTTTCAAAATTTAGAATTTTAACACTATAAATACATAATATAACTCACAAAGGTCGAACGGACCTTTGGAGTACTTCAGGCTCATTGGGCAATGATTAAAGGTCCAAATTGTTTCTGGTACAAGAATAATTTGAATGATATTATGTATACTTGCATTATTTTACACAATATGATTATCGAAAATGAAGGGGATATGACGTTCGATTGGTCAGAGGAACCTACTAACTCCGATAATGTTCCACCAGTAATTCAAGGTCCCGTTGGAGCATTCAACGACTACCTCATGAGGAATTCTCAACTGCGTGACAGAAAGAAACATCATCAACTTCGAGCCGACTTGATTGAACATGTATGGGCACGATTCGACACTATTTAGTTAAATATTTATTTTTTGACGATTGTGTTGTGATTTTGTAAGTTTATAAATGTATTGTTTTCTTATCGTATTGTTTTCATTAATTTGTTTCCAATAAATTTAATAATATATTATTCAATTTTATTTGATGTTTTATTAAATTAAATAAATTTAAAAAAAAATTAATCATGTGATTTTAAATATTATGAATTTTTATTATTATAGAAAATAATTAATAAATAGAAGTAAATAATATACATATATTGAGTGATTTGATAGTGGGACCTATGAATAGTAACTTTTCGGGTAGAAGGGTTGGTAAGCTATCTTTATATATATAAAAACACAATGGTTTCTAAAAAAAGTAATAGCAAGATTTTCCCGCCAAAACTACATTGTCAAATTAGGAAATGTTTTTTTTATTTTATTTAATAAATTTAATAAATATAAGTCATATTTAATATATTTATATATAAGGAAATTATATGTAGTAGTTAATTATAATTACATGATCTAATTACCCACTACAAGAAATTCGCCAATAGACAACACTGAATAGACAACTGATTTTGTCTAAAATGTTGTCGTTACTAATATTTACAACAGATATTAAGAAATCTATTGTCTTTTAGCGTGTTTTTGCGCTAATAGACAACTGATTTTATGCCCTGTTGTCTATTCTCATGTTTTTTCGAGAATAGACAACAACTTTAACAACACTTCATATCTGTTGTCTATTAGCGTGCAATTTACTCATATACAACTGATAATATCTGTTGTTAAAAGTGTGTTGTTTATATATTAACTATACCACTGATAATATCTGTTGTTAAAGGTGTGTTGGTTTATATATTAACTATGTAATATACAACTGATAATATCTGTTGTTAAAGTGTGTTGTAATTATAAATTTATATAATTATATAATTAATATATATATATATATATATAACATACTACAAATTTATATATTTTGTTTTAATTTATAATATAATCTTTATTATATGACTAAGTGTGGAATTAAATCCCTTAATCATGCACATTATAATATATGAGTTTTCTAAACATAATTTAATAGAACTAATGAAAATATATATATACATAAGTGTTGAGAAAAAAAGATCCACCCAAAACTAATGAAAATTAAATTAATTTGAATATAAATTAATAAAACTATCAAAAAAAGAAAAAAGAAAAAAGAAAAAAAAAAGAATTTGAAAATAGAGGGAAAATCGAAATCGAAACCCAAAATCCCCAAAACCCATTTCAATGTTGTAGGGCACAATCAACAATCCCAGAAATTCGATTAAGCAATGGAGGAACTTCGGAGTTACTGTTGACGGCGAAGCAGAGCAGTCAGCGGAGACGGTGAAGCAGCGACGGCGACGGCGACGAATTCAAACACAGCGACGGTGACGTATTCGAACACAGCGACGGCGACGCCTGTGATAACTAAGCAGCGACGGCGAGAAGAAGCAAAGGAAAGCTAGGTTGTTGTCTCCGAGCAGTCAACGGCAAGCCACCGGTGAATTTGAAGTCTTGCTTGAATCACCAGTGTTAGTTTCTACGAATACACAAGCTCAAACTTTCTTAATTAATGGAAGCAGTTTGAAAGCACTTTCTCTGTGGATTTTGGTATGTTTTGAACCCACTAATGGAAGCAGTTTGAACTTGTGTATTTCTCTGCTGTAAATAGGATTGTTAAGCTCCCTTGATGCTATGAAATTGAACAAATAAGACAATTAGCCAAATGAATGTAAAAGAAAGTGAGCATACCATTGAGTTTTGGAACTTGTGTTGCATGTAATTAGTCACAATTACAAGGGGAACCTGTTCAGGGTAAACAAAAATAGAGGGCCAAATTAGGAGAGTGATGATGATGCATGATGATATACCAGCTGATAAGCTAATGTCTGGTGTGATCATGTTACGGTTTTTATGAATTTGAATAAGCATAGTTGACGTTCATATGAGAAATAAGCTGGAAATATATATATTATCTTGTGCAGATTTGTAGCTTATTGAGTTGGGTTGAATAAGAGGTGGCAGTAGGTAGCTTTTCATAGAGATTTTCTGGTGATATTAATAGTTGAAAGTTCTGCATAATCCCACCAGCCAACCAAACACTGCCTTATGCTTCCAGCACTGAAAACATTGCAAGATTGCCCAAAGATTGGGTCAAAAGCACACCAAATAAATCCAAGTCATCTTGGAGCAGCACTACCACTGCCCACGACAACTCATCTTCTAACAATGAGAGCAAATGTGGGAGCACTGGGGTTGACTTGTCTGAAGCATTTGAGTCCCTGTTTGGCTTTCACAATTTGGAAAGTTCCAATTCTGATGAGTTTTCAAGATCCACTTCTCCCAGCCTTGTTCATGAACATGAGATCAAATCTCAATCCTCCACCGTTGGATCCTTGTCCCTGCTCGAGAATTGGCTGCTCGATGTGGAGATGAAGGATTATTTCACTAACATGACATTTGATGAGAATCCTGATGATTTGTTTTAGAATTATTATTAATTTATTGCCAAATTGATTCTATTGTTTAATTTCTTTCTGGGCTGGGGTTCTAAGTTCTAACATTAAGCATTTTTTCCCCTTCAATTTTTTTGGTCCATGTTTGGGCTTAGAGATCGATAGCTTAATTATAAACTTCATCTTTTTCTAATTTGAAGCTTACTTTGAAAATAATCATTGTTTAATTAAATACATATTGTATGACATGGCTGCCTTTTCTTATACATACCATGAAATTATCATGTACTGATTTTTGTTTTCATTTGTTGTTTAACAGGAGCCATGGTTTCCATGTTCACTCGTGCGAAGTCGAAGATAGGGTGTGTTGATGATCACACACATGATGGACAAAGTAATAGATCCGGAGAAGGTGTAACTGCATTCAAAGGTAAGGATGAAGTCGGATCTGATGTTGATGATAAAGAGACCAGCATGGATGCACAATCAACAAGATCCCATAGAGGCCGAACATTTATGGATAGACTTTCTGTCCAAAGGGCTCAGGGGGTGAAGAAGGATATTTCATTTAATCATTTTGGGTAGCCAATTGGAAAAGATGGCTCTGAAATGCAGAGTTACATTGGAGTTCTTACTCGAGAGAAAGTGAACATCAATTACAAAACATGGAAGCAAGTGCCCAATGACATTAAGGAATTAATATGGGAGTCTGTAAATGTAAGTATGAATAGCATGTTGACATAATTCAGCTTCATATGGTTATTTGGTTGCTGATAATCCTTTTTTTTTTTGGATTTAGATGGTCTACAATGTTCACTCTGGATGGAAGAATAATTGTTTGAAATCATCAAATGATAAGTGGCGTCAGTATAAAACACACCTCACTCAGGATATCATTTTCAAGAATCAGAATGATCCGGAGAAATTGAACAAAACACCCGCTGGCTATGGTATTTCACAAGAAGATTGGAGTGCATTTGTTATCAGTCGCATGTCAAAGGACTTTCAAGTAAGCTTCTTGATGAGTTCTTACATGTGCTTATCATTTATTATGTATAATTAACCACAATTTTATATTTGATGTTTAAAATGCTAGCAACAAAGTGAAGAATTGAAGAATAGGAGAAAGAAGAACATGTATCCCCATCTACTTTCTCGTAAAGGTTATTCAGGATTGGCTGAAGAAATAATAAGTACATATTGAATATTGCATAAAATACTTTATACAAGGAGACATAATAGAAATGAATTGCCTTCTTTGTAGGCGGATGAGTTGGGTGATGACATTGAAATAAATAGAGCTATTCTATGAGAGCGAGCACGTATGAATAAAGATGGGGAATTTGAAGGCAAGGAGCTGCAGGATAAAGTGAAAGTCATTGTATGTCAAATTTATTTTATTTTTTATTAAACTTCAGCTTTCATTTCCTACTTATCTTTATGCAATGTTGTGCATGCTGAAATTCAGGTTTTAGGTCTGGGATTTGTTGTAATGCTGTTTTTTTTCTGAAATTCCAGCTTTTGTTGTAATGCTTTTGTTTCTGAAATTCTAGCTTTGTTGTAATGCTGTATTTTTTTCTGAAATTCTAGCTTTATGTCATTATTCTTACATAATTTACTCTTCAGGATGAATATATAGAAAAAAAGGAGAGAAGGCAAACTTCAATTGAAAGGAATTCAGGATGGTATTATTCCAAAGGCTTTACAATCAAAGGAAAATACTGGACGTGTGAGAGGGATTGGAGGGCATGTTACTCCAACAATGTACTTCAATTTCAGTAATTCAAAGAAGGATGTTGGTGGACACATAGTCAAGGAGTACAAGAAAGAATTGTTGGAGGCAAAGAGAAAGATGAATGACCAAGATCAAGATGAATTGCACAATTGGAAGTTGAAAGGAAAACATGGAAAGATCAAGATGCACGCATTGCATTACTAGAAGTTGAGCTGAAAAAAAGGGAAGTTCAAGATGCACGTATTGCACAAATAGAAGCAGAGATTTATAAAAGGCATGTGGCAAGCCCTGATATTGATGAGAAAGGTAGTTGCTCAGTCAAATTTCCAACCTTTGGAAATCAGCCTAAATCTGAAGAGGATCTAGATGATGTTGAAATTATTGAAGATGATGAGCATTACAGGTAAGTTGAACTACTTGTGTTCAAATTAATCATTGTATTAAATATTATATAGAATTTCATATCATGAATATGTTGATAATAGGGGAAACTGGTAGCTTTAGCATTGAAGTCATCCACTGATGTTGTGGCATATGGAACAATCATTTCTGTCAATGTTGAACAATTGCATAACGCTACAGTTCCTAAGGTACCTTTAAGTTTGTTTAATATTTTCATGTCTAGATCTCAATAATTATAATTTTAATTATTATGTTATATAAATTCTATGTGATAAATTTATATCCGTGCATTTAAAATTTGCTAAAATATTATATACATAAGGTGAAATATATGCTAATTATACATATCATATAGAAAAAAATTAAATGATTCCATTAGATTAGATAACTCATATGCAATTAATTAATTAAATACGGTTAATTGATTGGCTTACACATGCTATACGGTTAATTGATTACTAATTAATTAGCAAATTGATTACTAAATTGGTGTATCAATATATTCCATTATGCTTACTAAATTACTTAATAGTAATTACGTAATTATATATTGTATGCTTAAATAAAACACTAATTCTATGGAGATAATTACCATATATAGATAAGGTCAACAATTCTATGTGATACATTTCTATGTGATACAATTATCATTAGCTATTATTTATGAAAAAATAATAATCAATATAAAACTTTTCATTTATATTTTTATAGATTTCTATATAAACATTCTCTACATACAATTAGATATTTCTAAATATGAAAATTGAAATATATGGTAATTATACATATCATATATGGTAATTACGTAATTATATATTGTATGCTTAAATAAAACACTAATTCTATGGAGATAATTACCATATATAGATAAGGTCAACAATTCTATGTGATACATTTTAATGTGATACAATTATCATTAGATATTATTTATTATAAAAAGAATAAATATAAATCTTTTCATTTATATTTTTATTGATTTCTATTGTAAATCTTTATCTTTATATATATAAAAACACAAACATTTCCAAAAAAAGATCGAAAGTTGAGAATTTTCCCGCCTAAAACCACTTTCTACTTATGGGAAAAAATGTGTACATATAAATGATGTTTAATGTGAATAAAATCCTTAAAATATATAATATAGATATATGTGCATATATTTTACATATGGTAATTTATATTAATCACGTTGCAATTATACTAAAAAAGATTCAATTAATTTGCCTAAATCATGCATCTTTTTTTGAAATAGGCTACTATTTAGTGGAAATCTCTCTCTCTATATATATATAGAACCTTTTTCTAAATAGATTTCCTATTGAATGCTTCAATGTTAAATTTGGAAAAGAATATTAGCGTGATATTATATATATGGAGTGATGATAGATTGTGGTACATAACACCTATATATTGTTTAAATTGAATGACACACATATTATAACATTTTATGTTAGTTAATTTATTATTATATATATAATGCAGTTTAATTTATGATTAAATAACTATTTTATGTCATATGAATTAAATAATTGTTTACAATCGTATTATCATTTATGTATACCTATACATATATGTGTGTGTGTGTATATATATATATATATATATGATAGACGAAGCTTTTATATATGATATAGATTATGAAAATATATATTTCAAGATAATGGATTAAATATGATTGTGTGATTGATTTTACTAATATAATTGTGCGAAGCAATTCTTATATCCAATTAATTATAGATTTAGTACTATTGCTTGATATCATAAAAATTAATCATATATATATATATATATATGTATTTCCATATCTTTTTCCAAAAAGAAAAAAAAAAGCTAAGCAAATTACATGTTTCTATATAAATTTTGAATGAAAAGCGAATAGAGATGTTGCATATTTTTTGAAAGAAAGAAAAAATCCAATTTGATTCACTGATTATTTTGCATCAATATCCAATTTGATTCATTGATTTTATTTTTAAATATCATTTATTCATATCAAAGAATTTAAGAATTGTCATAACTGAAATATAGTAAAAATGATAAAACTATTTGAAATAGTAAGAAGATAAACAAAATAATTATTAAAAAATTATCATGATATGAAATTTTTTCCTATATTTCCAAAATTATTTTATTTAAAGATTACAAATGTTATATATATGGAAACTTATTAATTTACAAGAATCAATTTACTATGTCATCTTTTGGATGTGAAGTTTATTAGTAATTAATGATAATATATATATATATATATATTTGCCAAATAAATATAAATTTTATAACTTAATTATATAGAAGATCATACATTTGATATTTTCCAAAAAAAGAAACCCAAAATTATGCAATTACAATAACAATCAATTATGTTCATACCATATATAATGAACTAATTTCATATCTAATAAGTATATCTTTCACTATAAATATGAGAGAATAAACTTGGAATTCACTCATGTCTTTTCCATTCACAATTTCTCAAATTTTGCATACCAAACATTATGTTTTCATGGATGATATGATTTCTTCTTCTTCTTTTTGGATATTTATTTGGGTATGAATTGATTTATTGGATATATTTATAGTTTGGATCCATCAATAATTAATGATCATAGTGTTCATTTTTTGAATGATTTAAGTTGTTGTTGTTAATTGTATTTTGAAGAAGAATTATTCACAATATGTGTTATTTTATTAGTATTGTATAGTGATTATTCTTATTGTCATGTAATATTATATTATTTTACTAATTCAAATTATTTTGTGCAAAAATTCTGATTTTGGATTAGAGATTTTGAAGATTTAATATTAAGAAAATGCAAGATAAATTTTGTTTTTGTTTCTTGAAAAACATTGTAAAAGATATATAGTTATTTTGTATTTTTGTGCCCAAAAATCTCATTATATATTCTTAGAAATAAATTTACGAAATAAGGTTCTAAAAAGGCCTACATACATTGCATCGAATCCATTGTTTTAATCCACTAAAAATGGTTAGTGTTAAAATACAAAATGTATATTGTTGCTAATTGATTACTTAGAACACAATTTATGAAAATTATTTCCCACAATAAAGATTGACTTTGATATTTCACAATATTTTATATTTTGTTTCTATCATCATTTTATTTTGTGACGGTTGCCCTATAATTTATGAAAATTGTGTTCCATAATAAAATTATTTTTTTGAATTCAATTTTTTTAAATAGTGGAATATTGTAATAATGATTTTGAAACTCAAATATATAAATGGCAAAATTCATGGAATCTTACATTACTTTGAAATATAATGCACACATTATTAATTTTATATAATTCTTATTCCGATAGAAAGTTCAAGAATTAAATAAAAGAAGTAATATACTTAAGAATTTATAATCAAAACAAGAAAAATATTTTTAAGTGATAATTTAAAATATTAATTGGGATAAGATCACATTTGGTCTCATAACTATAGTCTTTTCCATAATTGGTCCCACAACTATTTACTTTTTTAATTTAGTCCCGTGACTTGAATAATTGCTCGATTTTGGTCCCAATGTCCCTGAAAATTTCAAATTTGACCGGAAAATTGTCACGTGACATCCATTTTGGAGGTTTCCGGTGAAAAATAATTACGCATTTAATAAAGATGACATTTTTTTAGAATTTTTTTTAATGTTTGGACCAATACAATAATCATCACATCTCATGTCATGTCATTATTTTTCATTGAAAATCCCCAAATTGGATGTCATATGATTATTTTCTGGCCAAATTTGAAATTTTTGACGATATTGGGATCAAAATAGAA
Organism: Scutellaria baicalensis; assembly: GCA_005771605.1. Taxonomy (NCBI): domain Eukaryota; kingdom Viridiplantae; phylum Streptophyta; class Magnoliopsida; order Lamiales; family Lamiaceae; genus Scutellaria; species Scutellaria baicalensis. The sequence goes on from CM016728.1 coordinate 13,722,477, forward strand.
CAATTATTTAAATTATGGGATCAAATTAAAAAAACAAATAGTTGTGGGACTAATTATAAAAAAGACAATAGTTATGGGACCAAATGTGATTTTATCCCATATTAATTGGAATGTTCCAAGATTTTAGATTAATAGAAACCTTTGTAATTTAGTCTAAATTGATGTTTTTCCATTTATGTATCAAATTTTATTTGAACTTATATATATGCGATTAGTTTAGATTATGTATATTAAAATTCATATTGAAAGGTTAATTTAGTCATAACCCTTATATTAATTATTTTTGTTATTTAATATATTAGACAATCTCACGATTAAAAACACAATCTCATATATTTTATATGTTTGAATGTAATTTGATGACGTTAATATATTATTTTATTTAATCTCTTTAATCTCACCAACTATAGTTTAAAAATATATATATAACGAATAATCTAACTAACTACGTAGTTGTATATAAAGAAGGTTTTCAAAATTTGTAGTTTATGAATGGTAATTTATCCTGTAAATTGATTCACACTTCTATTTCTACACTATTTAGTTCAAATAGGTTTACATTATGTTTAACATTATAAATTTTTTTATATTCACGTTAATCTTAAATAAATAAAAAAATTGACGATATATAAATTAAATTGTTCATTCAGCTAAATTCAAGTATTTTTATATACTACAACTTAGTTATTAAACATAATCATGTTTTTCCAATATTTTATTTCGTGCAACGCACATGTGAAACACTAGTATATTTAAAGGTAAAAGTTTTTTTACTTTTGACTTTTGAGGTGGCAGTGACACGTGACGGTGACGTGACACACATATACTTTTTTGGATAGAGAGCATCTGGAAGAAAACTAAACATTTAATGCAATTTTTTTTGATGTGAACTATAATTTCCTTCCACTAATTTCTAACATCATTCTATTCCATCATTTTTCGAATTTAAAATATACCATATAAGTTATATGCTTGAGATGTGATTGGGTCAATGAATTTGTTGTATTATTCATCAACTTAAGGAAATTATATGAATATTTGAATGCGTGGTTGTAGCAATATGCCTACGTGTTCCAATAATAGAATGCACACCTCTTTCATTTGTAGCCATTCATCTATGTGATAATGAATCAACGGTTGAGATGCCTCCATCTTATAATCATTTGTTTCTCATGTAATAAAGGTCCATCTTTCAGCCAATCAAATTCTTTAAAAAGGGTTTAATCAAATTTGATTGACTTACTTATTCTGTTTACTTTTGTCTCAATTAGAAGATATTTTTTTGGCAATATTTCGTAATGAACCATTTTCAGATCGATGCCAAAAATGCCAAACATATATATATTCTATTCACACTTCATATTTATGCTATTGACGAAATTATTATACTGTGCTAATTATGTTCTTTGTGATATGTAATAGTACTTATGTTGTTTTCAAGTTAGGGAATTCTATTTGTCTTTTTTTGAGTTCATGATGATTTTTAGTCTATAGTAAGGAAATAAATTAAATAATTATTCCAACAAAAGTCTTTTTTTTTTTTTAATTTATAAATGTTAAAATCAACATGTTTGATTTTAGTGTAATAATTTAGTTATATTATCAACAACCCAACACTCATTGACTGTTTTTGATGGTGAGGCTTTTAGGTTTGTGGGTTGGAAGCATCATTTTTTTGCTCCATTTATGAATATTCTTAGAATAATAATATATATAATCAATTTTGGGAGATCATTTAAACACGTTTCTTTATTTTAATACCAAATGTTAGAATTAAGTTCTATCAATACTAATTCCACAATTATAATTACTGCTCAACACGTTTCAAAATAAATATCGTTTAGGTTTTTTATACAGGTTAAAAAGGTGACAAAAAGTCTAATCTTAGTTGAGATGTCCATTCTTTTATGGTCCAAACAAACATTTGCCAATTGTACGTATTATACACGCGCTTTGTCTAAATTATTCATGCATGTAATATTGCACTTATCTTCACAGCTATTGCTTTATCTTGTGATAAATGCAAGAGATGGTTGAACTCCTAGCTATCCAAGTTAAAATCATTTTTCGTTCCAAAGCTACAGTGTCATTTGATTTTAATTCCATATATTTCGGTTTTCAATTTAGTCTCATAATTTAACAATCTATTCGATTTCAATCCAATTTCATTGATGTATTCACCACACTGTTACTAGGTCACCGAAAAGTTCCAATTTAGGGTTCCTATGCATTGCACGTGATAATTGTCAACGAAATTCGAAATTTTCAGCCAAAATTGATTTGAAATGGGATAGGTTTTTAAATTAAACTGTCGTACTTATGAGACCAGCGTAGAAGATATCATAATTAAGAAACGAAATTTTAACTTAATTAGGGAATCTAGTAATTCGAGTTTAACAATACATTTACCTTTGTATATATCTTCAATATAGTAAATAAATTAAATATACCTACATAAATAATCAAGTGGAGACTTATTAAATATTATCAATTCATTTTTAAATTCAATTACAACAATGAATATATATGATGTAATGAAGGTCAATTCGATCACAATTCTTATCTATATATATAAACAAACACAAAATTAAATAATTGATGTGGATATTGTGATTTGAACAATGAATCTAGTGAATATAGATGAAGAAAAGATGAATATAGGATGTAGTGTAGAGGCCTACTATTACAAGATGTGTCGATGCATAGAACTTATTCCCAATCCTTGGTTTTAGGAATTTATGGATCAAACATTTCCAACACCTAACTTGTCTTGTCTTTTGCCAGAATATATATAAATCATGACCCTAAAATTCAAGTACTTCATTTAATTTTCCTTTATTTGCATGAACTCCTCTTTTTATTTATTTATTTTTGGCTTTATGCTAACTCATAGGTCTTTTCTTTGTTTTAGCTTCCTAGAATGTGACAAATTAAATGTGTTTGCATCATCTTCACACCCTCTATATATGTATATATTCTTAGGTTGTCATTCACATAATTTTTTCTATGTTATATGATGATACGTAAGATCTGATCACTAATGAAAATTAGGGAACGACTGGAAAGGGAACAACATGACATTAACCTGAATTTAAATGAGTATTGACAATACTCTTTTCATTTACTCTTGATCTTTCAAAAAGTGATGAAACTGTATGTGCGAGTTTTTTTGAATTAAAAAAAATCTCATTATGTAGTAGTTTCAGTTATGAGACTCATGTTAATTATTGACAAGAAATTTACGGTTCTTATAAGTGGTAATGTTTGTATCATCATACTATAAGACCAAATTAAATATTTACATTTGTTCAATTTGATATAGGAAAGTAGAAAATGAGCATTGTTACTAGTACTATACATATTAAATAGTTTTTGTTTTGGTAGAGGCCAATAACTGTTGTTGATATGATGCAAAAGGAATGTGTAGACAAGAAGGACAGTCGCTCCAAAAACAAAATTATTTGAGTTAGCTACAACTACCTCTCTCCCTCCCTCCCTCCCTCTGTATAATAATATTATGGATATATATATAAGGGTTCATTTCAAGCACATTTTTTTCAATGTGTGTCTAAGCTAAACAGGTATTGCACATTTTTTCAATGTGTGTCTAAGCTAAAGAGGTTTTCCTATCTTAATCATTCTCTTCAAATATTTTGGTTGCTACCTCGAACACATATTTTCCTATTAAAATTCACCTGAAAATTCGAAAATGCAATTTACCTCTAACTAATAGTAAAGGAATGTATCACATGATGCCAAAAGGACCCTCTTTTAAAGTCAAAAGTTAATTTAACGATCCTTGTTTGATTTAAACTTGAATCGAACAAAATTGTCCAAGATCCTAAAATTATTTTTGTTGAATTCGTGCTCGGAAATGAGAATCATGAAATCAATTTGGGGTTATAATTTGGCTTCAAATCAGGGTCATTTCGGCATATGAATGACCGATATTTGCAATGAATTACATTTTCAAGTTTTCCAGCAAATGTTGGCCCGCAGGAGAGCCGTTAAATTAAAATTGAGTAAGGGGTAGCAACTATAAATTTTTAAAGAGAATAGCTAGTGATCATTAAAATTTTTTTTTTTTTGAGTTTATACATCTAATAGATAAAAAGTGCTATAATTCAGGTAAGAAATTGAAATTAACCTTATATATAATATAGAGGAAATGTGTATATATAATACTATTTATATGTAATGGTTCGATTACTAATTAATATATGTAATCAAACCACTATAATACTATATCCATTAATTAAACTATTACAAATACAAATTACACTATTACAAATTAATCAATAGTGGTTCGATTACACTATTACAAATCCTCATTCAATTAAACGATCCTCATTTTTTTCTATTAATTGAACCTCATTTATCAATTTAATTACTTTTATCAATTTATATGATTTGTTGGATAAATCAATTGTTAAATAATAATATAAATAAATAGAATATATCATCACTCGATCATTACTCAATCATTTGTCCATGACCGAGTCAAAATAGTGTAGAAAATGTCACTTTATTATCTTTTGTGGTAGAAAAGTATTTTTCTTAAATTGAATGGTAGAAAAGTCAATTACTTATATTTTTTCATGTAAGATGGGTTGGGATCTCATATAATATATATGATACCAAAATGATCGTCTATTATCAATAGGTATATAAGTTAATTTCCACAATTTTTAGATTTTGATATTATGTAATTTGAACTTAAGAAAGATAAATTAAGATATTAACAAATAGCTAGTAGCATTAGTAGATTAAGTAAAATTGTTTGAATAGAAGGATAAAAATAGAGAATTGGAGGGCCATTTTGTCATGAAAAAATGTAACATGTATTAATTAATAAAGGGGACACCTTAATTTTGACCTCCAATTTTGTCGCAATAGCCTACACCACATGGCAACTGTTTACTCATATAAAATATGGCAAAAACTTGCGTACTCCCGGTGCACCGTACCCCCAAAGGTATAATTATTTTGGTATTAGGTATATATCCATGAGGTATTATTAGTGTATTCATAAGGTATTAGTGGTATATTCTTGAAGGTATTAGTGGTATACTCATAAGGTATTAGTTGCATATTCATAAGGTATTACGTGTATAATTGAAATATATGTTTTAGTACAGGTATTATTCAAGCTACTACTTGTTACATGTTAAGGTATTACACATATTACTTAAAGGTATTATAATAAATGTTTGGGGGCACGGTACCCCGGGGGCACGCAAGACCTACTCATAAAATATCAGATTCTTTAATTTTCAATAATATTTGTTTCAATTCCTAAAATTCAGAATAATTAAATTGGAAAGACTTTATCTTTATATATCTGTGTCATTTTAAAATATATCTGATATCTCTCTCTTGAAAAAAAGCTAGCCAAATTAGGTGTGTATGCCAAATTTATATCTCATTGCAAAACGCAGTTTGGCCATTTAAAAACCATGATGTCATGACTAATTTAACATTTCAATCTTTAGTTGAACTTATTTCATTAATTGAATTAAGATCAGTATAGTTTTAACCAAATTAATCAGGTCTCTCAATAATAGCTAGTATCATTAGCTAGTCCACTTAATCTTAACTACACTTCATTAAATCAAGAGTAATATTATATATCATGGTCAATCATTGTAGTTGGGATTTATGATTTTTGTTCAAATTCTTGATTATAATCACTGAGAAACTAACTAGTGTACCTTGAACCTAACATTTTTTAATTACTACCTATCTCCCAAAACAAGTGCCGTTTAGTCTTTTATATACAAATTAACGAATATAATAACATGTCTGATCTACTCCATTTAAGTTTAACTCATGGAAAATCTTTTTCTCTTTCCTTATAACAACATTTAATTTGAAAGAAATAAATAAGCTATCTTTGGTACATTGTGCGTAAATATGTCTTAAAATTCAAAATACGACACTTATTTTGGACAAATTTTGCTTGTTAAAACAACACTTATTTTGGAACGTAGACATTACTAAAAAAATTCTATTTTCTTAATAAGTAGCTATAATTAATTAGAGAGTATAACCGTGCCACAATTTACTCAACACACATAGAATAACTTGAATATAATCTAATTATGTCATCTAATTAAGACCAAGTATATATTTAAATTGAACTATGTCGACGTTGTGTATTTATTTTCCTAATTCTTTAAATAAATAAAAAATGGTAAAAACCCTAAGCTAGCAATTTAATTTCTCTTTAAACCCCACACCCCACCAAAAAGAAAATCACACACTATATATATGGTATATTGTCCCTCATTTCTTCCACCATTTCCAAACTCGATCTCTTAATTTCAAGAACCAATCAACACTATATATATATGACCAACCTTGAGTATTCAAAATATCTCCAAATATGGTCATGAGAAGATCAAGCAAAGTGTCACAAAGTGCAGTGATCAAGCAGATTTTGAAGAGGTGTAGATCAATAGGGAAGAAACAAGTATACGAAACCGAACACGGGGATGTCCCAAAGGGCCATTTCGTTGTCTACGTAGGCAAAAACAGAAGCAGATACATTGTTCCGATTTCGTATTTAAATAGGCCTGAGTTCCAAAGGCTCTTGCAGCAAGCTGAAGAAGAGTTTGGCTTTGATCATCACATGGGCCTTAGTATTCCATGTGATCAAGAGGTTTTTGAGTGTCTTCTATCAATGCTTAATTAATATGTTGTTGAATTTTCGATCTTTTTTCAGAAGAATCGTGTTTCATCTCGTGTTCATTTTAGTATATAGTATATTTATAGTATATAGTCTATGTTGAGCGTAAGAGAAAATGCAATTTATAGAAATTTGGAGATAGCTTATGAGCGAATTTAATTTTAAGTTGTATAATTAATTTAGTAGAATATATTGTAACCTTTTCATTTTATTTACCATCCAATTTTTTAATAAAATAGTTATTATGATTGATGTGGTCGAACTGACCACATTCAAACTACCCCGAAAACCCGACCCGGAATTGAAGGCCAACCAGCGCGAACAGAATGAAGAAGTAATAGAGATCGTGTGGGCGAACAGTTATGTTCGACACGCTGAGCGAACTGATCAAACTCGCAGGCAAGAATGTCGAACTGAGAGGCGAAATGTCGAGCTAAGTCCAGACGAACTAATTCAAATTTGAGATAACTCCCACGATCGCGAGAATCTCGCCACTTTCCAAGTTTTTAGGAGAAATCCCAACTACCACATCACTTTCCCAAGAAATCACGTCTCTTTCAGGGAGTATATATATATACCGTTTTATCTTTCTATTACACACACAATCACAATTTTTACACGTTAAGCATTACTAAAATCGAGAGCAATATCTTTGTGAGATTACTGACTTGAGCGTCGGAGTCCCTTCACCGGGAAAAACCCCCGGTGTTCTTTGTTTTGCAGGTCTTTTTGATCGGAGAATTCTAGTCAACGCCGGAGAATTCCAATTTGGCATCGGAGAATTTCGAACGACGCCGGAAAAGTAAAGGATCGAAGTTACGACAAATCAATGATGACTCGTTGGCAGACTGAAAAATCATGAAGTTGAGATCAGATACATGTCAGAAGAAGTCATTTCTTGTGTTGTTTGGATATATATATATATATATATATATATATATATATATATTGGAGAAAATAAATTTGAAGAAAGAAAATGACACTATGATTGTAGTTGCAGCTAGCTTGGTTTTTGTGTTTTTTTATTATATTTCAAACCTCATTCACACAATTTGTTCAAGTTACTTCTCACATTATTAATTTACTTAATTGAGTTAAATGAAAGGTGAACAAATAATTTTGATTATCCAATTGATGTTTTTATTTTTCATCGATCTTTTAAAAGTTTTATTTGATTAGCAACATAAATATTGTCAACGTATATAAATTGATTAGATACGTTTTTGTAAGTTTTAATCGTAAAATTAATAATAATTGGAATTTGTGAAATAATAGTTTGCTCTCCCTCTATTTCCTATTAATTGCTTTTTAAAGTTTTTATTAGAATGAAGGAATAAAGGATTTGGACAAATATACTATTACATGTATTTACTTCTCTTATCAATTTCAAAACTAACTTGATTCATTTTTTATCATTATCTTATTTCGTTCATTATAACTTTTCCGACTTAATACACATTATCAAATCAAATTTAAAATAATAGTGTCAAAATAGCTAAAAATACAATTAATATGATAAAACTTTGACCCCACAATATAATAGTTCATATTGTTAACTTTCTCTTTTGCGATGAAGCCAAAAAAAATCCTGTATGATGGGCCTTGTTCTCTTTGAGTAGGACTTGGGTGCTCCGGGTACGGATCTTAGATCCGTGCCCCCGGGTATGGATCTTATCCGTGCTCCAACCCGAACCGGATACACTATATATAATCAAAACCCTAATTTTTCATTTCATCTTTTTTCTCATCTTCTTGCATCTTTTCTTTCTTCTTCTTCCTTCTTTTTTCTTCTTCTTCCATAGCACCTCTTCCTCCTTTTTCTTCTTCTTCCTTCTTTCTTCTTCTTTTTCTTCTTCTCTACGCACATTCCTTCTTCTCCATTATTATTCTCCGTTCTTCTTCTTCCTTCTTCTTCTTACTTAAATATTTTAAGTTGTTTTGATTTTGCTTAATCTGTTTTTCTTGTTAATGAATGGATGATAAAAGGGGTGAGCTTCCTTTAACTTGCAGATACCAATGAATGTGGGAAGAATCTGTGTGACGAAAATGGGATTTGCACAAATAGTCTAGGGGGTTTCAGGTGTTCTTGCAAGAATGGATATTCTGGAGACGGGGCGAAAAATGGGAAAGGTTGCATTGCTAAAAAAATGAGGAAGAATATGATATAAATCGATGTTTTATTGTTTAGAAATATTAAACTCATTATACAGTAATGTAATACCTATAGAGTAAATATGTAATATCTATAGAGTACACATGTGATACTTATAGAACAAAAATTCGAACAAATAATTCATACCTTAATTGAGTTAGCTTGTAATACCTATAGAGTATACATGTAATACCCTATAGAGTAAACATGTGATACCTACACAAAAGTAAAAACAAATAATTCATACCTTTATTGAATGAACACATGATACCTTAAGAGTATACATGTAATACCTATAGAACAAAAAATAGAATAAAAAATCAATACCTTAATTGAGTAAGTTTGTAATACATATAGAGTATACATGTAATACCTATAGAGTAAACACATAATACCTATCATTAAATCTCAAGAAATATAAGTGTGATACATATAGGTATAGGCGTAATACCTATAGGGTATACATGTAATACCCATCACTGAATCATCAACTAGGTAATCAGGTGTGTGTGGACGCGCGTGGAGGCTGCCCACGCGCCGGGTCGGATCTGGGGGCCCGACGGGTACACAAGTTTTTGCCATTCTCTTTTAGTGAATCGAGTTCCACATGAAACAAAATAGAGAGAGAGAGAGAGAGCAAATTTAAATTCATGTACTTTATTTTTTAAAATTGGATCAGTTAATAAATTAATTGAGCAAATTTAAATTCATGTACTTTATTTTTTAAAATTGGATCAGTTAATAAATTAATTGGTGTAAGAAACTAATTCTTCGAAGAAATTATTGAGATACAGAACTATTTCAATAGATATTATCAAACTCAATAAAAACATTATACAATATAGATATGCATTTACATGGAATTATGAATTTATGAACAATATGATCTTATGTATTTAATTGGAGTAGGCGTTGGGTGCCCCGGGGTACGGATTCAGGATCCGTACCCCCAACCCAACCCGAATTATATATATTTTTTTTCTTTTTTTTTCTCTATTTTTTCCTCCTTCTCTTCTTCCTCCTCCTCCTCCTCCTCCTCATCTTCGTCTTCTTCTTCTTCTTCTTCTTCCTCTCCTCCTCCTCCTCCTCTGATTTTAAAGGAGGATAATTGTATGGGTTTGCTCTAGGGTTTCTTTGCACAATGTTTATGTGATAATAATTCATATGAATTCTGCAATTTGCAGAAAAAAAATGAGGAAGAATATGATATAAATCGTCATTTTATTGTTTAGAAATATTAAACTTACCATACAGTATGTAATACCTATAGAGTAAATATGTAATATCTATAGAGTACACATGTGATACCCCACGCGCCGCCACGCGCGCCCATAACAAATCTGGTGTGTGCCTACACACACCTGATTACCTAGTTGATAATTCAATGATGAGTATTACATGTATACCCTATAGGTATTACGCATATACTCTATAGGTATTACACTTATATTTCTTGAGATTTAATGATAGGTATTATGTGTTTACTCTATAGGTATTACATGTATACTCTATATGTATTACAAACTTACTCAACTAAGGTATTGATTTTTTGTTCTATTTTTTGTTCTATAGGTATTACATGTATACTCTTAAGGTATCATGTGTTCATTCAATAAAGGTATGAATTATTTGTTTTTACTGTTATGTAGGTATCACATGTTTACTCTATAGGTATTACATGTATACTCTATAGGTATTACAAACTAACTCAATTAAAGTAGAATTATTTATTCGAATTTTTGTTCTATAGGTATTACATGTGTACTCTATAGGTATTACATATTTATTTTATACGTATTACATTACTGTATGGTGAGTTTAATATTTCTAAACAATAAAACAATAGTTAAGCATAGGAATGGAATGTCTACTATTGGTGTTTTCTTTAACTCAATGTATTTACCAAGATGGGAGAGCTGAAGAAACTGGATGAAGAGGGGAAAGTGAAATATGTGGGCCTATCAGAGGCCTCTGCTTCGACCATCAGAAGGGCTCATGATGTTCATCCCGTAACTGCAGTTCAGAACGAATGGTCACTCTGGACGAGAGACTTGGAAGACGAAATCATCCCCACTTGCAGGTACAACTAAACATTTTAAGCTTCAAGAAAGTGATCAAAACATTCAACATGTCTTGTGAATTTCAGAGAACTTGGCATTGGAATTGTCGCATATAGTCCACTTGGCCGTGGCTTCCTTTCAGAGCCTCTCAGAGGGCGACGTACGTAAGGTTGGCGCAATTCTAGTAAGCCAGTAGACTTGGAGATGAGGAGGTCAGCGCGGCGGAAGCGTCGATGGTGATGTCGAGAGAGCAGCGACTGCGCAGATGAAGAATGACAAAGAAACAGGTTTTGGAAAGGAAAACAAAAAGGAAAAAAATATATATATATAAGATCCGGGTCGGGTTGGGGGCACCCAAGTCCTACTTATTATAAATACATATTATAGAACGAGTATCAGCACATGCGTTGCATGTGGATGATGAATTTTCTAAATTAAAGTATTATATTACTATTAATCGACTTAAATAATAATTTTTTATAAGAATATACAATCTATATTAAATTAAATTAAATTAAATTTTAAAAAAATCTAATAAATTAAAGTCCTTATATAATAAAGTCCTACTTATAATAAAATTCTATATAATTTTGATTTAGAATTCTAATGTAAAATTATTTAAATATAAACATCACAAATTACTACTATAACCTTAAATAAAAATTTTAATAATGATATATTAGAGAATCCATATTTTATAAGAAATATTCATACTTTTATATATATAATAGATGCATTTTATTGTTAAAAATGCTTAAACGGTAATGGCATATGAACAAGCTTCAAAATATAGCCACATTGGAAGATCTTAAAATATATATTATATGTATAACATGATCGGAAAGAGTCGTCTTTATTTACAAAAGTTTAAACAGTTTGAGCTGAGGTAACATAATGAAACAACAAACTTCTGAACCCACATACCAATATTCAACTAGAAAATGCAGGACTACTTCACACTCTTCCCTTTCGAGGAAAAGAATCTGCTAAATCCACGAATTTGTTTCTCCGGTGTGGGGGTAGAAGAGGCCGAGGAGGAGGTCGACTTTGTGGGCCGGTGTTTCGGATAATTTGATCGGACAGGTGATCTCAGTGGATTGTTTGATTCAGAATCTGATGGACTAAATTGTGTATTGGACAAATCCGAGGGGGAATATGAGCCAGCTCTATGCAAATGGAAAGAACTTGCAGTGTTCATTTCAGATGAATGAAGATCTTGAAAGTCCATACCGTTTATCGTCGGTTCTTCCTCAGTTGAGGACTCGATCTTTGGATTTGTTCCCTTCTTGGGGGAAGTGATTGTATCTGTTTGGGGACGCAAAGCTTTCAACTGCTTACCGAGAAGAAATATGGATTCTTGACACTCAGCTAACTTTTCAGCAGCAGATGCTAACTCCTTTTCCTGATAAGAAGTTTAAGTGATTCTTTGTTCTTCTTTTTTCTTTAAAAGAATATATGGTTTCTCGAAATTGTCAATCTATGGTTTACCATAAAGTTCCGTTTTCACTCCGAAAATTAATTTATGACAAGGCCAGATTATTAAGCAAGTATATGAGCATTTTCCAAACAAATACTTTTATGTTATCTTTCTAGATTGATAAGATAACATCTTGAAATTCATAGAAGAAGAACATAAGTGTTATTTAAGGTAAACAAGTTAATTTGTAATAGTCACCTGGCTAGTGTTGTCATCATTATCAGCTGCTGCACGAGTATCAATCCTGACATGGAAATAACAGGACAAGCCCAGTAAGAGGTTAGAGATAACATAAAGCCTCTCTGTATCAAACTATTTCAATCTAAGCAACAAAAGTGAATTAAATTGTCAAATAACCTGAGCGATATATCAAATAAATATATTAAGCAGATGTATCAAAAACCTAGGTTCAGTTTTCCAAGCATGAGGAGAGCAAATGGAGTTATCAGAAGTTTAGCATCATAATCAACGCTAAACATATGGTGTAACCAGGGCCTGCCCCAACCCACCCCTGCACCAACAACTACTTTGGTTGAATATAATACAAGGATCATTCTGTTTTCCTATGTGTGGAGTTTTATATTTGGATAAGCTATACCATATTTAGACTCTAACAACAAGAACAGAGCAACTATAACACCAAGAAAAAAACACCTATTCTAGATATGTTAGATCATTTTCCACAGTTTAATAGATGAAAAGAATCAACCATCCTCGTTTGGTGAGTCTCAAACATATTATCTTTTTTCCCCCTTTCTGAGAGACACACGGAACACCAATGGTTTTCGGTATCCATATGATGGATATCTGAGTTAACAAAAATGGGAGGGGGTGGGGGGGCGATGAAAAATGAAACAAGAATAGATGCAAACAATAGATGTTTGTTCCATAGACTTAAGTCTCAGGTATACGAACAACTTTTATATTCTTTCACACATTTGAATTAGTTGAATGATGATTCTTTCGAACACTAGATACCACAGCTCTGATAGACATGGCTAAAACTAGATGTTCAGAGAAAAAGAAAGTATGCAGAAAGTGTTGAAGAAGACAGAGATTTATCATTACCTTTGCAGCTGCTCTAAAAGATCATTGCATCTAGTTAATGCATCTTGATGATTTTTTCTCTCCTCTTGCAGCTCATTATCCAAATTTTCGATTCTCCCTTGTAGAAGATTAACTTCTGTTTGAAATTCCTGTGCCCGTGTTTCAAGTGATTTGTACGATTCTGCCATGCATTTGAGCTGTGTCTCAGCCAAGCTGTTGGATTTGTGAGCTGATGTCAATTGTGACTTAACATCAGCAAGAAGCTGTTCTGTTTCCAGCAACTGAGACTTGGTGCTTTCAAACTTTTCTGTGCATCTAGCAAGATCCATGGCCAAATTATCCTTGTCCATTTTCAATTGTTCAAACTCCTCAAATGAACATTTCCAGGAGGTGTCTGTTGACTCAGACGTTGGGACAAGATTCCCATCACCAGGGATATCAGGGTCAGATACAGAATCAGAATAGTGGGAACAACCATTTGCATACCTCTCTCCTGATACGTCCACTACAGCCTTATTCTCTGGTAGTGCAATCTTGTCTATGCAATCAGAACTACCAGTTTCCACTTCAGAACTTTTAATCCGAGGACATTGAACTGCAGCTCACTTGCTTTGCTTAATACACAAGATATATCAAGAACAAGATCAACCAGATTAATATTGTTCTTTGCAGCTTCAGCATATTTGTCAGTGAACATAGTGATGCTATTATTTAGTCCATCTCCATCAGGAGATGGTCCTGGGACAGCCTTAGCCTCTTTACCAAGAATTGTAGCAAAATTATAAACGTTAGAGATGGCAGTTTTCAATTCTTGGTTCATGGTTAGCATATTGTTTTTGCATGAGATAACATCTCCAAAGAGAGATATTCCCTTCATGGAATTTATGTTGGCATCATCTGCAAAAGTAGGAAGAATACTTACTGTATCAGAACAATGAGCTGCATCAACAACTCCATTCTCTGACTGCAGATGCAAACCATCAAGCATATCCTTACAAATATTTCTAACATCCTCCATTGCCTTTTCCGTATCCTTCTCCTTGAACATTGACTCAAGTACCTTAGATATTTTCTCTTGGAGATTCACAAGGTCTGCTTGCAGTTGTAGATTTGCAACGATTGCAATCTTTTTTCAAGGGTTCTTGAGGTTCCAAAGAATGTTGCCGTTCTGTGCTCAGGGTGACTTCAACTGGAACCCCATGTTTGAAAACTTCAGATTTGGTATTTCCTGTAACACCGGAAACTTCTGAACTTGATTGAGTTTTACTGGATCCATGGGACTGAAGTGCTAATTTCTCCATCTCCAAAAAGTCATCCATAAGGTTGATGTGATTAGTGTTTTCAGATTTATTTGGAGAATCAGCATTCTTGTCCTTGTGGATATAGGAGAGATCAGAATGAGCTATTGTAGCATATGAACCAGCACAACTTACACTATCGTCAAATCCATCTTCACACACGGAGGTGTGACTTGGTGTATTACTAGCTCTTTGACTAGACAAGCCTTCAATTGGGACCAGACAATTAGTTACAGGAGAGCTTCTCCATTCACCATTAGCTTGTAATTGTGCTTCTAAACTTTGGAGCTTGCTGGCTGTCTGAGCACATATGCTCCTAGAAGTTTGCAATTCACCATTTCGCTTTGCCAATGCTTCCTTCAGCATCCTTGTTTCATCATCCATTGCTAGTAAACGCTCTGTTAGGAGCTCATTCTCTTTCTGGAACTTCAGTAAATTGTCGAGTGCAAAATCAGGCAGCTGTGATAAGTGTGCACTGGGAGATCTCATTGAAGACCTCCTTAGATTGGAATCTCCATAATCTCGCCCCATATTTTCAACTTCAAGTTTCATTTGTGCCAGTGCAGCAGGACCAGGCAATTTCTTCCGAACTAGACCTCGTAATCTTTGACATTCTGCTTCAAGCTTGGCAATTTTCTTTACTCCATCAAGATGCTGCTTGTTGGCTGCTTCAGCAGATCGCACGCTCATATTCTTTTCCTCGTTGCGGATTTCAACCTCTTTCCTAGCAATATGAACCTCATATTTGAGTGAGTTCACTTCTTTTTCATAAGATTCAATGTTGCTCTTTAAATATTCTATTTCAGCTTCAGCTTGTGATTTTTCTTCACTTAGCTTAATCAGCATGTTAGAGCGTTCTTGCAAAGATCTTGATAGTGCAGCATTGTCGGCAGCTGACCTTAGTAATTCTTGATCCAAATTTCCAATTTGTGTTTCAAGCTCAAGCTTCATCTTGTCGAAGAGTTTGTTTTTGTTAATAATAACATCATTTAACTTCAGATCATGCTCTTCCTTCAGGTTGCGTATCTGCCTCATGCATTCCTTAAGAGCACCATCCAAATGGGATGCCCGATCTTCAGCACTAAGCTTCAGCAGTGTGACAGACTCCACATGATTTTTTAATGTTGCAGCTTCAGCCTCAGCCTTTTCCCAACCTGATCAAACAATTTTCTGCATAAAATTCTCACGTATATTCCAAAATAAAAAACTATAAATAATACTAAGTTGAAACCTGAGACAGCTTCTTCCGCCACTTTAGCATGTTGTTTCACCAAGTTTTCCTTATTAATTACTTCCGAATGGGCTTCAGATAACTTTTCATTCAGTTCTTTTACTTCATCCTCTAAGCTTTGCACTTGTTCTTCATAGGACTTCACTTGATCCTCCAATCCAGTTAGATGTGTATATGACTCAATTGAAATCTGAACATACTTAGGTTTTTTATTGTTACTATCCACTTTAACCTGTACAACAAAGAACAGTAGAACCATTTCAAGGTAGTATAAAACAGGGTTACAATTTTATTAAATTGAAGAAAGTTATCAGAAAATATAAATCAGATGAGCATAAAAATTGTCAGAAATCATTGAGTATAAGGTAACAGAGGTTCAGAACTTTTACTTCATTGATTAAATTACTGACATTGAGCTAGGTGGACAGTAAAAGAACAATAAAACCAGGGTTAGAGAACAATAGAAACCCATCAGAGGAACATCCAAATACTCAAAATGCCCTAATACTTGGCACATGAAAACTATGTAGACTGTTGGTTGAGTGGTGTGGATGGCAATCATGTAGAAAGATGAAATGAGCAAAAGATAGTTAAAAACCTACATTCAAAGACAAGATCACAATAATATGAACAAACCTTGTCAATTTGAGTAGCACCTACATCTGAAGTAGTTGCAGAAGAGTCTGGTGCAGATGCATTAGCTTTCTCTGTTGCCTGCTTATCAGATGATTTTTTCTTCCAGGGCCAACTCCTTTTATCCATTGCAGGCTGTTGATGCAAACGAGACTATGAAAATTATTCTAAAATACTCAAGGAAAAAAATAACTTTGTACTGCAAGACTGCGCGAAGAAATTTGTTCAACATAAAACTCAACACTAGCTTCATATCAACATTAACCATCATTCATCTCGGTGTTATGCTTGCTTAGATTTTTCAACAATGTCACAGGCTTTCTCATCAACATCTTCTTGATTAATAATTGATGATTGGGAAAGAAACATAATATAAGAAGTTTACCATATGCCTCACCAATGGTATAGTATTATGAAAGACAATCTAAAGCTGAAAAGGGCCATTCAGAAAGCAGTGCAGTTTGTGAACCTTAATATAAACACCGCAAAAAACAAGTGCCAAATCTTGAAGATCTATTGACATTTCATAACGAGGGAAAATACTAAAAAAAAGTTATTAGTACATTTTTGGAACTTTTGAAAGATACATTTGAAAAAAAATATTTTCACAAACAAACACAGAAATCTGAAACGGGGGAAGTCATAACATACCAAATATCAAGGGCACAATTGATTTTCAGATATACAAACACATAATATTCCAATTAAATCTTCAATTTAGATTCTGGATTACAAAAATGATCAAAACTGTAAGGCATGCAACTGTCTTAGATAATTAAAAATATGCCAACGAGGATAAAGAAAATGATAGGCCACCAAAAACAATCAAAATACACCATGAATATGACATCCCATAATCTATCAAAAATAGAATTATAAAAAATTTAACCTAGAGAGACCCCTACTCTTGTAATTTTCTAATATAATCATTGATCAAGAATACAAAGTAAAATACAGTAATAATTAATGAAGAGAATGCTAAATCTAGATGTTATTAACAATCTTTCATCACAACACAAAAAACCCAAAAAAATATAATCACAACATTGCTTCAATCTTCAGCCACATATGTAAAGGTCAGATTTCTATTTCCTCCAAAAAAAAAAAATTAATAATCAATTTATCTTCACAAAAAAAAAAAAACAAAAAAAACAAATTAGCGCACTATTCAATCTGCCGCAGCAAATGTGAATCCAAAACAAATACTCCTATTTACCTCACTAAATATTGATCAATTTTCAATAAAATTAAAACTCATCGAAAAGGCAATGACAATCCGCACCAAAAATCATTTCCTAAATGCAAATTCATTTGATATTAATCACGACAACAGCATTTACTAGAAATCAGATATGATTTTTTTAAAATACCTCTGAAACAGAACAAACCTCTGAAAATCGTTGATAAAAGAAAGGAAACAAGCTCAAAAAATGAAAACTGAAGCAAATTCCTCTTAATGAGAATAGAGTGAAAATGGAAACAAAAACTGAAAGAGAAATGCTTCAAATTTAATGGTGAAAAAGGAGGAAATAGAGCTTCCACATAGTAACAAACAGGAGCAATAACGGCACCGAGTACAGAAAGCGAAGCACACGTAAGTCTTCAATGACGCCATTGACTTCGAAAAATACAAATGTAGAAAGCAAATATAACGGAAGATCAATCAAGAGCTCTCTCTCTCTCTCTCTCTCTCTCTCTCTCTCTCAGACACACACACAAACACACGTGCCTCGGCTGCAAAATTTCCTCACTCACCAACGGCAATGCAGTGAATCCGTAATTCCGGTGGAGAAATCAGGATCTGATGAGGCTGGAATCCGCAATCGGTTTAGTGCGTGTTTCTGCAGGGTAGAAGAGACGAATACGATTGTGGTGGTGGTGGAGTGGAGTGGGGTGGGGTGGGGTGCGGGTGGCCTTTTTTGGAGCGTGAAATTGTATCCTGTGGTAGGTTTCATTTTAAATACTTTTAAATCTCTCCCACCCTCGTTTTACACTCAAAACTCTTTGTGTTATCAAAACGATATCGTTTACAAAACATATTGTCATAGTCCTAACACATTATGCCACGTTGACATAAATGTAACTGATAAACGATTTTATTTATATTTAAAATACATTCTAATTGTAAAATCTCAACGACATCGTTTATAATATATATTATCGTAATTTATACACTTTAAATGCATCCCAACAGTGAGTTTTCAGACCTATGATATCAAAATGACATCATTTATGATATATAATCACATTTTTATGTCACAAAAGTTATATGAAAATAGTGTCTATTATTTATGTATTCAAAATTAGATATTTATTGCCTAATAAATGCCATTAATTAATGAATTAATGATATTCTTATAATGGATTTCATCTAATTCTATTGATGAAAAAAATACAAATTAATTAAAATATATATAAGGAGATTCAAAAGCCTTTTCATATGGTGGAAGCAAGGACGAAAATATCAGGTTTCGGTGCATGTATCGGTACCTTAAATTTACGGAAATATCGGTGCATATATCGGTTTCGGTGGAAATATCGGTAATTTTTAAAAAAATCACGGAAATATTGTAAAATAATTAGAAAATATATCTGGTAATTTACATAATGTTATAACTAACATTCATACATAAATTGAAGTTAAGATTTCAAATAAAAAGATATAATTAAGCACTTTACCTATAAGAAGATACCTATAAAGACACATAATTTACAAAAAATACTACATATTTATATAAATAAGCAATGAATTTATCATATCATACATTTGAATTATTTGAATAACAATACTCTACAAGTTTCTTCCATTGAAATGATAACACTCCTTGTGTAATTTAACTAAACTTAATTAAATTATGAGAGAAAATTAAATAATAGTATATTAATCTATATAAAGTAATTATTTATTACATTTATTTACATATATAGAAGAAAAACTAAATTTAATTTTTAATAGACATACTTTAAATACATAAATATTTCATAATAAAAAAAAGTAAAAAACAAAAGGAAGAAAAGGAAAATACGTACATATTCCATATCCATTCTTAAAAAAAAAGGAAAAAAAAAAGGAAAGAGATGATCACTGTAGCACCAAAAACAAAAGGAAGAAAAGGAAGAAAAGGAAAAAAGAAAAGAAAAAGGGCGATATATCGGAATATATTATAATATATCGGAATATATCGTGATATATCGACATAAAAACGATATAATCGCGATATTTACCGAAATATCACGATATTTTCAACGAAATTTTTTGACATGGTGATATTATTTCAGTGGTTTCATTTTAGCCATATTTCGCCGAAATATCGTCGAAATTTTCAACCATGGGTGGAAGCAAAGAATATAGCTTAAAATAAAGACACACCTAACCATTACCACCTCTACCCCAAATAAATTCTTTATTGATTGATTGAAGGGTTTTTATTATTTTTAAATTAAACACGATAATTTAGTCAATAATTTTAAAACGTAATTGAAGAATATCGAGAAACATGACAAATGTTAACACCAAAGAAACAAAATAATAATAACTTTATGATTATAATATTGTCACAAAATCAAAATAGTAAATTTAACCAAAAGGTAGAAGTTTGACTTTTAAATTCCCTTGTTTCCTATATCATATAATGCAGTAACTACAAGCTTACAAACAGTGTGTTATGTTTGTTTTTTTAACTTTATACACCTCAACTATTACTATACACACTCTTTAAAAAATGTAATTAGAAACAAATATATGTTAAAAGATATATTTTTTTATTATTTACTTAATTTTATGTTGTATAATTTATAAGGATAAAATGGTAATATTGTGTGATGTATTTAGAATTCGATAGTACTATTAGGAAATATTTTGAAATTGATGTATTTAGAGTAATTGATGGTATGTGTTTTATGTTTTCTAACAAAAAAGGATAATTCTAAAAAGTAGTACGTTTAAATAAGAAAACTATTTCCGAAATTTTGTTAAACATTGTGTGGGAGTGAAAAGTCGAAAATGTCCCTGGGAAATGAGAAATTGACAAATGGGTGACAGGATAGTGGTGAGTTGTATCACCGTCACTTTAAAGTGAAATCTGAACAAATTTTAATGTATGGAAATATGAATTCATAGCATGATCATTTTAAAGATATATTTAATACAATGAAAGAATATTCGGGTTTAGATTCTTATGTTCAACTCAAACAAAATAAATCTATGATCGAATTCGAATTTAATTAAAGGATTTTTACATATAATTAGCAGAATTGAATTTAAATATTTAGGTTATTTAAAGTGAATAGATATGAGAAAAGATGTATCAAGTTTACCTAATTGGATTCAATTTAAATTGAACATTGAACTGTGGATAAGAATTTATGTTCAAAATTTAGTCTGTTTGTTTAATAAATCAAAGCTAAAACATGCTTTCAAATATAATAATTTGACTTATTCATGTGAACTTGTTTTGTAGATTATATAAGTTCAGATGTATTATTAAATTAGATTCCTAAAAATTTATATTGATTTGGTCATTTAGCTCAACTTAGCATTTATTAGTCATAAACTTGACAGGTATGCGATCTATTAGCATTCATATATATCATATCTGAATTATAGATAACATTAACATATATGATATTATGTAATGATTATAATACAATGTAAAATTAAATTATAAAAGCTATTGTAAATTGAATCGAGTAAAATCAGTATTGTTATTAGTAATTTAAACGAAAGCCTATTATATTGGCTTTTAGATGAAGAGTGATGTTGAATTTAGTTTGCTTGTGACCCCACCACAATTTTTTTATA
Organism: Scutellaria baicalensis; assembly: GCA_005771605.1. Lineage (NCBI taxonomy): Eukaryota > Viridiplantae > Streptophyta > Magnoliopsida > Lamiales > Lamiaceae > Scutellaria > Scutellaria baicalensis. The sequence goes on from CM016728.1 coordinate 13,743,864, forward strand.
TTAATATTTATATCCCTATTTAAATAAAAGTTAGTCTATTGTGCAGCTGGTGCACATATATACATTTCGAGTCGGGTCTGGGTCGATCTGAATTCGCGCACGTTTTTTAATTATTATTATTTTGTATTTTATTTTTTCGTTTCAAACTGTTACCTTTATATTATATGAGTGTTACCTTTATATACTCTAACTTAGAAAAAAATTGAAGAATTTTAGTAAAATTTGTACATATTTACCTTTATGTAATATTAGCTACACCTATTTTCATCCTAAAAATGCGTTGAATTTTGAAAACTTTCATTTTTTTCAAAGTTATGGATCATAAAGGTCATAGTATTTGTGCATAAAGGTCACAAAAATTGTACATAAAAGTCACAACAATACAACATAAAGGTCTCAATTTGAAGTGAAAAAACCTAAAAATCTTCATTTTTTCCTAAGTTGTTGAACATAAAGGTCATAACATTTATATATAAAGGTTACACTTATATAACATAAGAGTCACATCCTTGCAACATAAAGGTAACAGTTTGAAGCGAAAAAAAAAAAAAAAAGGAAAAACCAGTTACGCGAATCCGAGTCGAGTCGCCCCAGTTGCACCAATCCAGATCACGCGCTTGGTGCATAGGAGCATTTGCGTTTAAATAATGAATATTAAATAAGAGTAGGTATGATATGCAACTAGTTTATATAGACTCTTATTTAGGTGCAAGAAAATTCCATAAAACTCTTGTTTTATTAATTAAATTGTCTTCCAAGCATTTGACAAGTGTTTTGTTCCTTATCTTAAGGTGGACAATGTTGTTTTGTTTGATTAAATATTTGTTAAATACATCTACTACTACTACTAATAATAATAATAATAATAATAATAATAATAATAATAATAATAATAATAATAATTAGTAGTAGTAGTAGAATTGAGAAGAAGAAAATAAATGAACTGTGGGTAGGTTTTATATGAGACTGTCTCACGGATCTTGTTGTGTCAGACGAGTCAATTCATAACCCACATCAAGTTCATTCAGGAATTTGTGAAAATGAATTCAATGCATAAGTAATAAGATTCGTCTCACATGAAACTATCTATAACATTGTCTTATATTAGTTTTTTTTAAGATCTGAAGAGGCAATTGTATGGATTAGGCAAGTTGAAAGAGTGTAGGCACATGAAATGTAGTAAGTAAAAGAAGAAAGTGACATAGTTGGAGAAGCAAACATGTGGCTTTAAGAAATGAATAGCAACCCTTCATAGCTAAAGTGTTGCTTTTTTTCTCTGCCTTTTGGTGAAGTATGGAGGACTTAGTGATAACATGCTGCTTTTAAGAATTTTGCCTCGGTATGCCCTTTCTAAATTAGATTTTAAAATAAACCCTGAAAACGGAGATGAAATGATCCCGGAGAGGATTGCAGAAGGGTCTGATTGAGTACTGACGGTTCAGGTTTAGATCTGATAGTAAAATTGGAGGTTGAGATCAACTTCAACTTGACTGAACTTACATTTTAATCCTCGAACTCGGCCTGACTCCATACCTAAATACTTTATATACAAAATCACATAGATTCTTAAAGATATGCTTAAACTGGAAATTCAGTATAACATTCACTTTATCTACATATTCGAGACACACCAATATCACAGATATTTTCCATGAGATGTGTCCTTATCTACAAATCAGACTCACTTCCACTAATTTATATGTGAATTATGAGATGTTGGTTGACTATTCTCATAAAACATGATCAGTAAAACGATTTCACATAAAACTCATTCTTCGAGATAAATACATACATGAAGGATAGTGAAAATAGGGCAAAGAGTGATGGTATAAGACATGCATTGAAACAAGAAAGTAGAAAGAGGTAAAAGCATGTAGGCTAGAATCCATATTTTGAGCATAAGATTTCAATTGGAACAGTAAAATCATTAAATGGAATCAGATCCCCACAAGGACATGGAATCATTTTTTTGTATATCATAGAATTTTCCTTTCTTCTAGGTCAACTACTACCAAGCTTTTTTCAAGACTTGCCACAATAATCTCTATTCTTTACCATGCACATTTTCTCTCTTGATATTTCATCATATATATTAATCTTGTGTATGTGCCTTCTTCCATTTTTTTTTTTTTATGGTTTTTAGTTCTAATTTATGAAATTATATAGTCATCTTACTTGCCTTCTAAAATAATTGTTTTAAGGGAAAAGGGGAATGTATTAGTTAAGAAGAACAAGAGTGACTAACATTGAGAAGGCTATCTACAATGTTAGGAGGCTCGACTCGACAATGAGGACTATTAAAAAGACTGAGCAGCCCTAACAATATAACATGCATCAACGTTGGTATTACGATGAACAAGACTGATAATATACAAAGGATAAGTAGAAGTAGATCTCTACAACAAGCTACTATACCTCCAAACTCCAAAAGGTCAATCCTTGTCGACAAAGTATCAAATACTACTTTCAACTTAAAATAAGTGTAATTTTTGGCTTTTACATGAAAAATAAGGAATCTGATAAAATGTCTAATCTACCCTTATATAAGCTTAATTAATGAATACTTGTTTTCATTCCTCTCTAAACAATCTTTTTAGCACATTTAATTTGATAGAGGTAAATCGAGGTGTTATCGATACAATATATAAAAATAATTGGCCGTCATGATAGTTTAATGAAAGAGTTAAATGGTTGGGTAGGTTTGGGACCAATAAACCAGAGTTTAATTAGTGGGGCCCTCAAGACAGATGTACCATGATACCATCCCATCTTAGACACAATTTGTACTCTCATTCACTTCTTTGGCTCTTTCTATTTCACTTTCTTTCTATTTATTACTGCAATTAACTTAATCTACCTAATATTCTATCTACCTAGGATAAATGTCTGTTGGGATTTGTTTATATTGAAATTTTTAGAAATTCATCTGAAAAATCTTTTTTCTTTTTGTAGAAAATATGTTTAATTGATATTTTTTATGATGAAAAAATACTGTAAGTTCCAAAATCATGTATGTGTAATTGGTTGTGTAGGATCTCTAGTGTTTGGAATAATATATAACAATAATATCAACAATTTAAATTTTTAATTAGAATCAAGTTTGGGTTAATTGAAACTAAATCATAGACTTTTATAATATTTCAAATATTAGTATTTTTCGAATTCATTAATATTAACATTATTTACACACGTTGGATACCATCTTACTTTTGAAAAAAAAAAAAAATTGGAGTAAGTCTTATATGAGACCGTATGTAAAATTTAGCTCGGAGATATTAATCATCAAATTTCATCGGGAAATGGGATGGTGAATTGAATTACAAAATCATACTAAATTTGTTGATTATTTTTTTTATTTATATAAAAAAGCTTTGCAATTTTTTTGAAAGTTTGTCACACTTTCTTGGCTATAAAGCCAATCAAATTACTAATATCAATCAAGGTCTACTGTCACACTTTCTTAATGAATGGTCAATCTTAATTAAGAATTGTTATTATCGATAACTCAGCTTTGGAATTGATTAATATTACACTTAAAGTCTTTGTTGGTCATAACTTTAAACAACGTCAATTACCAAATCCATATTTTTTATTATTTCTAAAATCATACTTATAAACTATAATTAAAGCATAATCCACAATTACCATGGTTTTTGGACTGGTTTAATATGTCAATTAGAAAAATTGATTGGAAATTCACATTTTATCAATACATATTATGTGCATTTTTAGTTATTGTAAAATTATGTGGATTAATGAATTTTTTTTTTACAACAAATACTTTATCAATCGTATAGGTCTTACTGTTAATTTTTAAATCATCAAATTAGTATTACTATTAATTTAGTGATGATGAATAAACATAGTTTTCGTAATTAAAGTTGCTGCAGGTCCAAGAAATTCGTGCATTTCCTGATTTACAGATTGTGACAATAATTGATGATCATCTTGAAAATATTTATTTTAATTTATAACTAAAATTGTAGTCATAATTAATATACGTAGTTACGTACATCCAAAGATTAATGGAGGAATTATTATTTAATAAACGGGTATAACCAATCAAATAAATACTTAGGTGAATGATCCATGCAATTTATGAAACTTAAATTTGAAACCTAAATATAAAACTTCCATACAAAAATCTCATATATGTAACGATTTTTCCAACAAATTATAATACTCATTTTAAAAACTCAGTTATAAACTGTTGACCGACTCATCTTACAAAATTAAATTCGAAAAATGATTTCATAGAGATCATATTTTAAGATATAAGGTCTCATCTATCCAATAATAATGTAAAACTATAAATAAAACCCATATATTATAATCATCCATATTCCTTATTTTCATTCGTAAAAGTGTTCAAGAGTACTTATTTGAAGAAAGAAAAAAAAAGAGAGAAAAATTCAAATCCTTTATACTGATGTGGTCAACCATAATTTTCTTTAATCAACCTCCAACTCATTTTAATTATTTTAGTTCATTAGATCTGAATAATATAATTGTCTAAGTATTGTCAAATTTTTTATATTTGCTCACCAAATTATATTAGATTTAATTACTTAGTCTGTCAATTTAAGCCCTGTTTGGTGAGGTGAAAAACATTTGAAAGATTAATTGCATGATGGGATAGTGATTAAGTGGACATCGAACCATTTACTAAACGTCATCAATCGACTAATAACAACAACACAATATATTATAAAATATAATATTTTGTCACAAGATAGGGACACTTCAATCATGCAAACCTTTTACTTTATAATATTAATGTTGATAAGACTTAGATTATTAACATCCCTATATTTTTACGTAATTGACTAATTGGGTTTTAGTGAAAAAGTTTAAGTAACTTTAACACATACACATTAACAAATTGAAATAATTAGCAATGGTTTAATAATGTGAAATATTTTAATATTAATCCATGAAATAGTGAAAATATATACAATCAAATAGGTCAATCATGAAATCTATGAAAAGTCCATGGATCAAATCATTATGGTGAAAATTTCATTTTACTCATTCATAATCACATTCATCCATTTATGAACACCAAAAATGATGGTGTAGGATAATCATGATGAGAAGCATATATTAAAGCCTCATTTAAAAAACAATTTATTCAACTTTTGTTCTAAGTGGTAATTTTCTATATATATAGCTTTGATGATGCCAAAGAGTATCATAGGTAAGTGACAAAATGGAAATGGGATAACTGAATTCAGATACTTTATTGCAAAATAATATAATATTATCTTATATTTTCTGTTTTATGAAAATAGAAGATATATTTCTAAAATTATAATCTTGTTTTAACAGGTCATTTATAAATTATAATTAACATATGATTAGTTTAAACCAAAATGCTCATCTTAATGGTTGAACATCAGGAGATTTTCAAGAAATTGAGATACAAATAATCTTAAAATAATATTTTCAAATGATAACTTATTTGAAATAAAACATAAGTTTTAAAGCGACACTTATTTAAAATTAGATATTGATTGCAAATTCAATGGTATTAATTATAATCCTTGGCTAACAAGTCCATGGATAGTTACTTTGCTTTTCTCAAATTAAAGCACTCTCTTTTCTACATAGGATTCGACTTTGCCTTTTTTTTTCTTTTTCTTTTAATTATAGCAAACTCATATTTACATTAATTCTATATTTAGTCTTCATTTATAGTCAAAGCAATTAGGATAGTATTATATTTGTAGTTGAAAAAATTCATATATTTCTACCACTTTGTCCAGTTTGAAGGTACATAATTTAATAATAATTAGTAGATGATTTAATGCATTTAATTGCGTATTAATGGTGCTAATTAGTTCGAGTCTGGCACGATCATGTATTTGATGTATTTCTTATTATACTACTATAAAGAATAGAATTAGAGTTATACATTAATTTCTTTTGTATTTTTTGATTTTAGTTTAATAAGAAACAAAAAATATAAGAGGAAAAGGTTATAATTAAAATGGTAGGTGGATAAAATTTGAGTTATTAAAATGATGCTAAATTAATGAAAGTTTGATTTGCACTCATCAACATATAATTTAATAGAAAAAAATGTGGAGAATCACAATATGCTTGAATATATATTAGTCAAGAGTTTTAATCAAAATTTTGTGGTCAAAATTAATATATATATATATATAGTAGTATATAGTGATTATTAAATAAGAAATGGTTTCTTATGTATAATAATTAGTGAAGCTTTTAAAAAAAACTCATATAACAGGGTATTTATTCATATAAAGGAAATTTGTGATATACAATTTAGAGAAATTAATTATTATCCTCAATTTAGTTCAACATAAGCTTAAAATTATATTATAACACTTTAAGGATTGCAAGTGCGAGTAGGAATATTTTTAATAGTTTATTTCATTGAACTAAACGTCCCAATTTATTTATTTACAACAAAATAGTTTCATAATCATTAATAATGATTTTAATTAATTAATTCGATACTGTTATGTCAAGGTCAAGGTGGGCATTTTGGAACTTTTAGGGGGGCAAAATGGTCTTTTACAACCCTTCATGTACCAATAGCATTAGCCGACATGATAATGGAGATAATTGATCACAGATTAGACTTTTTGTTAATTAACATTCATATTTTTTAGGTCAATTATATGCGAAAAGCTTAAAATTGATGGTTCATCTAACTATATATATATCATTGATCAAAAAATTAAAAAAGAAACAATTCGCATGCAATTAAACTGGCCTAATTATTAAAAAAAAAAAAATGTTTGCGAACCAGAAATATTCTTTCAATCAAAACAAATTGTAATACAAAATGCACATAAATTTCATTTATTTGTCAGATTCTTTTCGTTCGATCAAATTATTACATAAATTTTTATTCCAATTCTGAGCAATACAGGTGTTATTCAGCAGATGGATTTATCGAAGTTTACAACAAGAAAATGTGTTGGAATTTCTTGCATGCCTGAATTGACCTGCAAATCTTGGACCACTCTTTCTTCCATTCTGGGGTTTTTGTTGCCTTTTGCAATATTATTTTGTCATTCCAAGTTTATGATCCTATGTTAATTTCATAATTTAAATGATTTAAACTTGATCCGGACAAAAATTGTTCAAAACCCTATAATGTTTTTTGTTAACTTCGTATTGGATTGAATGAGAATCATGAAATTGTGATTTAGGGTTATAAGTCGGCCTTTTAAAGATAGCCACAGTGGAAGATATTAAGAACATATATATTATATGTATACAAGATTGAAAAGAATCATCATCATTGTTTACAAAAGTTTAAACTGCTTGAGCTAGATAACACTATGAAACAACACACTTCTGAACACAGCCAATATTCAACCAGCAAATGCAGGCCTATTTCACATTCTACCCTTTCGAGGAAAAGAATCTACTAAATCCACGATTTTGTTTCTCCGGTGTGGGGGTAGAAGAGGCTGAAGATGAGATCGACTTTGTGGGCCGGTTTTTCGGATAATTTGATTGGACAGGTGATCTTAGTGGATTGTTTGATTCAAAATCTGATGGACTAAGTTGTGTATTGGACAAATCCGAGGGGGACTCCGAGCCTGCTCTATGCAAATGGAAAGAATTTGCAGATGAATGAAGATCTTGAAAGTTCATCCCGTTTATTGTTGGTTCTTCCTCAATTGAGGATTCAATCTTTGGATTCGTTACCTTCTTCGGGGAAGTGATTGTATCCGTTTGGGGATGCAAAGCTTTCAACTGCTTACCGAGAAGAAATATGGATTCTTGACACTCAGCCAACTTTTCAGCAGCAGATGCTAGCTCCTTTTCCTGATGAGAAGAAGTTTAAGTGAATCGTTGTTGTTATTATATAAGCTTGATGATGGAATACATAAACAAATAGTGTAGCACTATAAATTAGAGTTGAAGATCGTAGTCGAGGAAAGAGAGGCATCCACACAAGGAGAAAACCTACCAAGATTTTGGAAAATAATTATGCAGTAGCTAACATCAAAGAGAAGCATTACATAATGTAGTGTTTTAGTTTCAATGCAGCTTTAGGTCTTACAAGGAGGACTTGGGACTAGAAAATGATACTATCCAACAAAAAAAAAAAAAGAAGATTTCTTGAAATTGTCGAACTATGATTTACCATAAAGGTCCATTATCACTCCCAAAAATAATCTGTCAATAGGCCACATTATTAGGCTACTATATGAGCATTTTCAAACAATTACTTCTATGCTATTTTTCTAGATTGATGAGATAACATTGTGAAATTGGTAGAAGCACAGAAGTGTTAATAATGACAGAAGCACAAATTTCATGCTTAGCTGTTATGTCTTAAGTTAACTATCATTAAATGAATCAGTCGTGTGAATAATATTAAGGCCAAAGGGTCAGGGCCACCCCTGCTTCTAGAGCACACTCATTCTCATGGCACCATTTACTGACATTATGAAAGCACCTATAGGCATCATATTTCAGGCAATGTTTTTTGTAGCAACTCTTAAAACATATCTGGAATAAGGTCATAGCAATTGTAACAACAATACCACTGGGGTACAAGATAATTTTGTAATCCTCACCTGGCTAGTGTTGTCATCATTATCAGCTGCTGCACGAGTATAAATCCTGACATGAAAATAACAGGACAAGCCAGTAAGAGGTTAGAGATACCATAAAGCCTTGCTGTATCAAACTAGTTCAATATAAGCAACAAAATTAATTAGTTAAGCAACATGAGAGCAATATTCAGATAAATATACTGAAGCAGATGCATCGAGAACCTAGGTTCAGTTAGCCAAGCATGAGATGAGCAACAATGAAGCTATCAGAAAATATATGGAAGGTCCATTGTGTAACAAGAGCCTACCCCCACCCCTGAACCATCAACAGCTGCGGTTGAAGATAATATAAGGAAGGTCCATTGTGTTTTCCTCTGTGTGGAGTTCTACATTTGGATCAGCTATTGGAAGGATCATATTCAGACGTTAACAACAACAAGAAACATGGCAACTATAACACCAAGAAAAAAACACCCATTTCTCTAGATATGTATATCATCATTTGTCACAGTTGAATAGCTGAAAAGAATTAACCATCCTCGTTTGGTGAGTCTCAAACATATTCTCAATTTTTTTTCCCTTTCTGAGTGACACACAGAGCATTAATTAGTTTTTGGGTATCTACCTCATAGATATCTGAGTTCACACAAAAAAAAAAAAAAAAAATTAAAGGCAAATGGAAAATGAAATGAAGAATAGATGCCTACATTAGATGCTTGCTACATAGACTTAAAGTCTCAGGTACACAAACAACTTTTATATTCTTTTCAAACATCTGAATTAGTTGAATAAAGTCTTTCTACCGTTAGAAAGCGCACAATCTAAAGAAACATGGCTGAAACTAGATATTCAGAGATTAAAAGAAAAGTTTGCAGAAAGTTCTGCTAAAGAGAGAAATTTATCATTACCTTTGCAGCTGCTCTAAAAGATCATTGCATCTGGTTATTGTCTCTTGATGATTTTTTCTCTCCTCTTGCAGCTCATTATCCAAATTTTCTACTCTCCCTTGTAGAAGATTAACTTCTGTATGTAATTCCTGTGCCCGTGTTTCAAGTGACTTGTACGATTCTGTCATGCATTTGAGCTGCGTCTCAGCCAAGCTGTTGGATCTCTGAGCTGATGTTAATTGTGATGTAACATCAGCAAGAAGCTGTTCTGTTTCCAGCAACTGAGACTTGGTGCTTTCAAACTTTTCAGTGCATCTAGCAAGATCCACAGCCAAATTATCCTTATCCATTTTCAATTGTTCAAACTCCTCAAACGAACATTTCCATGAGGTGTCTGTCATTTCAGACGTTGGGACAAGATTTCCATCACCAGGGATATCAGGGTCAGATACAGAATCAGAAAAGTGGGAACAACCATCTGTATACCTCTCTCCTGATAAGTCCACTACAGCCTTATTCTCTGGTAGTGCAATCTTGTCTATGCAATCAGAACTACCAGTTTCCACTTCAGAACTTTTAAATCCGAGGACATTGAACTGCAGCTCACTTGCTTTGCTAAATACATAAGAAATATCAAGAACAAAATCAACCAGACTAATACTGCTCTTTGCAGCTTTGGCATATTTGCCAGTGAACATATTGATGCTATTATTTAGGCCATCGCCATCAGGAGATGGTCCTAGGACAGCCTTAGCCTCTTTACCAAGAATTGTTGCAAAATTATAAATGTTAGATATGGCAGTTTCCAATTCTTGGTTGATGGTTTGCATATTGTTGGTGCATGAGATAGCATCTCCATAGAAAGATATTCTCTTCATGGATGTTATCTTGGCATCATCTGCAAGAGGTATTCTTCCTGTACTAGAACAATGAGCTGCCTCAACAACTCCATTCTCTGACTGCAGACCATCAAACATATCCTTTATAATATTTTTAATGTCCTCCATTGCCTTTTCCATATCTTTCTCCTTGAACATTGACTCAAGTACCTTAGATATTTTCTCATGGATCTTCACAAAGTCTGCTTGCAGTTGTAGATTTGCAACAATTACATCTTTTTTCAAGGGTTCTTGAGGTTCCAAAGAATGTTGAGGGTCTGAGCTCAGGGTGCCTTCAACCGGAACACCATGTTTGAAATCTCCAGATTCTGTATCTCCTATAGTACCTGAAACTTCTGAACTTGATGGAGTTCCATTAGATCCATGGGATTGATGTGCTAATTTCTCAATCTCCAAAAAGTCATCCATAAGGTCGAGGTGATTAGTATTTTCAGATTTATTTGGAGAATCAACATTCTTGTCCTTGTGGATATAGGAGAGATCAGAACGAGCTACTGTAGCATATGAACCAGCACAACTTACACTATCGTCAAATCCATCTTCAAACATGGAGGTCAGACTTGGTGGATTACTAGCTCTTTGACCAGAGAAGCCTTCAATTGGGACCAGACCATTAGTTACATTAGTTACAGGAGGACTTCTCCATTCACCATTTGCTTGTAACTGTGCTTCTATACTTTGAAGTTTGCTGGCTGTCTGAGCACATATGCTCCTAGAAGTTTGCAATTCACTGTTTCGCTTTGCCAATGCTTCCTTCAGCATCCTTGTTTCTTCATCCATTGCAAATAAACGTTCTGTTAGGAGCTCATTCTCTTTCTGGAACTTCACTAAATTGTCGAGTGCAAATTCAGGCAGCTGTGATAAGTGTGCACTGGGAGATCTCATTGGAGACCTCCTTACACGGGAATCTCCATAATCTCGTCCCATATTCTCAACTTCAAGTTTCATTTGTGCCAGGGCAGCAGGACCAGGCAATTTCTTCCGAACTAGACCTCGTAATCTTTGACATTCTGCTTCAAGCTTGGCAATTTTCTTTACTCCATCAAGATGCTGCTTGTTGGCTGCTTCAGCAGATCGCACACTCATATTCTTTTCCTCGTTGCGGATTTCAACCTCTTTCCTAGCAATATGAACCTCATATTTGAGTGAGTTCACTTCTTTTTCATAAGATTCAATGTTGCTCTTTAAATATTCTATTTCAGCTTCAGCTTGTGATTTTTCTTCACTTAGCTTAATCAACATGTTAGATCGTTCTTGCAAAGTTCTTGATAATGCAGCATTTTCGGCAGCTGACGTAAGTAATTCTTGATCCAAATTTCCAATTTGTGTTTCAAGCTCAAGCTTCATCTTGTCAAAGAGTTTGTTTTTGTTAAGAATAACATCATTTAACTTCAGATCATGCTCTTCCTTCAAGTTTCGTATCTGCCTCATGCATTCTTTGAGAGCACCATCCAAATGGGATGCTCGATCTTCAGCACTAAGCTTTAGCAGTGTGACAGATTCCACATGAGTTTTTAATGTTGCTGCTTCCTCCTCAGCCTTTTCCCAACCTGTGGAAGCAATTCTCTGCATAAAATTACATTGTATATTCCAAACATAATAACTATAAACAGCAATAACTTGAAACCTGAGACAGCTTCTTCCGCCACTTTAGCATGTTGTTTCACCAGGTTTTCCTTATCAATTACTTCTGAATGGGCTTCAGATAACTTTTCATTCAGTTCCTTTACTTCATCTTGTAGGTTTTGCACTTGTTCTTCATAAGACTTCACTTGATCCTCTAATCCAGTTAGATGTGTATATGACTCAATTGAAATTTGAACATACTTTGGATTTTTATTGTTACTGTCCACTTTAACCTGTAACAGCAAAGGACAGTAGAACATTTTCAAGGCAGTGCAACAAGGTGATAATTTTATTTACATTGAAGAAAGTTATCAGCATATAAATCAGATGAGCATGAAAATTTTCGGAAATTGGTGAGTGTGAGGTAACAGAGGTTTAGAACTTTTTTTTATTGATTAAACTAGTAATCCACCAGTGCAATGCACGGATCTTGTTCTAAATGTTTTAAGGAAAAATCAAAACGATATTATGTTTATGGTGAATATATAAATAATAAACTATATGAACATTGTCTAATGCATAGAATTGATAATAACAAACCCAAACACATTCTCAATATGAAGAAGGTAAGCAAAAAGAAGCATATCTTTCTGTTGTTTATATCACAAAGTAAACTAATCAGTGTACAAGTGACTCAAAATATATTATAAGCCAAATATTGGAACGGTATCCCGTGAGACGATGTCACCAAGACTTTTCCTATCTACACATATTGTAGTATATTCTTTAAAAATATCAATATCACTCTGTTGATATCAATAATTACAAATATTGGAAATATTTGGAAATAAAATGATTTTGCCCAAAATTTTAATATTTGTTGAATTATTTTCACAAATTTTAAATACATATCGATATGAATATTAGAAATATTGGTAATAGATACTTCTCCTAAAAAAATTTATAACCCTTAAATTATTATTTACCATTTTCAAATGCATAATATTGATAATAACAAACTCACAAATTCTTAATAGCAAAAATATCATGAACAATAGAAACCAGGGTGAGAGAACAATAGAAACCCATCAGAAAAACATCTTCTAAATACTCGAATTACCCCAATACTTGGTAAACAAAATATCATGTAGATTGTTGGTTGGTTGATGTGGGTGGAAGTCATGTAAAAGATGAAAGTGAGCAAATGAAAGTAAAAGATCTACATTCAGAGACAAGAATCACAATAATATGAACTAACCTTGTCAACTTGAGTAGCGCCTATATCTGAAGCAGTTGCAGAAGAGTCTGGTGCAGAAGCATTAGCTATCTCCGCTGCCTGCTTGTTAGATGATTTTTTCTTCCACGGCCAACTCCTTTTATCCATTGCAGGCTGTTGATGCAAACGAGACTATCAAAATTAATCTAAAATACTCAAGGGAAATTAACTTTGAGCAACATGCACCAAGAAATTTGTTCAGAAGAAGTACAGCACTAGCTTCATATCAACATTAACCGGCACTCATCATAGCATTCATACAAGCATTGCAAATGCTTGCTTAGATTTTTCAACACTGACATCAGCATCTTCATGATTAATAATTGATAGTTGGGAAAAAAACATAATATTATATTATATATATATATATATGTATGTTATGTGCCTTACCAATGGAGTACTAAGAAGGTCAATTTACAGTCGAAACTCTAAACGGATTAAAATTTAAATACCAAACGAAAACATGAGTCTACATGTATAAAAATTTATGTGTGAGATTACTCTTGTTGGGAGGAGGAGGCATGAAAAATTAACAGAATTTTCTTGTAGGGAAAGACCGAAAGGGCCATCAGAAAGCAGGAGTATACTTTGTGAAACTTAATAAAAACATCTCAAACATAATTTTGAAAATGTGAAGATCTATTAACATTTCATAATGTGGGAAAATACTTAAGAAAAAGTACAGTAGTTTTTGGTGACTTTTGAAAAATACACACTAGAGAAAATATTTTGACCAATAACACAGAAATCTGAAAAGGAAAAAATCATAACATACCAAATATCAAGGGCTAAATTTATTTTCAGACACACAAACACATAATATTCCAATAAAATCTTCCATGTAGATTCTGGATCACAAATATGATCGAAACTTGAAGGCATGAAACTGGCTCAGATAACTAAAAATACGACAACGAGGATATAGAAAATGATAGGCCACCAAAAACAATCAAAATACACCATGAATGTGACATCCCATAATCTATCAAAAATAGAAATATAGGAAATTTAACATAGAGAGACCCCTACTCTTGTAATTATCTAATATAACCATTGATTAAGAGTACAAATTAAAATATAGTAACATATTAATGAAGAGAATGATAAATCTAGATGTTATTAACAATCTTTCATCACAACACAAAAACCACACAAAAAAAAAAATAAATCATGACGTTGCTTCAATCTTCAGTCACATATGTAATGGTAAGATTTCTATTTCATAAAAAAGAAGACTTGACAACCAATTTATCTTCACGGAAAAAAAAAAAATACAAATTAGAGCACTATTCAATTTGCGGCAGCAAATGTGAATCCAAAGTAAATAATTTTATTTACCTCACTAAATATTTATTAATATTCAACGAAATTAGAACTCATCAAAAAGGCAATGACAATCCTCACCAAAAATGATTTCCAAAATGCAAATTCAATTGATATTAATCACGACAACAGCATTCATTGGAAATCAGACATGATTTTAAAATATCTCTGAAACAGAACAAACCTCTGAAGATCGTTGATAAAAAAAAATTTATAAAGGAAAAAACCTCAAAAAAATGAAAAGGGAATCAAATTCCTCTTAATAAGAATGGAGATAAATGCTTCAAATTTTGTGGTGAAAGCTTCCACATAAGAACAAACAGGAGCAATGACGGCACCGAGCACAGAAAGCGAAGCACACGTAAGTTTTCAGTGGCGCCATTGACTTCAAAAAACACAAATGTAGAAAGCAAATATAACGAAGATCAATCAACTCTCTCTCTCACGCGCACACACTCACTAACACGCGTGCTTCTGCTGCAAAATTTCCTCACTCACCAACGGCAATGCAGTGAATCCGCAATTCAGGTGGAGAAATGAAGAATGTAGAAGACGAGTGTAGACACGAGGCGGAGATCTGGGCAGAAAATTGGGAGACAAGCATTGAATAAATTCAGATCTGGGTTAGAAGTTTGGGTGGCTATGGTGGTGCTTTAGAGAGAGAGAGAGAGAGAGAGCAGACCCAAAAGGAGTAACAGCTAAATCACAGCTCAAAAGCCCACCAGAATCTCTCTCTTCCTATCTCTCTCTTCACACTCTCTCACTAACTAAACCGGACTTCATTTTCTCTTGCTATCTTACTAATAAAATTATTTTCGAAGTTTTACTGCAATTTACATATAAATTTATATATTTAGATGGATTTAAGCAACGAGTAAAATGATTAATCTTATGAAAATTATTTGTGAAATCGTTGAAACAAGTTTTTTTTAGAATACTTTGTGGTCATGTTTACCATACTAGAGTAGACTTGTTCTTTTAAGATTCTGGTCAAGTAAACAAGAATATAATGTGTATTATATATGAATATATAATGTGTATTATTTATGTATTCAAAATCAGATATTTATTGCCAAACAAATGCCCTTAATTAATGAATTAATTATATTCTTATAATGGATTTCATCTAATTCTATAGATGAAAAAAAATTATGAATCAATTAAAATATATATTAGGAGATTCAAAAGCCCTTTCATTGGAAGCAAAGAATGTAGACCTAAAATGATGATACACACCTAATGCTATTACCAACTCCACCCCAAATTAATTCTTTGTGGGTTGATTGAATAGTTTTATTATTTTTGAATTTAACACAATAATTTAGTCACTAATTTGAAAACGTAAATGAAGGATATGGAGAAACACGACAAATATTAACACCAAAATAAGTTAATGATATCAGTATTTTCACAAAATCATAAGAGTTGTATTATATATCACCTGTGACGAGATTCAAGTATGTATTTTACTAGTATGAGTATGCGTTTATCAATTATAAATATATTTTATAAGTATATCTTTACATATATAAATGAGTTATATAAGTATGTGTTTTATAGCTATAAGTGTATTCGTCCGAAATGATTGCATCCTGATTTTTTGTGAAATCAAAATAGAAATTTAACAAAACGGTGATAGTTTTACATCTATATTCCTTTGTTTAAAAAGAGTGGTTCTATAATTTTTGAAAAGAGTGGTTTTTATGATTCACAAGATTACAAACAACGGTGATGTAAAACATCTCATTAATCTAATTACATGAGATGAGACAATTTAAAACCTGCGCTTCATCATTCATATATGAATTTAAATGAGTTAAAAACTCGTCTTACAATAATTATCGATGATTCTGTTTCGTATAAGTTTTTATGTTTTAGAAATGATACTTCTTATTTTGGAAAAAAGAAAAGATAGTTTCAAAAGTTACTCCATATATTTAAGAAATTTCTTCACAAAAATTGTTAAAAATCATGTGGATTGAAAAGATGAAAATACCACAATCACTTTATTTCAATGGTGGCGCGTCTGCGTCTCCACTTTATGGTACGTACACCCCGCTCCATCTGATTCTACATCCACGTTCAAAAACAAACTTCATTTGTTTCGTTAATTTTTGTAATAAAAATAAGAATTCTTAGCATGATTTAAACGATATATTTATTAAAATGAAATATTCGGGTTTTAATTCTTATGCTCAACTCATGAAATGTCAGTAAATCTATGGTCGCAATCGAATTATATAAGCTATTTATGTAAACAATTATATACCATTAACTCCTACATTCTATTTATTACAAACTTTCATATACTATTCAATTCAATTCCTAAAAGTTTATACTAATATAATCTCGTTATTTAGTTCAATTTAACGCAAGTTATTCATCAATTTTGATTCACTAGTACAAAAGATTCAATTCATCTTGCATTTCATTATTCTTTATATGTTATATCACGATAGATCACAGTTTAGTATACTTGATATTATATGGTGATTATAATACAATATAAAATTAATTTATAAATGATTTTGTAAATTGAATCAAGTAAAATCAGTATTGTTATTAGTATTTTATACGAAAGCCTATTATATGGGCTTTTGGATGAAGAGTGATGTTGAATTCAGTTTGCTTGTAACCCCACCACAATTAATATGTATATCCCTATTTAAATAATGATATTAAAAGAAGAGCAAGTATGATATGCTAGCTAGTTTATAAAGACTATTATTTAGGTGCAAGAAACTTCCCTAAAACTCTTGTTTTATTAACTAAATTGTCTACCAAGCATTTGACAAGTGTTTTGTTCCTTATCTCAAGGTGGATAATGTTGTTTTGTTTGAATAAATATTTGGTAAATACATAATAAGTAGAGTTGAAAATGATTTGTCCTCACTTCTGTTTTCTTCTTCTCCAGTGCCGATTGGAAGTTTTTCGCTCGGAAGTACCTGCAAAAACAAAGAACACCGGGGGTTTTCCCGGTGAAGGACTCCGACGCTCAAGTCAGTAATTTAGGAAAAAACTTGCCGTTGCTTTTTCTCTAGTGGTTTTTGTGTATTCTTTTGTGTGTTTGAAAATAGAAAAAATAAGGGTTATAAATACTCCCTGAAAGACGTGGTAGTTAGATCTTCTCCTAAAAAAAGTGGGAAGTGGGCGAGATACCCGCGATCATGGCAATTATTCAAATTTGAATTAGTTCGCTTCGCATTCAGTTCGACATCTCATCTCAGAAGTCTAATTAGTTCGCATCTATATTCCTATAACACGCGAACTATTCTGTTCGCATCCATGTTCTGCTTGCTCCTCTGTTCCGTTCGCGTCGGTTTGTTTTCTCAAATAGTTCGAATGTGGTCAGTTCGACCACATCAGAAAAGATAAAAAAAAAAAAAAAATTGGAGAGCCAATTTTATAAATTAGGCATGTTGAAAGAGTGTAGGACACATGAAATGTAGGAAGCAAAACAAGAAAGTAAGTGTTTTCCATTTTCTCTTCCTTTTGGTGAAGGATGGAGGACTTAGTGATAACGTGCTGCTTTGAAGAATCTTGCTTCTCCATGTCACCTCCGGAATCCAAAATTTCGGACGAGACGGTCGCGAGTAACGTATAAATTAAGTTGAGTCGATTCAAAAATTGTCAGGCTTGAGTTTGAACTTGATTTCAGAACTGAAGGTTCGATCAGCTCAATTATAACTTATTTTTACCATTGATCATACCTAATATTATATGTATAATGTTACATAGATTGAAACAATTAAAGTAGAAAGAGTTAAAACATGTAGCCTAGAATCCATATTCTGATCATAGGTTTTCTGTTAGAACAGTAAAAACATTAAATGGAATCAGATCCGCACTAGAACATGGAATTATGATTTGGACATCCTAGATTTCCTTTTCAAGACTTGCCAAAATAAGCTTAATTCATTCCTTACTATCATATTTTCTATGTCAATGATGTGTAACATTTTGAATTTTGGTATTTCATCATATATTTTAATATGTTTGGATTTGGGTACAAGTGGATTTTGTAAGTTTGAGTTTGAGGTTTACGTGGATTTTGATAATCTTGTGTTTGTTATGAAATTATGTAGGTAGGATTATAGTTAAGATGTTGATAGGTAGAAAATATATGCATTTAGTTGTTGGCTTGATTGGATTTATATCATCTTTATTTGATTGGATGCATTCTTTTCGTACCTATATGCGCTTTTGAACTCGGATAACTTCATATTTTATTCTCGATTATTGTAGGATTTTTGAATTTTTGGAGTGGTGAAATTGATTGGGACAAGATTGAGTATAAGGAGCCCAGTACGAAGCCCAAGTAGTCAAATGAACAAGAAATTCAATCATGGGTTTAAGGATTAAGAGGCTCATATCATTTTATAAAAGAGGGGTTTTTGTCCAATTTGAACCCCAACTCACAAGGGAAGAGAAAAACACACACGGCAGTTTTGGGAGAGAGTTGGAGGAGAGAGAATTATTACACACAAAACATATTTTTACTTTATTCTATTTTCTCTTTTATGGATTAATCAACTACTTTTGTGGATCCGATCGAAATGATGATTGGCTAATTCTTTAATTCCGGTTAGCAGGGATGTTTGAACCCAATTATCTTTTTATGTTTTAATTAATCTCATTTCTCCCTCTCGATGTTTTGATTGGAATTGATTGTGTTATCTGTGATGAATGATTTCAATTATTGATGCTTGATTTAGATTCGCGACCTAGGTTAAGTGTTTGATAATTGATTGCTAGAATCTTAAATCATGAATCCTAATTGTTGTGGTTTAATTTTCATTAGTAGTAAACTAGAGGTCGTGCATCTCTAGGGTAGCACAATTCTAGATTATCAAATCGAGCTTGTTTATTTGGAGTCTAGTTCACCCTATCGTCTTGGTAATTAATGCGTTTAATGAATTAAATCTAGAGAGCTTATTCTAGGTTGTTCAATTAAATAGAGTTAATTAGTGATCTTATCCTAATTTAACTAATCATAAGAGACAATTCGATTCAACAGAGCTTGTTGTTAGATTAGGGGTGATATCCAAACACTGTCTCTACACTGCTGTTTTTGAGTCTATCAATTTTACCATTTGCACGACCACTTTCAAGGATTATAGTTAAGATGTAATACGTCCTAATACAATAAATTGATGGCGTGACGTACTAAATCGCTATTCGAATTAGTGTAAACTTCAAAAGAGAAATGGAAGGTAGAAAGAGAACAAGAATACATTCTCGTTATTTCTTCCATACAGACCACCACCATTCTTAAAACCATTGGTAAAATTGGGGCAACATTTTATGTAGGTCCTATCTCCTAACGTGGTATCCAAATGATGAAACGTGTTTTCCTTCGTTAACGGGTGAATGTAAAATTGAAGAAAAGAGTGAGCGGTTTAATTAGAATCCTTTGCAACAAGATACTTTGCTTTCTCTCAAATTTCTCTCAAATTAAAGCACTCTTTTATTGAACATAGGATTCGACTTTGCATTTTTGTACTCATTATAGCTAACTCTTCTTTACACTAACTCTTTATATATTCTTCATTTATTAATTTAATTAGGATATTATATTTACTTCTATCTCAATTAATCCAGTTTGATGCGAGCATGATTTAATGCATTTATTACGTATTGGTACCAATTAATTCGAGTGGAAATCTGAGTTTTGATTGGTCAAGCGTCTTAATTAATATATTGCAATCATAAATTTAATATGTATATTGATTATTAAGAAACAAAAAGTTTTTTTATGTATTAAAAATTAGTCATACTTTTCTTTCATTTAACAATGCCAACTAATTGATATAAAATAAAAAGACACTTTTTTAACTACTTATTAGTACTAAATGGTAATATTTTATCAAAAAAAAATTTGAATTTGTTTGCAAACTAGAAATACTATTTCAATAGAACACATTAAATGTAATAAAAAATCCAAATCTTAACATCAAGATTATATATATTTACAGTTCCAAATTATGATCTAATAGGATATATATATATATATATATGATCAAACATCTCTCATTAAACGATCAGATAAATGATACTACTATATGTAATTTCTTCAAAAAACAAATTTTGTCAGATTCTTTTAGTTCTGTCTAATCATTTCATGAAAATCATTAAATTTCCAATTCCGAGAAATAATTATTACTGTTATTTATGGATTTATCGAAGTTTACATGTAGAAAATGTGTGGGAATTGCATGCCTGAATAGACCTGCAAATCTTGGACCACTCCACAAACTTAAGTATTCATTATTCACATGTGAATCCAATCATTTTCTTTGCTTTGTCATTTCACTACACTCCTCCCATTGTGTGTTTTTGCAAAGTTATCTCCGATAAAAATACATTTTTTCATCCGAATTATACATAATTTATCGTTTATTTATAAAAATCTTGAAACATTTCATTCTGTTGCATGAAGGCATATTACCGAATGTTTATAAAAAAAAGTCAATCATGTATAGTTCATAGTTCAGATGAGAATATGTTTTCGACGCAGTTGTATTTTATTTCGTATTTCTTTGATGATACGTTCATATATTATGATACATTTTGATAAGTTATTGAGATCTTAGTACTTATGTGTAGCATTAAAGTTAATCGATAAACTTATACAATGTCACTCGTGATTTTTAGAACTGATAATTTTACTTAAAAGTTAAACCTCATATTTTTGATATAAGTTATTGTGTGGGGATAATATAATATTATTTCTAAACATTTTAATGGGCCGAGTAATGGGCTAACTGGACTGCTATACTTTCAGGGCCCAATACTCGACCACATTTTGAAAATAAGCAAATGTCTGATATAGAGAACAATGTTTTTCTCATGGGCCAAGTTATATTGTAATATGTATCGAATTATTGGGCCTTTATGTAGAACACCATAAATGTATGCCATTTTATGTTTTTCATTTTCTCCTCAATTTCTGAAATTATATATGAGCATATACATTATTCAATAAAATTATATGGGATTAATAGTATTTTCCCATCCAAATTATACGTGATTTTAACAAATTTTGTGCAAACTTTGTAATACTGCAGTTTACCGCAGAACTTTAAATTTGATGTATTTAACGGTGCCGAACAAATTTAGCCATTCATAGGTCCTAAATCAACTATTAGAATTTTGACTAATACTCTAAAATGCATCAAATTTAAATGTATACACAAAAGCAACAACTTAAAGTTTATACAAAAAAGTGTAAAAACAAGTATAGTTCGGAAGAGAAAATGTTTTTAACCCATCTGCACACATTATCCCAACAGATAAATAGTTTGAATTTTGAAGATCCATGTAAAGCATACAATTAGAGACTATATAAATACAAAAATCCATTTTCCCTTGAAATAGAAAACACAAAACTTATAAACTCATTGAAATTATTGGAGATTACAAAGAGAAAAACTAATGGAAAACTAAGAACTTAAATTCTTGTGGCAAATCATGTGTTTCTTCAAAACATGCCATGCTTTGACCAGACCTCCAACCACCATCAAATTAATTGTTGAACCCTTCAATCTTTCCTTCTTCATTTAATTACTAGATTAGACCCTTATTTTTGATACACCAAATCAATTTTTTTCTCCAATGAAATACAACCGTTGAGTATGATATGATAACTTTTGTGAGGTCGTTTCATGTAATTAGATACAGGAAACGGGTCAAACGATAACTCGTAACAAGAAAATAGAGATTTGATTAGTGAGCGGTAGACCTACTCCATCAAATGAAATATTATATAAGATTTTATCGATGTAGGTTTTTGTGTTAATTAATATGAAGAGAAAATAAAGATTATTCTTAATATGAACTCAAGTCAAACGAATTCCAATCGAAAACTCTTTCATTGACACCTTGATAATTGTGCAAAAGAATTATTAAAATGCTTATCAATCATTATTCACACATTCCTTTTGCCCCCATACCACCCCCACCCCCACCCCCAAAGTATAATACATAATTAATGATTTGATTTTCAAGAATAATAAAACCCCATTTAAATTTGGAAGTAGTCATAGAATTAACCAAATTAAATAAGAAGAAAATAATGCATCCAAAATCTGATAAAATATGGCATTTATTTCATTGAACAATTGTTTCATATGTACAAATATATGAGTGTTCTAGAATTGATTACGTATGAACAGATTATAAGTTTGTAATCAGTGTATTTTAACAACAAAGTATCCACCACCAAGAAATTGACGAAAGAGTTAGTGTTGATAATCTTCGATAAAATTAATATTGTCAAAGACAAAAAAATAAGTATAGAATGAATTTAAATCCTTGACCTCAAATACTTCCTGCATCAATGTTGCAGTAACAAAATAAAGATAAAAATTCCTCAACTATTATTTTTAAGTAAATGAACTCTTATAGAACCCAAAAAGAAAGAAGTATTTACGAGGCATCAAAAGACAACCTATATATGCAATGAAAATCCTAATATAACAAACCTTAACGAGAAAAAACTACATTGGAAATAATTCCGTACACTAATGGAATCTATTAATTAATTGCTCTGATACATCCGAAAACATGTTTTAATTATATACACGGGTTTATGCAGTTAAATACAAATATATACTTATACGAGTAGTGTGTTTGCAAGATTTATTTAAAAAAAAAATGTGTATTTTTGTACATTATGATGTTATACTCCTTTTAAACTTTGCAAACACATATCTAGTATATATGTACAAATTCATCATAAAAATTGTACTTCAGTGATTTATATTTGTAATATCTCATTTTGTGTTGTTACATAGAAAATATAATACTCCCTCCGTCCCAGTCGAATTTGCCTACTTGCCATTTTCGTTTGTTCCAATTTAATTTGTCAGCCCATAAATGACAAAGAAATTTTAAAGCAAAAAGTATAAAAAAACATTTTTACAATCAAAAAGTAAGTAAAATATAAAGCAAAAATATAAAAAAAACATTTTTTTAATCAAAAAGTAACCTAAAACAACAAGTCAACTGCATTTTTTTAGGTTTCGTGTCCGGTCCAAGTAGGCAAATTGGACCGGGACGAAGGTAGTATATATATATATAGAGAGAGAGAGCTTTTCTATTCATATTTTGGGGGCTTAGCTTACCTTTCTTGCACATGGGGTGGTTGTCTTTGCAACTCCCTCCACAACGGTCACCATGTTATATGAATCAATAATCACTCTAAAATAAACTCAACTAAATCAAGAAAGTTGAAGTATAAAATAATGAACATGTATATATATATATATATATATATTCTTTCATTGAATTAAAACTCATTTACAATTATTTCCATATATCAAGATCAATAAACAAGAATATAATCGCCAATTTCCATTTACGATCATCATCATATCACTCGCAGACTCGGCTCCGATTCGAACCCGGGACGACTCGGTGGTGACTCGCCCACCTTCTTGCCATCTCCATTCCCCCCATTTTCATCCAAAGAATTACATAACAAAACAATGCAAAAGAATCCCACTCCTCTACAAGGATTTTCCAGGGTTTTGTGTGTTTAATTATCTGAACTATACTTCAATTTCTTTTTCTTTTATTTCGCGAAAATGAAAATATCGATCTTACTAATTAATCACCAAATGGGCTTGTCGGAAAATCCATCCAACAGCGGTCTGGTTTCGGCCAAGAATTTAAGGTTGCTCTGAATGCCCACGTGGCAGTATCTCTGGAAATCCTCGAAGGTCATGAACCGGGCCGGGCCGCTCTTCGCGGACTCCATTCGGGCCAAGTAACGTAGAATCTCCTCGAATAGGGCCTCGTCGCAGGGGATCGCCAACGGGCCGGCGTTGGTGAACCCGAACTCCTCCTCGGCCTGGACCAGAAGCTTCACGAACACTGGGTGGTTAAGGTACGTGGCTCGGACGACGAACCGCTTGCAGCTCGAGCCGACCGTCACCGCCACGTGGCCCGCCGGCACGTCCGAGGAGAGGCGGCGCGCCGCCGTCGATGCCTTCTTGCGCCACCGCCGCAGCATCTGGCGCAGCCGAACAATGTGGCGGATTTTGCTGCACCCCGACATTTTTTGATGGATTAATGTGTTAGGGAAAATTAATTTCTTTCGATTTTAACCGGAAATTTCGATTGTTTTCTTGAAATTGTGTTGATTGTGAGATGAGAAAGTGAGGGTTTAAAGGTGGGAAGAAGTTGGGGTATATATAATGTTTTAATTAATTTTGTGCCCCTGATTTTGGCCATAATTACAATTATGGGTTTTGGTTTATTGTTATTGCTTTTAAGGAGCAAGATTTCTTTTCTACTGATATTGTTAATGATTTCACTATTATCTATTATCATAATGTCTTTTAATACATGCAGATAACTAGCATGTGTGATCATTCCCAAAATCATATGAGATTTTCTCATCTATATAAAAATATTCATCTTATATTTCTAAGATGTTTTGTAACATCAAATCATTTACTTTACTATTATCTAAAATATTGGAGATACATATATTAAATGGAAAAAAATCCATTGATAACAGATAAATATATCAATTTTAATTTTACAAGTGACTAGTGTTCCGAGCATTGGAATTTTGCAATTAGACGCTCTATCTCTGTGACTACATGTAATTTTGGGTATGCGATCACACAAATAAATCCGAATCTAAAACTTGATAACGAATATATATTAGGAAGAACACTTCTATTATTGATCATCGACTAGTCGTTCATTAACTTTGGAAATTCGATTTCAAGTCAGAGTCAAGAATACGAGATCTAACATTAACTATTCGGAAATTTAACTACGAAGATACTACTATATATTATAACATGATTTGCTATGAAGAAAAAGAAAATACTTGAAGATTAGCTAGAATCTGAATTGATAAACCAGATAAAGAAAACTTAATGCCAAAAGTTTCAAAGCATTCATGCACGATCAATGATTCCCAAATTGAACAATTGATTTAAATAACACAATTTACTTAGGACCCATCAACCTTTTAGTATTTTGTCTTGGTTATAATTTAAATATAGAAAAAAATAGTGAGAGAAATAAATGATCGGCGGTGATGTGATATATATTCAAACGCACGAAGTGCAAACTCTAAAGTCCAAAAACCCCCAAAAAAACCTTTCACATGCTAAGTTTGAGAACAAATTTTTTTAACACAATAAGATAGAAGTGGTTAGATTTGGCCCTAGGCAAAGCTACATTTAACAAATGAATTGTTTTAATAAAATAGTTCTTGAATTTTTTTTTTTTAAATTCTAAAGTAAAGTTCTCATGATTTTAATGTTTTACAAATTTTTTAATTTGCTTTAACATATATGTGTGACGGATATGGTTATATTAACACTGTAAGAAAATGGGGAAATAGCACTCAAAATTTAGTGACAGTTGAAATTATATTACATGCTCAATGAATTGTGTTGCTGCGAATATCGAAATTTTTGATTAAATTGGTTATCTTTAAATGTATGTAATGTATATGGAGCAGTATCGATCTTTATTTTGCCATAAAAGTTAACTTATGACTATCTTATAGCAATGACATTCATAATAAATATTTTCAGATTCATATATACTTATAACACTCATTAATTATGTGTAGAAAAAATAGAACATTAAATTAAAAGATAACATAAAATAGAAGATCGATCATGTAGTTCTCAAGAGGCATTACTTTGGACTAAAGAACTTGGGTATATTTGTTTTATTCTCTTTGACTAAAAAACAATTTTTATTTTTTTGGATTGTTAGATATAAAAACTATTTTTAATAAAGGCTTTTAATTTCTTTAGTAAAATCAAAGATGCTTTCTGTGTTTAAGTAAATAAACAAATTAGACTAAAATATTTTCAGCATGATTTTGAATGCTTAAAACAATTTATCATCCTCCATATATGACCATGAGCCATGTGCAAGACTGTCCCATCTATCCTTTATTTAAATTGAAAACCCTCAGCTAGCAGCCAAAATTTAATTAACTCTTCTTAATCACATTTTTAATTAATCCTCAATTTGGCACTTAATTAAACATGATTAATTATGATTTCTTGATGCACAATGTTCATCATATCTTGACATATGGCATCTTGTAACACACCATGAAGGTGTAAGAACCCTCGACATGACAACAATTAAATTAATTTTTCCAAGTAATTAAATCTTAATTTGTGTGAAAAGATTTAATCAAGATTTGGAAATAGTGGAAGTATGAAACCTAATGTTAAATACACCCCCCCATAAAATTATAAGCCCTTTTAAGTGTCCCACATGTCAATATTTAAGGATCATTATTCATGAACTATGTTCAATGTTTTGGGCATGTTTGGATACAAACAAAAGTTGAATCTATTTTTTGCCAACATAATCTAGTTTTATCATGTTAAAAACTTTGATAAACTATTGGTTGGATATCTTTATATTCTTATCCCCATGTTTTGTTCCCTTGATTTTGAGTTTGAATAATTTGTTGCTAGCTATTACAGGTTTGAGGATTTGAAGACATAATATTAATGTTGGAAACATTTCATCTTGTAATTACGTGCAACAATTAATTAATCTACCTAGGGTTTCTATCTGGCTTATGATCTTATTATCAACATCTTGTTTTTGTTCATTAAAGTACTATTTACAAATTAAACATTTTTCCAATCATTATTATCATTATTGTTGGTACATTGTCAAAACATACATATATGTAGGACTGTAAATGATACAATTTGAACCGAACTCGTAGTTGTTCAAGCTTGTTTGAAATATAATCAAACTTTAAAAGAATTATGTTTGTTTCAAGTTAATCGTAGTATATATATTTTTGTTACAAGAAGAATTATGTTTTTGTTTTTTTCAAACGTACTAGCTAGGTTTTCATTTAATGAAAAATGTGTACATATTAGTTATGTCTATTAATTAAATCGATAATGTAGTATATGCATATACTTTTGCCTATTATATGATTTTTTAATTTCTGTGAAACAAATTGTTCTGAACTAGAGAGGATATACATTGAAATTCATCTCTCATTTGTATAGTCTATTCTATAGTTTTTTGTTTTGTTACATATTCATTTATCTGTAGATTTAAAAACATAGTCCGATTATATATATATATCGATCCAAATTGCTTGAGTACACACTACATATCATGTAAACTTTTCAATCAATTAATTAAAATAATTATCACAACATTAATCAATTGCCAATATTATTAGTGAAGAATGATAAAGTGCATAAAATTTTCTGTTTTAAAATTATTTGAACACTAAAGAGTGGGACACTCGTGCACAAACTGCTATTAAGATGTCCAAGATGACGTGTCATGTCCTCTTAATCACCTTAATTTTCTTCTTAGCAAACTTAATCACATAGTTAATGAAGGATCAAACTGACTGATTTATCTTAATATATGTGTCCATTTGGCTTTTTCACACAAAAGTTGACAATCTCTGCACTAATTTCTAAATAGCAAGTACTGTTTATATTTTCCTATATTGACACGTTAGTGATAAATTTCATTTTCAGTTAATTAGTTAATTAATTAATTATCCTAATTAATTGATGTTCGATTTTGATCAGATAATGTTGAGGATAAAGGAGATTAAGGCAGAGATTATGCAGACAAGGTGAACGTGGTCACTTGTGTCATAAATCTTGCTTTAATTTAATTTAATTTAATTTAACCCATATATGGTTTAATTAGACGACTTGTCACGTTAATTTTTCTTAATCCAATCTGATTATCTTTCTAATTTAATTCATATTTTTTGGATGCAAGTTATTTACCTGGTTATTAGAATATATATGTGGTCAAAGACTTTGACTACTAGCCTTTTACAGACATGTTACTCTATCCTTTATAAGTCCTGATAATCCTAATTAAGTTTAGGGCAATTACAAAATTAATAATAAAAAGAGTTCATACTTATGTTTCATTCTTTTTTAATTAATTTTTTAGTTAAATGCCCTCATAGATGACATAAGTTGCATGTGAAAACTCAATTTATTTTTACAGGTGGTTAGATTTTCAAATTAGTGATTTAATTATATTTAAAAACACTAACAAGTTTTAATCAAGTAAAATTATATATATAGAGGACTTTAATATATATATATATATGTATAGCTTTTAATTAAATTGTTAATTAAACTGAATAACATTCAGAGAGACAGAAATAAGCCAGCAAATTAGTATTGTTTGGTAGCATTTTAATTGTAAGAAAAGTATAAAAAAAAGTGTGACAGTTTGGTGGGAAAAAGACGTGTCTTAAAATCGTAAGAACAGCCAAATTAAGATTCCTAATTAAGAAAAATTACGTACTGTACAGATTGGAATTTATATTTGAATAATAATTAGTGGATAAAGTGCCAGACATAACTTTACGAAATTAACAATATTTAATCCCAATTTTTTGAGTTTGAAGAGCAGTCCTTGGCTGGCAATTCAAGTACACTTTCCTCTTTCTCAAATTAAAATAAAATAGTACATAAAACTAACTCAATTAATGTATATATTATAATGGAATAATTATTAAAAAATATTAGCCCCACCAACATAGTCCACACGACATATGCATAGTAGTGTATATTAAAATTAAAGTTGGACCACAAAAATTCATATAAGATCGTTTTAAATCTTAGGAAAAGTTTTATAAGATTGCATGTGAATGAGTTGATCCATATTTATCTATTTATATAAATTTTGTCGTAAATAAAAACTCACGTGAAACTTTCTTTAGAATTAAGTGTTTAAGTTCGAGTTTGAATTTTTTAAATTGCGATAATATGTATGTCAAATTTTCTAACTTACGTTGGAGAAACAAGTAAGAAGATTCCACACTGATGTTTCATCAAATGTTGTAAAATAACCACACGTCAAATATAAAGATGACAATAAAATAATAAAATATAAGATGAAATATCAAGATATAATAGAATATACATTTCATTTTCAATATAAAAAACTACACATTAAATTGAAAATCAATATGAATTCATGTCAATCCACTTGCAACGATAAATGAGGTGATTTTGGTGTTTCTTTTGAAAAAACAATTTAAGCTAAACAAAATGATAATTAAGTATGGATTTCTTACAAAATAGCTAGGAAAATATTTTGTTTATCTCATGACTAGTTAAGGAACCACATTTTAACTTTTGAAAAAGCATCACAATTTCCATCAATTAAACAAATATTGACAGCCCATTCCCATACAATTCGTACAATTAATTATTATTATTATTATTATTATTATTATTATTATTATTATTATTATTATTATTATTATTATTATTATTATTATTATAGAAAATCCACGTAGATTATTGAAGAAATAAAAGTAAAGACAGTACATAAAGAGGTGCAAAAGTACGTACCATATATACTATAATACCTTCATAACTGAATCTTACGTAAGATCATGTATACATGTTTCCAAAAGTAAATAATTTTTAAAAAGATTAAACCACATAATTAATAG
Organism: Scutellaria baicalensis; assembly: GCA_005771605.1. Classification (NCBI taxonomy): domain Eukaryota; kingdom Viridiplantae; phylum Streptophyta; class Magnoliopsida; order Lamiales; family Lamiaceae; genus Scutellaria; species Scutellaria baicalensis. The sequence goes on from CM016728.1 coordinate 13,773,836, forward strand.
TATGTGTAATAAATATTAATGTACTTAAAAGTGATTAAGGCGTGGTGGAACCGAAAGCTTCCAAATTGTTGTATATTTTCCGACCACCTGTTTTGGTGGCGGTGGGTGATCGGAATCTGCTACCCTCCTCTCCATATTACCAAATTTAGATTCTTTTTTTTTTCTGCTTAAAATTTATTTTGTTGTTTTATGGTTTACTATTAATTAGCTAGTGATCATAAAAGGTGAACCTCATTTTATTTTTTTACAAGTTATAATATATACTTTAAGGTTGTGTGTGTGATGATGTGTTTGTAGTTTAATGTATGTGCATTGCTTCTAGTTTGTGTGACTTATTTGCATATGGCCATTAATGGAAATATGAGTTATGCTTTAACACATGTTTTCATTTTCAAATAAAGAAATAGGAAAGAATAACACACTACGTTGATATGAATACACGTCAAGTGTAAAAGATGATATTACAAATTTGTATATATATATATATACATGAGTTGAAAGTAATGAAATATAAGATGAAACATCATTTGAAATAGAGGAGGATCTGTTCGATAGTAATGAATGGTTGGATTGGCAAAAAGATGAAAAGCTCATTCTCTAGAATCCCTAAAAATCCATATATATTAAGACCATAGTTCTTACACTCCCTACTCCCATTCTCTATATAAATAATACACTTTTGTCCATTACATATACTTTTTCATATTTTCTATATCATGTATTAAAAAAAAAAAGTAGAGAGAAGGAGAAAATTAACTAATTAAATTGGAACTGACCCAATTGCCCTAATATATATATATATATATATAGGTCTCAAATACGGTGATAGTAGGCTTAGAGGGTTGTTGAATAAGCTTACTCCGATTTCAAACTTTTCTTACTTCTATCGGCTTAGTTCTAGAATCAGTAACCTTTTGGGAGGTTATTGATCAGAGTGGTTGCGAAAGTCTTTCTCTCATTAAGGTGCCAAGTATAGAAGATGTGCAACTTGACATAGAGTGTGCAAGTAAAGTAGTAAGCACATACAGACACATGGATATACAGAGGTTCGAAGGTGAAATAATTCTTCTACATCCTCTCTACCTCTTCTCAAGAGGGAACATTTGTTAAGTTAGTTGATTTATATAGCTCTATCTATTACAACTCTCACTCAACAAGTAAATAGCAAGCCTTCACACAGCTGCTTGCCTACTCTCTCATCTGACCCACACAGGATCCTATTCTACCCACCCAGGATCCTCACTTTCTCTCCTAGAAAGTGAAAAGTTTAGCAGGACTCGCTCCTCGCACTAAGCATTCCAAAACAGTCCTTAAAAGGTTTGTCTTCCTTCTTCTTCAATTGGATGCAGCAAGCTTAGTCTTCTTTTGCAGGTTGAACTGTTGTTGCTTGCTGCCTCGACTGACTGACTGAGCATGCGTCTCAGGGGCTAGAGTGTTTGAGCTTTCTTCTCTTCTTCTTCTCTTTTTAACACTCTTTTCTTCTGTTTGGTCTTCCCCCTCTTTCTACACTCTCTTATGCGCTTTGGCTTCTTCTATTCTTTTCTGCGCTTCTCTCTTGTTTTTTTTTTTGTGCACTCTCTCTCTTTTCTCAATCTTTAGTCTTCTTCTATTTATAGATTAGGAAATATGCCCGTTGAAGGTAGGTAGGTTTCCTATCTATAAATGCGCTGCACTCCTGACACACGCTAACTTTTCACTTTCCACGTGTCTTCTTCTGATTGGCTCCTCTTCTCTTCTCTCTACCGGTAACTTCTACCAGAAACTTTTGACTTTCTTCTCATGTCTGCTTTGTAGCTCCCTCCTCGCGCTCACTCTGGAGCTTCCTTCTCTGGCTTGCTCTTTCAGGTGGCTTGAGGCTTCTGTAGCATGCTACTCTGCCGTATGCTTCCGGCATGGTCTTTCAGGTAGTTTCCTGTCTTGCTGCTTTGTAATCTGTTTCGGCAAGATCTCTTCCAGTAGCTTCCTGTAGTCATCAACATCCTAATTAGTTCACCCGATTCCTTTCCACCATTCTCTTCAGTATCATTCCTTTGACACTTTCTCTGATCTTTCTTTCTTCTGCAGTAACTCTGTTGCAGTAACCTCTCCTAAGATTGGTTATGCTTGTTTAGAGTTACTTAAGGTTTTGTCTCATCAAAATCTTCTTAATTGTTTCCAACAATATATATATATATATATCTATTACCTATATAAAAGTATGAATATTTCTTACAAAATATGGATTGTTTAATATATTTTTATTAAAGATTTTATTTAAGGTTATAATAGTAATTTGTGATTTTTATATTTAAATAATTTTACATTAGAATTCTAAACCAAAATCATATAGAATTCTATTATAAGTAGGACTCTATTATATAAGAACTTTAATTTATTAGATTTAAGTCGATTAATAATAATATAATACTTTAATTTAAAACATTCATCATCCACATGCAACGCATGTGCTGATACTCGTGTGTGTATATATATATATATATATATATATATATATTTGGTGTTTTGATAAGGGGGCGTACCTATTAAAATTTTGGTCTAAGTCGAATTTTCAAAATAGGCTTTTAATCTCACTTATACAAGCTTAATGCATAACATAGAGAATTGAATTAGTTAAACTATTCAAAATATTTATATTACCATTAAAAATTGTTAGAATAATTAATTATTTATATATCTATGTGTAGTTTTAAAATTGAGGTCCCAAATTTTAGTTCTTTTTGGCCCGAGTAAATTGACTCGTTGGCCTTATCAAAGGTCCTACCCTAATGTGAGTTCACGATTGGTCATGTTTTTGTTAGTTTAATCTATTCTATCGTGATTTAACTTATTTACTTGGTGGTCAATTAACTCTGTCATTATAAGAACTAGAAATTAATTTTAACTTACAAAAATTATAAATACACTCACATATAATTTCATTGAATTGTAAAAACGAGAAACACACATTATATTGTGTTTACCAAAACTGTTTGGAACATATTTCTAGTGCTTCAATGTGTGCTTAATTTATGATTAGTGTGAACACGACGATGATGCATGGCCGTTAGAAGATTGACGACTTAATGAATTAATTATAATTAGACTTAAGTATACAATTAGACTTATTCTTCGCAATTAATTTTTCCTTAGATTATGAATAATGATTGTCTTTAGTTGAAACTAATGATTAATTGAGCTTATATATACAATCTCAACTATCCAAAATTGGAGGCAATGATTGCATTAATCTTACGATATAGGAACCACCTTTTACCCTATATATTATTATAGTAACGTTTACATTCATATAAAATTAGGAGTTGGAATAATTTCCTTTATTTTCTCCTCTTCTTCTCCTATTAAATTAATAAGATAAATGTGTGAGTATTTATGTTGGAAAAATATACGATTTGGGTCGTTGAAACCATCGTCTAAATGAGTAAGATGAATGTGAATTTGTATTATTCTAACATAATGTTGTAAAGTTGTCCAAAATAATATTCGGGTGAATGGAAATAATGTAATCTGCACAATAATTTCGAGCAACCATAAAACTATTTAAACTAGTAAAAACAAAACAAAATGGTTTTTAACCAAATTGATTAAATGAGCTTCAATCATAACATAACACACAAATATGATAAACATGTATACGCCTCATGCATGAGCCTCAAACCCATGTTGCACGAACTGCACATATATGTATACATGGACCCTATCTCAATTTCGAGTAAGGGTGTAAATATCCACTTCTTTTTCTCTTAAAAAATGTTTTTCTTATGAGTTGGTCAATAATTTAAATTTCTTATCATCTTATTTTGCTATTTCTAGCCACGATCGCCAATTAGTTTCATTTGAGGATATATAAAACATCAACGATGAACTCATTTATCATCATCTTATATATAGGCGTTTAATTGTATATCTAATATGAAACAAACAAATTGATGCTACATCATTGATATTGTTTCTAAGATATTTCCATTTTGTAACATAGCTTCTTAAAACTAACATGTCAACGTGATGAGAGTAACAAAATCTAAAGATGCTTTAATGAGATCTCCTCTGCAAAATCCCATGTTGAAAGAGAAGATGGAGAAAGGATATTATAAGTAGGTCAAGCTATACATATATGTGTATATATATATATATATATATAATAAGTTATTTATGGTAAACCAAACAAATATTCGAAGCAAAAATTGAAAAAGTTGGAAAAAAAATAAATAATAAAAGTAGGGTTTGAAGTAAGAAAGATATTAATATAATTAAGATGGGTATGGCATCATGTTAGCGGTCCTTATTACAAGGCAAATTAATATTTGTCACTTCCATCTTCTCTCTATTCTTCTCATTATTATTATTTAATTCCAACCATCACATGGGATCAAGATGCTACTCTCACCACTATTTACCTACCCCTCACTCATTATATATTTCCCGAAAAACTCTTATTATCTCATGAATCATCTTATGTGAGATGGATTAACGTTCACAATCAATACTTTACAATTTACATATAAATTTATGAAAATGAGTTTGATCAGTGGGCAAAAATGGTCCGTCTCATGAAAACGATCTGTATAATTGTTCCACACAAATTTTTATGATATTTTGGTGAGGATTTCTTCCGTTTACCCCTGTCATTTTCATGTGGATTTTGTAGAGGGCCCTCCAAGGAATAACATCATTTTTTATGATCATGCCACCATACCTAAGTTGATCGATCAAGAATCATAATCCTACTCAGATATGTGGTTAACCTGTCATAAATTCTCCAGATTCAAATTCAAAATAAATAAATACACATATATATATATATATATATATATATAGATTCCTCTAATAAAAATAATTTTTGCAAAATCACACACATAATTTTCATAAGACAAATGTTATTACACATAATATGAAATACTAATTTTCACAAGTTCTTTTTGAATTATAAATTGACTCATCTCACGTAACAAGATTTGTGATAATGTCTTAAATAATACTGGTCAATAATTTTCAATCAACATAATTCCCATCTATTAAAGTAGTCTAAGAAAACTTCAATTTTTGTGCTTCATTATTCATCAATTCTTTATTGCACGCCGAACTAGGTAATTATTGCACATTATTGTAATCATTTCTTATGTTCGAGGTTAAAAAAAAAAAAGAATTATTTATTGTAATAGAAAAGTAATTCATTATTTTGATTGAGGTAGAAATAATACTGAACTTGATACTGGAGCTTCAGTCATAGTCATATGAAAATCTAATAATTCAAATTTGTTTCTCAAATTGAATAATTGAAGTTTGTTTTAAAATGTAAAATATTAGAACTTTTGAATAAAGTGCAGTAGGATCACCTAATAATAAAGGGTTTTGGTGCATGATACATTCCATGTAGCATTCACAAACTGCTAAACCTCATCCAACTTGAACATATATATGGTAGACCCCAAAATCAACAACTGGATATGAAAAGATTGCTAAAAGGAAAAGCAAGAACAAGGGAACATGATCAAATAGATCTGCAAATTCATTGTTCCCAACATAACTCCAATGCATCATGAAACTTATCACTTCCATCAAAATTCATAGCAATTGGGAGTACAAGTGCATACGGTAAATTCCCGACACAAAACTCATTTGAGACGGTTTTTCACGAATAGTTGTCATGAAATGAGAATTTCTGATGTATTCACTTACATAACTCATTCAGCCAAATTCATGCATGAATTGTGAGTTATGATTGTGGGTTAACTCGTCTCATCTAACTAGATTCGTGATATGGTCTCACATAAAAGTCAATCAAATTCTGATATATGATAGGGAAAAAATGCAACCTTTGAAGCAAAGACGGATAAATGAATAATGCAATTTATGAAGAAAATCTCCAATATAATAGTAAAAAAAGAGATTAAATACTTGAGGGACTATAGAATTATGATGGGAATTAGGGTTCAACACATGAATTCTGTAAACCCTTTTTTTGTTTTCTTTTCTTTTTTTGGGAATTTGGAATTATATTGGGTTGAGGCAAAATAAAGTTTCGGGCCATTTCTAAGCCCATAATAAGATCCAGAGACTTATATGCTGTTGGTTTATATTTGGGCCTCATTATTGGGCTACAAAGGAGGCTAATTCAGGTCCAGTGTGATATAGTTGTTCTTTATTTTGCTTTTGTAAATGGGAGACACTTGAAGGGCGTATTAGGAAATACATTGAAGACCTTTGAGGTTGTGTTAGACCAACAAATTTAAAATGCAGGATGTGAAATGAAATTTCTTCAAATTCATTAATATATATATATATATATATAAACAAATAATTGTTGATGTGTTTAAAAATTTGTGAGATATGTTATTGTATTCCATAGATATCGGGTTAGTTCGGATCATGGGTGGATTATGAGTCCACATAAATTGAGACCTGCAACGAATAGAGTATAGTATTTCAAATAAATTAGATGAAACATGTTTTATCAAAGAAAGTAAAAGATCACAAGAATTTCATTTTTTCAATTAAGACAAGACTTTGACATAAAATGCAACATAATTAGATTAGACATCACATACTAATTTAACGTGACATAAATCATATACCACCTATAACTATGTATTATGAAAGCTATATCCAAATATAATAACACATATCTATTACTTATTAGCAAGCTATACCAAAACATACATACATACCAAATGTATGATGAGCCAATATAGTGCAAGCACATCAATCACTTGAACCCAAACAACTTATTATTGTGTGATATTCAAAATGATTATCATGATAAGAAAGGGGGCAAATTAAATAGTGAATATAATATTATTGATATAATAATCATAAGTGGGAAAAATGAAAAGAGAGATGGCTTTTTGACATGTTTTTAGGGCCACAATATAGAAATAGACAAAATGGAGTGTCTTTAACATGCAAGAATATGTCTCCTTACATCCCTACATATTACTTCTCTCTTCTAATGTTCCCTCTATCGCCACGCCTATTTTTGCTTCTTTCACTTTCAATTATATATCATGGTTATGTGGATCCCACTTCTTGCTCTTTATCTTTTTCCCATTTGGTGCTTCTTTTTTCCTTTTTTATATTTTCACCCCTCTCATAAATCCCATTATTATGGGTATTATGGCAATCATAAACTTAATCATTTGATTGTTCCACAAGCTTTAATCTAAACAAAACTCACCGTGGAAATGATGTATACATCAATTTTATGTATATCCCATTGTCAATAAAAAGAAACTCTTCAATTTATGGATTTTGTTGTTTTAACTTCCATTTTAGTGTCCTCTAGTATGGAATTCGAAAGAATTGTAATTATGACAATAAAACTAATTAATGAAATGAAAAGATGAGTTCGATATAGCTAAAATACCACAATTCATATAAGAGATTACTTTTCTATTATAAATAGTTGTATATTGCTACCACAATTTTGGAAATTTAATAAAATTATCATCTTGGAAAAAGTTAGGTTATGCAATATGTATCCTCACTGAGATTTACCGCACAAATAACTGATTCCTTTTATTTTTATGAAAAGAACAATTTTATTTATTTTCTTCATTTGTGATGAAAAAGTAACAAAATTATGATTTGTGGTAGAAAAATAATCTCCTATATAAGACGTAATATTTTAAGATATTATACCAACTAAAGATATCATTGAGTCAAAAAATGAACATATCATGATAAACTTAGAGTGGCCTTTAATTCTCACGCCAGTCAATGGGGTTCAAAATTAACATGTTTCTTTGATTGTGATGTTCTCCTAATCATACTAATAAATGAGCATTAATGATTAAACATTAAGTATTTAGCAATGCTTTTCTTAATTTTAGTCTTATTTTTGCAATAATTAAGGAATATTATATTGATCCATGTTGGAAAACAAGAGCACTAGCACACAATGATGAGACTTTTGTATTTTTTTCAACCATAAACATCATTAGTTGTTTCTTTGACCAAATCCATGATAATATTACTTTTTACCATGTTATAGATCGGTGGCCTTAGATTTGCTCATAAAATTAGTTGTTTGTTTTAGAGAAGAAATAACCTTAAATTATGAGCTTCTAACCAATAGAGAATTGTAAATTTTCAATGTTATTTTTGGTTATATATCCGTTATAATATCCCAAACTTTATATCATGATGTTAATGGCCATAATGATAATATAGATAGTGGAAAATAGTTGGAAAATAATATTTTGCACCCACATACTCTTCAATCAATACAATAGGAAAAATATATGTTTGTGAGCAAGAGGACTTGCATATTTCAGATCTTGCAAAAGATTTACTAGATAACTCATTAATAATTCCGTCAGTCTTATACGAGTTTTATGTGAAATCGTCATACAAACTGATCTACAACCCATATTCCATAATTAATATATTAATTAATAGAAATGAATTTAACTCATGGATTTTAAGGATCTGTCTTGCGAAAACCCTTTAAAAAAAAAGGGAACTCATATGCAAATTGAACAGAGAAATGACTCAAGTGGTGAAAAACACTGTCTAACGCAAGTTTCTACGTTTATAATTTTATGGCAATGTTTTCATTATAAGTTACAACTAAAATAATAATAATAATAATCATAGTCCTACACTACATATATTTTGGCCTACCTTTTCATAGAAAAAACTAGCTTTAGCTTTACATGGACAAAAATTTCAAGTAAGTTGGGTGTGAAATCCTAGACATAGATAGCACTTTGAGTTTAGAGTTGAGGGTTAGATTAGCATAAACTTTCTCCACAGCATTGGATCAGTGGGAGCCAGTGCATGAGCGACACGTGGCAGGCGGTCAACGGTATTGGAAATTAGCAAAGGTACTAGCAAGCGAGTGTACCGAATTGAAAGCAGTGATCCGCTGGGATTGCGGCGAGTTTAAGTTCCAACATCCTCGTTTGGCGCGCTAGAGTCACTGGGATTGGCCCGCCTTAAAGCACAGCCGCCTCCTGACCGTCGGATCAAGATGCCGATCCCCATGGATGCACGCGCGATGGAATGTGGACCCTACACCTCCTCACTGCTGTCCTGTGACCAAAGAGATTCTTCCTGCGGTGCGCTGCAGTGATCCCGCTTTTAGGGTGTTGTACCTTGTGGGCCTTTGGTGGTACTAAAAGTTATTGCCTTTTGTGGGAAAGGGGTAAAGTTGCAATTTGCCTATTTGGTAAACCATACACTTTTCTCTTCATTTGTATATCTTTGATTCATACACCTTTTTTTTTTTTGAAGGAAAAAAGGGTTGTAAAATTTGTTTTATTCTTTAGGTTTTATATTCTTGGAGCATTTTGCTTGTGGGAGATACTAGAATTTCTCTTGATCTTCTCAAATATTAATGAAATAGGTAATTTAGGTATAAGAATAGTTCGAATCGACACAGTTAACTATTCAAATTTTCAAATTTATATCAAACTAACATTTACTTTCACTTTAATTTTTTCCACTAGGATTGAACTTATCAAATTGTCTTAACCGCCTCCTATTTCACTATCACTATCAATTTTTTACATATAATTATTGTAAAATCTTTTTGTCATATATATAGAGACTATCACTATCTAAAGAAGCTCAAATTATTCTTTTATTTACCTAAAGTTATATAATTGACAAAAGTTGAGTACATTAAAGCTTAAAAGGAAAAACCCTCCAAAGGAAGCCAAAATTTGAGAAAGAAAAGCCTTTTAGGTGAAAGAAAGTTTTATTAAAGGGTTATTATGTGGTAAATTAAACAAAAATGGAAAGGCCAATGGTGAAGGGCATATTGGTAATTTAGAGAGGAAAATAGTGGAGCCCAGGAGTGGGTGTTAATGTTGTCAGATTGTGAGGAACGAGGAATGCCACATTCCCTACCATCAGTTGCATCGGTTACGCTATCTATTTTTTCTATTTTCTTCTTTTCTTACACAAACCTTTATCTGTTTTTTTTTTCATGTTTTTTCTCAGACAACTAATAATATTAGGGTTTCCGTTTTAGTAGCGGAAACAACTCGTATAATTGGTTTGATTAATGGATAAAAATGATTTGTCTAATAAAAAACCAAGAATGAGACTTGTTCGTACAAGTTTATGTGATCTTTTAAGAGGTTCCAATCCAAATACTTTCAATAACAGGTGTGATCGTCTTAATAGAAATGATTCTACTTTATAAGATATTTATTTGAGTGAATGGAACACAAATTATATGAAATCGATTAAAACATATTTGAACTGTGATTCATACTTAAAATTCGGTCTCTTCTGACATATTTGGTTAACATAAAAGGTAAGGTTCTTGAAGAGTTATTAAACTATCGACTCTTTTCAAGAAGTCGCTAACAACTCGATCATTAATAATTCACAACTTAACATGTGGATTAGAAAGTTAGGAAACAAATTACCTTAAAGAACAAAAAAGGTTAGGAAAATGAGTAGGATCTCAATCAAATTTCACTCTATGTTTGTGGTTAATATTTTGTCTTCAATTATGAATAAGATAGTGATTTATATTTATGTGTTGCTTTCTGATGCACGTTTTTACCCTCCTAGACACCCTTTCCACTATCCTTCCCCCATTTTTCATCTATTCAATTTTGTGGAAATGTGAAAGGTAATTGCATTTTTACCCTTATATTTTTATTGCCTTTTCAATGTGCCTTCACTTTTACGTTTTTTCCTTACTTTGCATTTTGTCATTTTTAACTACTCCGTAATCAATCTAATTAATAATAATTGATCATCTTAAATTGCATTTAATCTTGAACTCATAAACCTAACACTTCAAATCACATTTTAGATGCCAAGTAATATTTAATCTAAATCTACTTTGATAGTTTATATACTCCCTCCATTACATATTAAATGTCTTTCTGAAGTCTCTGTCATTAATTAAAGAACATAAGATTTAGACGAATATTATAACCTTAGATAATATTTTGACTCCAAAAGGATGATTAATATGAAATGGATGAAGTATTTTTCTCGTACATTCCTCAGGAGATATAGAGTTTAGCTGTATCACATGCAACCAAAAACTTGTCTAGATTATTTATAACTTTATTTCAATGTATTAATAAAATATTTGTTTTTCTATTTTGAATTTATTTTAATTTTAAATTATCAATAAATATCACATTGTTGAATAAGCATTTTTATTTTGATTACCAAAAAAAAAAAAAAAAGTTAGTTGTATAAATCATAAATTTTAAAAAATAGTATGACTAATATACAAATCCAAATAGAGTAACGTCACAAACAAGTATTAATTCAGGAGACTAAATGTCATATATACTATAATATTGTAAGATATATATAAAGGTTGCATATTTAAGTTTACGGAAACCTTGGATCAACAATATATTTAAAAATTCATACTATACTCTTATTTATTGTTGTTGTTTGAAAGATAACCAATATAAATTTATAAAATATTTTATAGGTTTGGATTGTATTATTCAACATTATATAATTTATTTTTTACCTAACAATATCACTTAAATCTTTTCTTATATTTGTTTATTTCTATAAGGGGCCTTTTGTTTATTCACCTTCTTCTACTTCTTCATTTTTTAATGAGTAAAGGATTAATAAGAATAGATTTCAATGATTGAAAATCGAATTATATGAACAATGTTACTTAAAGAATTATCAAACAAAGTCACCTTACAATAATACCACTCATAATTGAGAGGGTATAATTCCTATTTATTTATTTACTACGATCTAGCTTTTAGATCAACCTACATCCTAGCTCTTGGATTCAAAACCAATCTCTAATCATGGCCCTTCATTTGCCGCTTAAACTAAAATTCATAATCATTATAAAACTACCATAATTAATTCTTGATACAAAAATTCTTACTAGATAATCACACGGTTCAATAAGAGTGGATGGTACAAATTTATAAATAGCACATGCTTAAGAGTTAAAACATAGTGCTAAGTAGAGAGTAGAGTTAGCCAGCCACCCTACACTATTAGTATTATTAATCAAATTAGATTTTCTGCACAAAGGTTTTTTTTAGGGAATCTTAGGGTCAATGATTAATGATTGATTAATCAAGTTATTTGATTAGTATTTAAAGCAAATCTAATTAAGATTAACTAGTGAAATTTGAACATGAAATGAAAATTTGGCACATAAATTATTGTGGAAATACCTCTATTTACCCATATTCATGGGTCAAGGAACTTTTATACTCATTTATTGAAGAAATGACTTTTTTACCCAATTTAACAAGTGAAAAGTCCTTAATACCCTGGTCATAAGTTTGTATTTTTCTTGTTTTGAATACATTGTAATTTAATTCAAAAACACAATTTAATACATTGTATTTAACATCAAATTAAATTAATGAATATTTTAATTAACATGTATTTCAAAACCTTGCGTGATCAAAACACCCTAACCCACTTTTTGCATTCATATTTACATAATCATCACTTCCCCTGAAAGCTTGAGGCTCCTCTCATGTCCATGGAAACAACATTTTTTTTGTGATTCTCATCTTCATTGAAACTTTCATCCTCGTTAAAAGCAACCGAAGCTTCATTGCAAATGGTAAGTTTTAGCTTGTAGTTTTAACTTTTTTCGCAATTGGTGTTGTATGGTTTAGCTTTCAGTTTTCTCGCCATTGATGTTGGTGGGTAGTTCTCATTTCTGACTTCTAATGTTGACCGAGTCTCATTCTATGAACTGAGAATAACGTCTCACTATTTGAAATGATGAAGCTTGTTGACGGTGTGGTCACGATCTCAACCGATGAAACTTCTAAACGACATGAAAATTTAGTACACGATTTGGAAGGCGAAAGTGTGTTCAAGACATGAAGTTTTATTACATTTTCATGATATGAACTTAGCAAGTGCGTTGACGACATGAAAATATAGTTTTTAATAGCGAGTGAACTCTTTTATTTTACGTTTTAGTTTTTTCGCCATTTAGGTTGGGTAATTCTCATTTCTGAGAATGAATGTTCAAGATTTGAAATGTAATACATATTCACGTTATGAACTGATAATACGTGTTCATGATATGAAAATTTAATACATGTTCACAATTGTTATTTTCAATTAATTGCTAGCAATATATATATATATATGTGTGTGTCTTTTTTAATCTAATTAATCCATAAAACAACGTTTTGAACTAAATATTAATTTATTATTATTTATATTTTAATGTGAACTGAAAATTATTAATGTCATAATTAATTTTAATTAGTCTAATATGACGATTTTGACATTATTAAAAAATACAACCAATAAATAATTAATTTGAATTGATAATAAATAAATAAAATAGAATATAAATTAGTGGATAATGAGACTCACATGTAATGATTAAAATGATTTTCAAAACTTATTCAACATGTTTGAGATGAAAACTTCATTTTTTCAGATGAAAACTTCAAATATGGATGTCACACCGTGTTCACGATATGAGTAGTTGTGTTCACAATATGAATAGTCGTGTTCACGATACGAGTAGTCATCGTGTTCACGATATGAGTGATCGTGTTCACGATATACATATGAGTCACCGTCTTGATGAATTATTCCAGCGATTCCAACTCGACTCGAGTAATATTACTCGAGTCGTGTTTAAATGTGTACACGATTACTCATATCGTGATCACGACTACTCATATCGTGAACACGACTACTCATATTGTGAACACGATGACTATTCATATCGTGAACACGCTGTAACATCCATATCGTGAATGCGTAAAACATAGAATTATTCACACCAGAAAATTCAGGAGGTTCACTCAACCTTCAAATCATCAAATTCAAAGTCACTCCATAACATTCAACCTTTTTTCGACCTCCTTCACTCAACTCGGTTTCCATTTTGATCTGATAACGACAACAAAATATATCTTCAGATTTACCAGCGAGATCCAAACTTTATTCTAAAATTTTCATTTGTCATTAGTATTGAAGTGGTGAGGATTGCACATGGTGGAGTTTTTTGTATGAGAGTGTATGATTGAAGTGGTTGCTATAATGGAGTTTTGGTGGATTTTTATTTTTATTTTTATAGATTCATCAAATATATCATATTAAAAATCTCAAATGTCTCGTAGGAGTTCAGAAGCCAAATTGAAAAGTATTGGTGTGGGGAAATGAAATTTGGTGTGAAGGTAAATGATATTTGGTGTGGGGGGAAATAAATTTTCAACTTTTCAAAATGGGGGGAATTTTGTCTTTGGATTTCATTTTAAATTTTGTATTTTGTACTTAGTTAGTATATCTTCACTTGTATTTTGTATTTAATATATTTATATTTAATGTTTATATTATGTAAATATGTACTTAAATTGAAGGCATCTTAGACATTTCACTACCCAAATTGGGTAAAAAAGTTATTTTTAAAAAAATGGGTAAAAAAATTCCTTGTCCTATAGATTTGGGTAGTTTGTAAATCCTCCCTAAATTATTTCTAGGTTTTCCCTTGATAATCAATTTGCAACAACATGTGAACATAGGAGTGCTTTTTTAGTTCTTTAAATTGGAGTATAATAATAATAATAATAATAATAATAATAATTCTAGAATGAGCTTGTCAGTTCTAATTTTATACATAAATTAAAGACTTTTATAAAAATATGATATATGCTTATGTAATTTTAATTAATTGATAGTTCTTATTTGTTTCCCTTCTCAACAACCTTTTTATAACACATTAAAACGAAACGATATTTATTTTGGATAAATTTTACTTAATAATAATACTTATATATTTTGTAATTAGGAGTAATTATTTTATTAGTAGTAAAAGTAATATATTTGATCCGTTGGGAAGAGTAGTTAAATTGGACACGGCAGAAAGACACTTTTCGAGGTAGTCGCTAACGTGCGCCGCGTAGGAACATGTCGTGAACCGTACGCATGGCAAACGGTCAAAAATAATATCTGAGGCGAAAGCTCATAGGAAAAAATATTGAACAAAGCCCAAAGAGAAAATCCAAATTAATCCGATTTGGATTCTAATAAAATGTTCCATAAACAATACAAAAAAAGTCTAGTCTTGATTCGCCCAAACATGAGAGAAAATGACCTTTTTGCATATACCTCGTAATCCACGTGCTAAAATGCGCTTCTCTCTTGTCTTTACTTGATCCCCTCCATTTTAAAAGAAAAAAAATAAAGATTTTTTTAGGGTTTTTGATTGGGGTGAAGAAAAAAGAATTCCATAACAAAAATCTTTGAAAGCAATGGAGTAATTTGTGTGTTTGTGATGGGATCAAATCTTAAGATTTGGGTTGTTTGATTTATTAAGGTTGATATTATAGAAGTGATGATCAATAATTTACGATGTACAAATGAATTATTAGATTATTTTTATGACGGTTAAAAGAGATCCTTTGATATTAAAATAAATTATAATGATTGATTAAAAGGTAGAACAGTAAGAGAGAAGAGGTTAAGAGAATAACATTTAGAAATCAGAGGATAAAAGTTCTCACATGACGTAACTTTTATTGTGTACAATAATATAATTTAAGATGCTACGACCTCATTTAACATGATATGAAAATATGCTACTAGATTGGTACCAAATTAAAAACACACTATATTTTTATCAATACAAGTTGTCCAAAAAGAAAAAAAATTATAAATAAAAAATTTATGACCTAGATGTATGAATTTAATGAAACAAATCATCTGCAAAACATAGGAGCAGGATAAAACAAAAAATGGAGTATAGTTTAAAATTTCAAAAACAGATAATCCCAATCCTTTTAATTTATGAGGCCTTTTAAAGGGCACATGAATATTGAATAGATGAGAAATAATTTCAAAATGAGAGAATAAATAAAATTACTACTACATTTACTAAGTGACATAAACAAAAATACTAAAATAATATTTCCTACATTCTTATATTCTTTCTAGTACATTGGAGTAGTTTATGGATGGAAGCAAAGGTTGTCTCATTTATCTGCTGTGTAAATGTGGTTTTAATAATCTGTTTTGCAAAATTCATTTCTTCACCTCACAAATCTCTCTCTCAGCAACAGAATGAACTATTTTCAGCAAGTTTATGCGCAGGTTAAGAGTGTGCACACTCTTTGCCAGTTTTGAAACGAGCCCTTCAATAAAGACATGGCAAACAAGACTCAAGAACAGTGTAAGAATAATGTGGAGCAAGAGTGAGAGAAAAGGGCAAAAAAGATTGAAGCTTTTGGTGTGTGATGTTGTTGATTGAGAAAGGCAAAGGTGAAGGCTTTTTTAGCTCAAACGCCATTCTTTCTATTGAAAGGTCAATTTCTTTTGATAGGGAAAACAAGTTAAAGGGAGAGAGAGAGAGAGAGAAACACTTGATAGTCCTACTACTCATGCTTTGGTCCGCGTGCTTTGATGCAAAAACAACTGACCCCTCCAAATCATGCTCTCTCTCTCTCTCTCTCTGTTTTTTTTTTTTTGTTCACTTTTAGCTGTTGATGGGTTGTTGGTGATAGGGTGAGGAGACGAGGAAGCCCCACTTAGATTTTTAAGTTTACTTTTTTACAGAGTGTGTTTTGTTCCTTGGTTTTGGATTTTTAGGCATGCTCTCTTTGATTGGTTCCTCTCATACTACTTAGATTCTCTGAATATTTGTCTTGGCCTTATTCTTCTGTGCCCCTTCAACATAATTCTGATGATGAGTGTATTTTCTTGAAATAGGTTATTAGGTTTTCCCCATTGCTCTTAGCTATGAAGAATAGTGGGATTCTGTTCTTGGATGAGGTGATCCAATCTTTGTGAAGATTGATCCAAGAAATGGAGCCTGTGTTGGAGTTATTGTAGGATTGAAGTGTAGTAGTAGGAGTGAGAGAGAGAGAGAGAGAGAGAGAGAGAGGAAGAGATCATATCCATGGCTTCTGTTGAAGAAAAGCTGAAACAAGGAGGTTTAGTTAGTGGGGCAAATCTTCTTGAAGGGATGAAACTGTTGAAAGAAATGCAGGATCATACTGGTTAGTTAATCTCTGTTTTCCTTTGTAATAGTCATTATCGATTGAGCAATGATGATATACTTATGTGGTTATTACATTTGCTGTATATTGAAGCTAATTCATTGGAAAAACACTAGTAGCATTCTGAGAAGTTATAATTCTTGATGATTTTTGATCTTGTAGGTGTAAAAAAACCGATAAATTCTGAGTTGTGGCATGCTTGTGCTGGTCCACTGGTCACCTTGCCTCAAGTGGGGAGCCTTGTTTACTATTTTCCCCAAGGGCATAGCGAGCAGGTTCGTTTTGTTGTCCTGATAGATAGTGCATATTTCGTCGTATCTTTGCAAGGAAGCATGATTGGCACGCACGCGATAATGTTGTTTATGTATTCTGTTTCATGAAGGAAAGGAATGAACTTGGTTGACCATATTGAATTCGATGCTATGAGTGCCGTTTTAGCTAATTGTCTACTTAGTGCAATTGTGTACTTAGTCCATTTATTCTGATGAACTAATGAGAGAGAGGAGTGTTTTAGTTAGTCCTTTTTAAAATGGATTCAAAGATAATGTTATGTTATTCTATCCTGATTCTAGCATCCGTGGGTTCATTATGCCGTTTAGTATACTATAACTGTTTTTTTACAAACATTCGTTCTTCGTTAAGAGTTTCGAATTTTATTTGCATCAGGTTGCCGTTTCCACAAACAGAGCACCGACATCCCAAATACCCAACTATCCGAATCTCCCTTCTCAGTTGTTGTGCCAAGTTCACAATGTTACACTGCATGTAAGCCTTTCTCTATTTTTTCTTTCCAAAAAGTTTTTAGTTGAAAGCAGATAGCATTTGCATAACCATACTATGAGACATTTTACATTCGTTAACTGTCTTTTGGTCTATAGGCAGACAAAGAATCAGATGAAATATATGCCCAGATGAGTCTGCAGTGTGTGAATTCAGTATGTTCTCCACTGCAAACTGCTTCAATTTTGCTTATTCGACTAGTGTTTGAAATAATTTGTTTCTATTCTGTTTCAGGAAAAAGATATATTCCCTATTCCGGATTTTGGACTAAAACCTAGCAAGCATCCAACTGAATTCTTCTGCAAAACCTTGACAGCCAGTGATACGAGCACACATGGTGGTTTCTCAGTCCCTCGAAGGGCTGCTGAAAAGCTCTTTCCACAATTAGTATGGTTTTGGTTTAGTCAATTCAATATCCTTTTTTTTTTTTTGGCTACTCTTTAGTACAAGTAGTTTTACCCTACGCATATCTATTTCAGGATTACTCAATGCAACCTCCAACGCAAGAACTTGTTGTCCGAGATTTGCATGATAATACTTGGACATTTCGTCACATATACCGCGGTGTGGAACTCTATTCTAACTCATTTTCTACGATTTTTTGAATGCTTTCTACATTTCTTACCTCACTCGTTGTGTTCCTTCTTATTAGGGCAGCCAAAACGACACCTTCTTACAACCGGTTGGAGTATGTTTGTTGGTGCAAAACGACTTAGAGCAGGTGATGCTGTTCTCTTTATCAGGTAAACATTAAGTATAACTATTTAGTACCTTTCCACACTGATGAGATTGCTTATTATTACTTATACAAAGAGTGAATTACCGAAATTATGCTGATTACTTGCAATTAATAGAGATGAGAAGTCACAGTTGTTGTTGGGAGTGAGGCGTGCTAATCGTCAGCAAACAACTTTGCCATCTTCAGTTCTTTCTGCTGATAGCATGCACATAGGAATTCTAGCTGCAGCTGCTCATGCTGCTGCTAATAGAACCCCGTTTACGATCTTCTATAATCCAAGGTACATCTGATGCCTATACCTTTTTAAAAAGTATCAAAATGAAACATGAATCTAAAATTTTAGATTATTTTGTAGGGCATGCCCCTCAGAGTTTGTGGTTCCATTCACAAGATATAGAAAAGCTGTGTACGGTACACAGCTATCTATTGGTATGAGGTTTGGCATTATGTTTGAAACCGAAGAATCCAGCAAACGGAGGTAATGGCTTTTTTCGTACAGGATATATGAGCTTGGATATACATGACTTTTAACTTTTTTCTGTTTTGTCTCAGATATATGGGTACTATTATAGGAATAAGTGATCTGGATCCACTGAGATGGCCTAATTCAAAGTGGCGTAGTCTTCAGGTGATCAGATTAATGTCAAGAAAATCGTTTATTCTCTGAGTACTATCTTCGTAGGTAGTGATTCTGATTGGATACTTGTTTTGAACAACAGGTAGAGTGGGACGAGCCGGGGTGTGGTGATAAGCAGAATCGAGTTAGCCCATGGGAGATCGAGACACCTGAAAGTCTCTTCATATTTCCATCTCTCACTGCTAATCTCAAACGTCCTTTCCACTCGGCCTTCTTAGGTTGTTTGCACCTACTAAGAATGACTTTCTTCTCGTGTCTGATATATTGTAACTCATAGAAGTTTTTCTTGTATCAGGACCACAGACGGATTGGGATACACTGATCAATAGGCCGTTCCTTAGACTCCCTGACAATTCACACAGCGAGCTTCAATGCCCCTCGATATCAAGCCTGTGGTCTGAGCAACTAATGAAGATGCTATCAAAGCCTCAAGGTATGATCATACCTGGGAATATTCCTCATCATATGCAAGAACAAGAACCCAAGTCTTTGATTCAACCAACCATGAAGCAGAAACCCGAGATGATGCCACAGGACATGTTTCCTCCAAACAGTGTAGTAAATCTAACATCTGTAGGACCTGGTTATGAAATGTCAAAGGTAGAACCTCTAGCTATGGATGAGTCAACTCAGTTTCAGCCTGATGGGGGGCAACTCAATGAAGAAAAACAGCCTGTGTCAAACCAGAATTGTGGGACGATACCCTTGCAAACAAGCCTGATTGATCATCCATCTCAACCCCAAGTAGAGTGTTCTAATGCCAATGCCTTGCTTCAGTATTCTAACCAGGTTGACTTTAGTTCTTATCCTATGACTTGTCCTTCTCCGTCTGGATCTTTTAGACATCCAGGATCTTCGTCTGTGTTCAAGAAATCCGGTCATTCTTCCCCAGAAACCATTTATCCTACACTGCCTCCAATGGGGCAAGATCACCTGTGGGATCCTCACTTTAACAGCACCAAGTGCATTTCCCAACCCAATTTTCTTGACTTGCCAAACCTTCAGTACAGTTCTAATGTTATGAAAGACTTATCAGATGAAAACCACAACCAAAGTGACATATATAGCTGTCTGAATCTTGATGGCAGTAATAGTGGGAGCACAGTGATTGACCCTTCTGTCTCTAGCACAATCTTGGACGAGTTTTGTGCACTAAAGAACGTCGATTTCCCCAACCCTTCGGACTACCTTTTCTGCTCGACACAAGATGTGCAATCCCAGATCACATCTGCCAGCCTGGCAGACTCCCAGACATTCTCCATACAAGAATATGCAGATCATAACTCAGGAGGGGCATCTTCGAGCAATGTGGATTTCGATGACAACAATCTCTTGCAACAGGGCTCGTTTCAGCAAGTCACTCCACGGTTCCGTACTTATACCAAGGTATCTTAGGCAGCCATTCTATTACTAATAACAGCAGTTCTCATGATGAAGTGTCAGACAAGTTCATTGTATGTATTTTCTCAGATTCAAAAGGCGGGATCTGTTGGAAGATCAATCGACGTCTCAAGTTTCAAGAATTACAACCAACTGCGCTCTGAAATCGAACGCATGTTTGGTCTTGAAGGCCTACTCAACGACACAGGCTCGGGCTGGAAGTTGGTCTATGTGGACTTCGAAAGCGACGTTCTACTCGTTGGTGATGATCCTTGGGAGTAAGTTTCCATTACCATCACTCAAGTGAACACACACTCATTCCACTTCATTAAATCTTACGAGGTGACACTGCAGGGAATTTGTGGGATGCGTGAGATGCATAAGAATCCTATCGCCATGTGAAGTGAAGCAGATGGGAGAAGAGGGAATGCAGCTTTTGAACTCTGCAGGTATTCAAGGAGTGAATGGCGAAGTTGCTTGCGGGAAAGATGCCTCTAACTGAAGAAAAACCTGATTATCATAGGATTCCACGAAGCTATGTATTGCAAGAGATTTGGTAGTTGTTTGTATATGTGAGAGTTTGTTGTTGCAATGTAAGAGTAGACTTCTCTTGAGATAAAAGCGCCTTTCTTTCTACCTTTTGCTATTTACTTATTTCCTATTCTTTGAGCACAAAAAAACTACAAATAAATATCCCAAGTAAAAAAAGAAGAAGAGCAAAAATGAAATGTGTTCATATAACATCTTCTATTCCAAAGAGGTGTTTGTTAAGAAATGAAATGCTTAACAATATTCTAATCTACCTTTACTTTATCATTAGTTTATAATGTTCCATTCACTTGTTCTAATTAAGTGCCAATGTTCTTGCAATTGAATTGAAGTACAAGTTTGATTTTAATCATATAAATTATGCTTTTTTTGGATTGGAAATTAACAATTTTTTGACTATCCAAATTTATTATAGTATTTGAGATTTGAAAACCAACTACACACACATATATATATTTTATAATTACACATTATTATGGAATATATTGAAAATAACAATTACTAAATATAGTATTAAATGAAGAATATATTTAAATGATAATCAAAATGTCAATAGATTAAAATCTAATATACACAGTTTGTATTACAATTTAGAAACCATTAATTATTGAAATAATTAGGTTCCCTAAAATGAGCACACCAATAAATTATTAAAATAATTCTACATTTCAAAGATTATGTGGCTAGTAAAACATAAATTAAAAGACACATAAAAAAAGATTTAAAAAAACAATGACAAAATATCAAGACAGCAAGCGCCTCAATTGTGGAGAATCAAACCAAAAGCCTCAATGAATAGCTACAATCAATAACCAGTGTTTAACCCGTGTGATGCACAGTTATAAAATTTTAAATAATATAATTACAATGTAGACTATAGTAAAAGAATATAACATGAATATATATACCTAAATTTAAAATATGTGAGTTAATGTTAAAAATAATAAATTGAACGTAATAAATATTTTATTAGATAAATATAGCACTTTAAATTAATTATAAGATTATAGGATAAAATTATATAAATTAATATAGTTTATTTATTTAATTGAACATAAAAAATATATATATATATATATATAAGCAGAATATTTTGTCAGAAATAACTATAATAAATATCTCATTTATTAAATATTTCTATTTTAAGAAATCATTAATAACTTTCATTTTATATTTATTAATAAAAAATATTAATATTTATTATATTTAATTTTATATTATTGTTTAGAAACTCAAAAGAAAAAATAAATATATAAATCTATCTATATATTTTTAATAATATAATAATAGAGGAAAAGTTGAAAATATTTACAGAAATACTATTTTTCCCACAAAAGTGTCACGTCAACAATTGTTTTTATTTTTTTTATTTTGTATCTTTTATTATTTAATACTTTCAATTTATATTATAAATATTATATTAGTTTATTCTTATTTTATTAATATTAATTAAGTTAAACTTTTTTGAATAATTTCTTAAATACCAACAATAGATATTGTTTAAACAATAATTTCAATAATAAATATTAATTTGTTAAAGGATAATTGATATCATATATAATATAAATTAATAAGTAAGTATACACTATTAAAAATGTGTGTATATACATACATGTATATATAATATGTATTTAGTGTAAAATTAAATGTCATTCTAAATATTTTTAAATTAATATTTTTAAATGTCACGTTAAAAAAAAATTATTTGCATTTTTTACTATTTAATCCATTTGATTTAATAATATAAATATTGTATTAGTTTATTCTCATTTTATTGATCTTAACTAAATTTACTTTTATTGAATGATTTCTTAAATACAAACAATAGATATCCAAACAATAATTTCAATATTAAATATCAATTTGCATGGGGATAAATTATATCATATTTAATGTAAATCAATAAATAAATATAATACTATTAAAGATTTGTGTATATACATATATGTATATATAATATGTATTTTGTCCGAATTATATGTCATCCTAAATATTTTTAATTAAATTAATATTTATATTTCAAATATGTAATATCATTCATTATTTTATTCTTTATCGATATATTTTAATGATAAATTGAGATATTATTAAGTATACAATTATAAATATTTCATAATTAAACAAAACTTCTGTCTTTGACTTTACACTTAAGACTTCGTATATTTTTATATGAGAGTGCGACGTTAAATGGTTCAACTGATTATTTAAATTATATGCTTAGTTTCTAATTATATTGTCATCATCATGATCACAAATACTACATTTCGATTTTGTGTTGGACTTGAATTGTAATGATTAATGTTATGTTATATCAATTAATTTACGTGATACATATAATGGAATAATTATCTGTCATCTTTGCTGTTAAACAATATTAATTAAAAATATTTTTCTAATTCATTTTATATTAAAATAAAAGGTTGAAAATATATAATTGAAAGTGTTTGCATCAAGTTCCTACATAAAATTTCTAATTTTATTGTGTCTTATATATATATATATATAGTAATTAAATTTGATTTTTAATTCATATTTTTTTTAATTTTTTTAGTATATTTAATTTAAATAACTAACAATATTAGTCTGTAACATAGATAATAAAAAAATGTTCCAACTAGAAATGTTGTGTATAGAGAAGTTTTTAAAAGACTTACAAACTTTGCAGGTAAACTTTCCAATTTTGATTTAAAGATCATGATTCATACTTATGTTTTTAGTATTATCTATAGATTATAAATTAGTGAATTGGATGTGTATAATATTAATATATTGTTGTGAATTGAACTATCTTTATCAAAATTAGATTTTCTTAGTTATTAAATATTATATTGTGTTCTATATATTCACACTATATTATCAAATAATTAATACTCCCTCCGTCCCTGCTATCTTTGCCTACTTTCCGTTTTTGGTTGTCCCAGCTAACTTTGCTAGCCCAAAAATGACAACAAAAAAATTACGACCTTACCCCTCAATTTCTTTCATTTTACTTACTTTACACTCAAAAAGCACACATTAATTACAAAACTGCCATTCAAAAACATTAAAATAACACATCACATCAAAGTCAACAGTTTTTTCTTAGGATTCGTGCCGGTCAAGGGTGGCAAAGATAAGGGGGACGGAGGTACTATTTACCAACATTATATCACAGACCGCGCGATGCGCGGGTGCGAGTACTAGTATTAATAACATCACAATAACTAATTTTAAAGCATATCTTTAAATACACATGTATGGTGTGTTTCTTTGATATAAAATTAGATAGAGAATGTTTTATGTGAGTCCGTCTCATGAATCTTTTTATATGAGATGGATTAACCTAAAACACACATTTCACAATTCATATACAAATTTGTGAAAATGAGTTTGATTAGTGAGTAAAAATGATATGTCTTACAAAAATTATCGATGAAACCGTTTCACGCAAGTTTTTGTGTTAGATAAGTATGGTGGATTAAAAATATACCCTTATATAGTTTTGTTATGTGGATTTAGAAACAAAACTCAAGATTATATATTCTCAAACATTTAAATTTAAATGAAGATAGGAGATTATAAATATGCAATTTTGATTATATATGCATGATGCATCCATATGCACATTTCATGTATATCGGTTTATTGTTGCATATATCAATTATTCGTTATTTTTATCAAAAAAATGCGTAACATTCTATATCCAACTACAACTTAAGTTAGTATAATTCTAATTTTTATATCTATTCAAAATTAAAGTTCTAACTCCTAACTTGTAATAATTTTCCAATTTATAATGAAAAAGTTTGTCCACATAATTATTATTTGTTACACTCCCATTAAATTTCTTGTATTCTAAATTTCAATTTATCATGACATACTTTGGAACAAGCATTAAAAATCAAAATTAGTAATACAAAATAAAATTTTTAAAAAAATCAAAAAAAGAAGAAGGAAAAACCGGTTCGAACCGGAACCGGATACACCACGTTTCGATTCCGATTCCACCCATTTGAAACCGTCGAACCGATGGTTCGGAACCGAAACTAGAACCGTAAACCGAACGGGCACCTCTAGCTCTATATATTTACCCGCTCAGAATGATAGATGTTGGAATTTCTTTAGGATGAGTACTTAATTTTGATTGGAATTTCTTTACGATGGGTAGTCTGCAGGTATTCAAGGAGTCAAATGCGATTTCTTCATTACTCTAAGGCCCAATAAGGCCCAAAATTGAGCCCATAAAACTACAAATATCCTAATTCTCAGAACAAGAAAAAAAAAAAAAGAGCAAAAATCAAAGCGGTAAAAACAGTTAAATTGGTGGCATCTTCAAATATCTAGAATTATATCGTTAATCATTCTCAATCAAAAGAAGAAAGGTTTGCAGCAATCTTGACAATGGGGCAATCATCATCGAGGGAGCAGGAAGAATCACCAGAGCTGCGAGAACTACGATCACTAGCTGCATCAACTGGGGCCCTTCCTTCTCTCCGACAAGCCTTTTCTCTTCTCTCTGATCCCCAAACTCAATCAATTCCTGTTCATTCTCTCCAGGTAATTAGGAAGAGCGGCCTATTTGCATTAATTGGAAAATGGGTTCGTTTTCTTAATTGATTAGGCGCTTTTGCCAATTAGGGACCGATTTTTGTTTCCGTGTTTGGTTCTTCATCACTGGAATTGAATTGTGTTTAATGTGTTCGATGTTGTGTACACTCCTGATTCACTGTGTTTGTTTATCAGAAATGCTTTGATTTGACTTTTGAGAGCTCGGATTATGATCTAGGTGTGGCAATTGAAGAGTTTGCCGTGTTGTTTACTCATCTGGGCTCTACGATAGTTGACTTGTTTTTTGTGGCTGATAAAGATGGGGTGAATAGGATAGAGTTCTTGAGAGGATACACAAAGTGTTGTGCAAGAACGTCTTCTTCAAACTTGTTGAATAATTTGTTTCGTGTATTTTCTGTGGCCTGTAACAAGGCTGGGCTTCCAGTTGACCTGCAATTTGAGGTGGTTGATGATGATTGCAAAATTAGTGGCTCATTATCTGCCCATGGCATTCATATGCTTCTTTGGATTTGCTGGATTTTTTCGTGTGATTCTAGGACGTTGAAATCGAATACAGGGAAGAGTAAAGGGAAATGCAGTCTTCCGGATATCTCTCAATTGGTTTTATCGGCAATTGAGTCGTGTGTAGAAGAAGGGCGGGATTTGGATTTTTGGGATTCCAGTGTCTTGGATTTGGATATTCAACTTCCTGCTGCAAAAATTCATTTATGGGCATTGAAGACTGTACCAAACCTTGCTGATTGCTTTCTCCAGTTTGTCCATGCAAGACTCTGCTACCTCAAAACCCATGAGGTATAACATTGTTTCCTTCCATTCATTCATCCTATTAGTTTTTGTTTAATAATTTACATAGGTGATTTGCATCTTTTTGTAGGGTGTCCTGAACACATAATAACCAAGCTTATTCATTGCGTCGAATGCTAAAGCAGATAGTTAGCACAGATACAGCTCAGTTATTTGATTTCTTCACCAAGCATTCTTTATTAGATTCTATTACTGACCTTCAAACAACCAACTGCAGGAAAAATCAGACCCATCATGCTCTTCTGCTCATGAGAGCTCAACATCAGCAATTTCTGGATCTCACCTCTTGAATTCGGGAAGGGCCTGGGCCATATCACTCACCTTGAGAGGTTCCATAAGTGAAGAGATATCAAAAGTTTGTTTTCCAAGTGATGTTGATGAAACAACTGAAAACCTACTTTATCGGTTTGTCCACTCTCTTGTTGAACTCCCTAGATGCGATGATCACATTTATTTTCCTTGCATTTTGTCCTCTTAAACTTTTTAGATCATTTGTCCTCAAATTAATCTCATTTTAAACCTGTTTCAGTTTGCATATCATACACTAGCTGGTCTTCTTTCATGACTGGATCTTCAATCTCATTAAAGTGTTCATTTTTCTTATCTAGAATTGTAAATAAAAGAATTGATAAGTGGTATGCTCTGATGTAATGATTTCAACTTTTTTCTACAATTTTCTCCTCTCTCTGATTATATATGTGGCATGCTCCAATAGTTAATTTGCTTATGATTTGGTCACTTCTTCAACATAAACCTATGATCTCTCGTGGAAATATCTTAAGTACCCAAAACAATAAAACTCATCTGTCAACTCTCAACTTCATATCACTTCTATGTTATCTGATTTTGGGTGAAGCTAACTAAAATTATTATCAAAAAACATGAAGGTCATCTGTTCATGGGAAAGGTCTTAACCGATTTTGGTCAAATGTCGAGGGGTACAGAGGTTCATTATTAGTGCTTATTGCTGCTTGTGAGGACCAAAGCAATACAAGGACATGGATCATAGGTGCACTCACCCATCAGGGCTTTGAAAATAAGGAATCATTTTATGGAACTTCTGGTGCTCTGTATGCTTTGAGCCCAGTTTTTCATGCGTTTTCATCTTCTGGTGGGTCAAACATGCCTTTTGTTTTATTTGACGATATTTTGGTAGGCTCTGGTACATAGAGGCTTTGCTTAAACAGATTGAACCTAACAAGAGACTTACTGAATGCAGGAAGCGAAAAGAACTTTGTATATAGCCATTTGCATCGATCTGGTAAGGTGTACGAGCCGCATCCAAAACCAGTGGGAATTGCATTTGGTGGATCTACTGGAAACGAAAGAATATTTTTGGATGAGGATTTTGCTAAAGTTACTCTACGCCACCATGCTGTAGATAAGACATACCAACATGGTCCCCTTTTCCCCAATCAGGTATTACTATATGCACTTCAATCTTGCAATGCGTGATACTAATAATTTCCTTATTGGTAAAAGTGATCCATGTTAGTTGACAATCATCGACGTTTAAGTTTTCTATCCACCAAAGCTTACAAAATGAACACGTTCTTATGGATTTTCTTTTACATGGAAAACTTGCAAGTTTTTGTCTGTGCAAAGGACTAAGAGCATTTTGAGGATAATGATAAAGAAAATCTGACTTTATGTGTGTGCACAGGGATACCTAGCGACTCAAGCCTCCGTTTTTGAAGTAGAGGTGTGGGGATTAGGGGGCAGAACTGCTCAAGAGGTTCAAGCTACTTACAAGAGACGTGAAGAAATTTTTACAGATCAAAGGCGAAGGGTAACCAAACTTGTGTTGCAAGAGTCGAGTGTACACAAAGTATTTGATGTCAATTCTTACAACGTTCATCTAAATTGTTGCAGATTGATCTGAAAACGTTTGCGAACTGGGAAGATTCACCAGAGAAGTTGATGATGGACATGGTGTCTAATCCGAATGCAGTTAGGAAGGAAGATCGTTGATCGAACTACTTATTGAGATATATCGGTTGTACAACGTTGTGAATACGTGCATACTGAGAGACTTTGTTCTTGCTGTAATCCGACAATATTTTGGTGTGTTGCTGTGTGTAGTAATCAATAAATGCCAGTGAGATAAACTGTTTGATTATTGATATCGAGGGTTTGGTTTGTTTAATTTTCAACTTTTGATCATATGGTGGTGTTCATGAATATGTTTATTTAGTCTTTGTTGATATCTATTAATTATACATTTAATTGCTTATTATTCATCATCATTTTGAAAAATAGGCTCTTTAGTTTTAATATATTTTGAGAACAACGAATTCATAAATAAATTTACCATAATATTCATTCAACTTGAGTTGAGTGCTTGAGCAAATATTTTCATACATGAATTTCTTTGAAATGTTCTAATATATTTATTAACTTATAAACATGCTCACATGTAATCTGTTAATGTTGGCATGTTCCACTAATAAATAAACAAATATCGAACAAGAAGTCAAAGTAAACAAAACAAACACGAACGACTCAATTCGATACATGGTTAGTTTTTCCACAATTGGTTCCTATTGGAAAACACCAAGATAAAATGCTCCATAAGCATTGCTAATTTAAATCATGAGATGTTGAGAAGAAAATAGATCATATTGAAACCCCAACAAGAAGAAACAGAAACTGACCAAGAACTGATCACACGATGAATAATGTCTATTCAAGCTAAATATATATCAAAATATATTTTCTTCTAACAATTCACAACTGCAACATCACTTTACCATCAAACTCAAAATAATTTGTTCGTCCTTAATAAGGTCGAATGAAGGTACAAATGAGGATATCAGACGTTTGTAGAAGCAAAACATGCTAGCATCTAAATTCTAGCCATTTGAACTAAATATTGCACCTTCTTTCGATTTATGGCTCAAGTTGGCTACTTAATTGCATGTGACTGATCCAAGGTCATAAATTTACTCAAACATGGCAATGTCATCTCACTGCTGCTTCTCTTCTGCTTTTCTTGGCTGCAAACGTACAGAAAACGAGTAAGGGAATGGAAGAAAGCAGCACTACATCAAGACAATTTAATAATATTGTCAGCTAAAAAGCACACAAACAACAAGCAATTTCACATTCTTTCCTTTCTTGAAAATATTAATTCCAGCACATTATACTTGCAGTGAAATGCGAACGTGAGGAGTTCAACATATAGTTCGATTTCTTTGATTTATATCCATCCAATTGATAAGTAATACACCTCATTATTACTAGATCACAGCAAAGTTTTGATTCCTCTTAGAGCATTAAATCCTATATATCAAATCAATATCGAGTATGCAACAGCTTGCGAAAGAAAAGATCATAATGTGATAGGTTGCATTAGTAGTGTATGCACAAATCATTCATACTAAACATCAGAGAGCTAAATCAAATACTATGTTTGGTTTTGTTTTCATGTCCTTGGAGAATATAACAGAACGAGAATTATGAATTGGAAAAGTGATGTATGCTTGATATCATTTTATGAAGCTGAATCACAATGAAAATGGAGATTGAATAGCCAAACTTGTTACATTTCATTTCACTGAATCATGTGAATTGACGATGATGTTGAACTTAAAGACAAAATCTTGGCCACTACCCAAAAAAAGAACCCCACAAAATCAAATTAAGTTAAACAAAATTCTCAGAAACAAAATCCCTCAAGCACAAAAGCTACCACATGTTCGACGAATTGCCTATGAGAAGAAGCCACAACAACCTAACCTAAACTCTACATATTCACAAACAAAACCCAATCAAATCAAAATCCCAACACAAAAGGCAACAAATCATCACCTTAATTCCAGTAAACGGCAGCTTGAGCTCGTCTTCAGGAATAACAACAGGCCACTTCTCACCAGCCTCGCGAAACATCTGCTCGGTCTCCAGATTCCGACCCTTCTCAAGAATCATGTTGCGGATATCCTGGGCCGGAGTGGAGGTGGCGTTGAAGGTCTCCTCGACGCCGTTGACGAACGTGACGGTAATCTGCGGTGGGAAATCGTCGGTGCGCCGGTTCACCTGGATCTGGCAACTGGGGTTCGATTCCCTCGCCTTTCGCGCATTGCACTGCGCAAAGAACTCCATGCACGACACCAATCTTGGGTCCAACGCATTGAACTCGATTTTAACCTTGGACAAAAATTTCAGCATTTTCTTCCCTTTTCCTCACCTGTCTCGCAAGGGTTTAAGCACAGAGTGAAAGAGAGACTCGGAAAACAAAACAAGGCCGATCATTTTGATCCATGGACCGGACCCGGTTTTAATATCGGCCCGAACCGGGTTTATTATTATAGTACTAATTATTATAAAAAAATCCTAAATTAATATTATGAATTTTTGGAAACGTAATGACCACGCTTTATTCGGAGTATCCTAATGCGGTTAGGTTTTCTATATATACATACAGATACACATATATATATCTCTCTCTCTGAGAACATAAATCGAGAAGAAATATTCATTCGGAGAAGCTAGGGTTCGTAGGAAAAGAAATTCTCTCTCTAAATTGTTGAATCGGTAAAGAAGAGAAATCGAAGTTGTTGATTTAATTTGAATTTGTAAAATTCATCAATATTTCAATCGATTAATCGAAATTTATTTGATTAATTAACATGGGACGATCGCAGAGATCAAACGGGGTTAGTTGGCCTTCAGATGTTAATCTTTGTCAGGTATATTATTTATTTCGACAAATCCGTGATTTTTCTGATTGAAAATCACATATTTTATGATTTTTTGATTGGTTTTTTTATTTATTTTGGTGATATTTTTGGAATTTGGAGAGTAATGGCTTTTATTAGGATGATTCATGAGTAGAAAAGTAATTGATTTCACATTGTTCTGGAAAATTCAAATTGTTTGGTCGTTCCATATTGTTGACGATGAAAACGACATGAAGATTTGAAACAATAAATTTCATATCTAGATTTCAGATTAATGTAGGTTTCAATGATTGAGAATTTAATTGCAATTCAGATTTAAATCCAATCAGCCACTTGAAATTTTTGGTTGTTAATTTTGATCTCATCCTCAAATTTTGATCATGTTTAGAAGAGGATAGGTAGGATTGTGAAATCTTTTGAAATATGGTATCGAATGTTAAAGTGTGAGATTATATTGTAGATGTCAAAATAATATTAATGTAAGTTTGTATAATATTAAATTGGAAAAAACTTGCCTACCCCCGGTATACCGTACCCCAAAGATATTATTAGTTTGGTATTATGTATATATCCATGAGGTATTATTGGTGTATTTATAAGGTATTAGTGGTATATTCTTGAAGGTATTAGTGGTATACTCATAAGGTATTAGTTGCATATTCATAAGGTATTACGTGTATAATTGAAATATATGTTTTAGTGAAGATATTATTCAAGGTATTACTTGTTACATGTTAAGATATTACTCATATTATTTAAAGGTATTATTTAAAGGTATTACAATAAGTGTTTGGGGGCACGGTGCCCCGGGGCACGCAAGACCTACTCTATTAAATTGTGTGAAATTTTATTTATATAAGACAATTAATTTAGTAAAAAGCAATGAAGAAAAGTGTGAGTTTGGGATATTTTTATTTTATGTAAGATGGATTAACTCATAACTCATATTTGCAATTTATATGTAAACTTGTGAAAGTGAGTTTGATTAGTAAATTTGTAAAAATGAGTTAATGAAATTGATCAGTGGATAAAATTCACATGTAAATTTATAAAAATGGATTTGATTAGTGGGTAAAAAATGATCTACACAAATTTTTATGTATTTTATTGTATAATAATGCATTTGTCTAAGATAAACATAATATATATGCATGTATATGCACATAGTTTGTATAAAATAAAAGTAAATCTTAAAAGTGTATTGCATAAAATATTTATATATAAATTATATATTTGTATTTATTTGAATATTTAAATATACTATACGTAAGTTATATTTTTATATTCAAGTATTCCATTAGAGTTAAATATTATACCCGTATATTGAAATATATATATTTATATTGAAATATGTGTATGTATGTATATAATTTATTTGTACACATATTTAAGACGTATAATGTAAATTATTATATTTATGATTCAAATATTGTGTATTGAGAGATTAGTTGGATTCGTTGAGTGTCATGTCAATATGGGTTTTGGTGATATATATTGGTATAAGTGTTTTAAATATTAAATATAATACAAAGTAAAATACAAAATGGGACAATTGGAAAGTGGGGCGAATTAGATTATCTATTACATTTAATATTATATCTTGTATTTTATAATATTTAATACTATATTAAATAATGTTATTATAGAATACACATGACCCGTGTTATGGTCTTGAAATAGAAGATGTAACATAAAATGTAATGTAATAGGTTGATTTTGTATTTTGTAATCCAATTTTGAAGTTCCTGACAAACATACTCTCGAGCAAATCTCAAAAATCTGGACCAACATTTTATGATTTGGATTTGCAAATTGGATAACAAGTATAACTAAGATCTGAAAAATATGGCTTAATTGTAATTTAGGAATTTTGAAATCAATAAATAGGAGACAAGTTAAATAACCATACTAATAATATCAAGCAAATTCAAAAGTTTTCTTGGTAATTTGTACAAGCTTATAAATTTCATCCCATTTCTGTGGATATCAACTGGATTAAACAGATTCTTTTTGATTGATTCTCTAAAACATCAATTGGATTGTAAAGAAAACTATAATTTGATCCCTTCATGTCTTAAAAAATGCTACTCTTTTTGTTGAGCTTTTGTCTAAGAATGATTGCATTTTTTTCTAGCAAAGTGCATTGTAGCCATTGAACTCTCTCATTCATCAAGTTTTGCTAATCCTCTTCAATTGTTATGCTTATAATTTTTCTATCTTGTTACAAATTATGTGATCTTACGATCTAATTAATGGTTAACATGTTTTTCTTACTAGGTGAAACTATTTTCTATGAAAGAAGCTCCTTCAAGAGTTAGAATGAAGACTCAAAACCTGCTCCAGACTTGGTCGGGTGGCGATGAACCCGATTTGCCACCAGGCTTCGAGCATGTCCACTACGCCAAGCGAGTCAAGCCGTCCAAAATACGCTTGGCGACATGGAAATGCCCTCCCAAAGTGAGTATCTTGGTTACCTTGATTACTCTTCGGCTCCGTTTGGATAGAGTGATTTGAAATTCAGAATTTGAAATGAGTAGATTTCAAATCCTCCACCAAAATAACTCCGAAATTAACTCAAAATAAAAATCATGGATTTCAAATCCCTCCTCAAATCCATCTATCCAAATGGGTCCTTCGTTTATTTCCTTTCCATCTTTAGATACTAAACATATCCATTCTATTAGCGTTCTAAAAGGCATCGTTTTGTAGTTTGAAGTGAAGCCTCAATGGCAAATGGTTGCCGGGGAAGAGAGCCAAGAAACGAAGGCTCAAAATCAGCGTGAGAAAGGAGTACTCAAAGCAGTTTATCCTCGACCATCAGCCATTCCTCCTAAGTAAGATTTCACACTGTCTTTCACCTTTCGATTTTCAATCTTTAGCTGATGATTTGGGCTAACCTTTTGCTCTTGTCACTTTGCAGCCCTTCTGGATTGAAGGATTCAGAAGAGACGATTGCAGATGACGGAAACATCCCTGTGGTTCGGCTCACACCAATCGAAGATGACTACCCTGGAGTGGATCCATCATTAGTCCCCATTATCTCTCATCTCTCATCCGCATCTTCTTCTTCTCCTCACTGTCAACCTGATCTGATAGACCATGAACTGCTAATAAGAATCCTCAGCAACCCGAAAATGGTCGAACAGCTCATCATGATCAACACTACTTCTTCCAGTGCCAAGAATATGCCATCCACCACTATTAACCACAATTTGAATATAGCATCAAATAATTCAACTCAACTCAACCAAACAGATTCTGTGGCTCCTAAGGATATTAGCTACTATAAGAGCCTCGTCCAGCAGTTCGGAGGAGGAGGAG
Organism: Scutellaria baicalensis; assembly: GCA_005771605.1. Lineage (NCBI taxonomy): Eukaryota > Viridiplantae > Streptophyta > Magnoliopsida > Lamiales > Lamiaceae > Scutellaria > Scutellaria baicalensis. Next base: position 13,808,213 of record CM016728.1, read on the forward strand.
AAACACGCAAGGACGTGCCACAATCCGGTCCTCGATTGAACTTCAAGAATTCGAGAGATGAATTAAGATCATCAAGGAAAATAATGAAACCTTGCAGTTATTTCAATAGCTCAAAGGGTTGTAGGAAAGGTGATAACTGTGCTTATCTGCACGATATCGTGCCGGGAAAACGAAGGTTGGATGGTTTTTCAGTGGATCAAAGTATGAAGAGAATGAAACTGAACATAGGGATAAATGCTGGTGCATGAATACAAGCTATAGAGATACAGATCGTGTATATATAACAATAGTTTGTTTTCATTCTTGTTTCTTTCAAGTGAGATTACTATTCATATTCTTTTTTATTCAGATCTTTCTTTTCATCTGTTTATGAGTTTTATTCATATTCTAGTTAGCTGGGTTAAGCACAACTTCTTCATACTTCACCAATAATGTAATTTGGTAAGTGTAACTAAATTTTGTAATGGAATCTTGGAAATCACTAAAAACGCACAAACTTATAAGCTTAAGTACAGAAACTGAACTAAACAGAAGATGAGGAAACTTTGTAGCATCTGCTGACTGAAACCTGTACGTATCTCAGACGTACAGAATTCATACAAATTCATACAATTGAAGTTTATTGTCGTATAAAATACATTGGGACATCGATCAATTATAGATACGTCAGCTCAGACGACATTTCTGTAAGAGCATTCATCGAGGGAAATCAAATTTTCTTCCAAACCAACTTCACTCGGGAAGAATAGAATCATGATACATTAAAGAACATGCAAAACAACCTGATACTTGTCAATTGCGAAAAGATCCCCCAGGATCAGCTACGACTCCTGTTCGAGCTTTCAAGACTTGTAATCCTTGATTACAGGGAGTATAAGGCATGGATTTCTGTATCTCTCGCAGCATGCAATTAAACCTTCATAATCATATGCTTGTACATATAGCAGGGAATCACCTCCCCATATCGTGTCAACTTCAACAGATGCAAAAGCCCTTGTGTAAAAGAGTTCACCTCGTAAAGAATAATTGCTAGATCAACATCATACAGTGCGGCTCTCGTCCAGATGAAGAGTATCCCTTTTGACATCCGTCCAAGCAACCTTTCTCCTCAGATGCATCACTTGAGAGTAATTTTACTGTTAGATTCTGCTTAGCAGCATGTGATCCCCATCTGATACAAGATCACCATTTTTATTGTTGCCAGTTTTTGACGCGATGGAAAGTCCATCTCAGGCAGACAATATAGCTCCATTGGGTGGTATAGATTTCAACTTGAACATTCTTTCTGTTGTGTTTTTTTCCAGGAACTACTTAAGCAACTGTAGATGGTGCACACACATATTGATTTTAATCAGTAGGAGACGGATCATGGATAGAAAGGTTCCATTTTAGGATTAACTGAGCTCTATTAGCACACATATAAACAAGAAATGCCAGGATATAATCTTTTTCTCCAAGGTGAAGCTTGCAATGTTCCCTGGGTCAAACTAGTCATGATCAGGCTTATAAACCTAAATGATCATATATAGATGGAAAAAAATTTAACCTTGAATTGTTGGGGGAAGAGAACAGAAGAGTGAGAAGGGAAGGAGTACTGAAGCTCAACAACATGATGAAGAACTGTGCCGTCTTGGAAACCCAACACGATCCTGCCTCTGCAACTAGAGAAACATGTGTTTCTCCCTCTTGTATATCTCCTCTGGGATCAAAATTCCAATATTAACTGCCGGTTTTATGATTATTGCTCATTAAGTTGATATACATAAAACAATGATAGCATCAAAACAACTTTGAAGTTTCAATAATCGGGTTACTTCAAACAGATGGAATAAATAAACAATATGAAGCCCATACCTCAATTAGATTAAAAGCTTTGCAAGACGCATGCTCTGATTTCTGAACACTCAGTAGTGAGTTGCTATAAATTAAAAATGATAATTTAGCTAGATGAAAAAAGCAAGTAATCACTTAATTAGCAAAAGCATAATTAAATAATAGCAGAACTTACAAAACTGCAACAGCCATGCGAACAACAGAGTACTTTTTGTTTGATTTCCCAAAGTATATAATTTATCTCAAGCTTCCAAAACCAATACTTTCATCCTAATTCAGACCTGGTAAATGCTCAACCCTCCTTATTACTCTTTTCAACAGATGGGTAACTAAGATGCCCCAAGTTACGGTATTGGGTGTCAAACCACAGGCCACTGCTTTATCAAGAAGTGCATAGGCTTCCTCATACAAGCCTTCTTTACAGTAAGAACCAATCAAAATGTTATAAGTGACAACATCTGGACAGACACCTTCACTTTTCAATTTGTTAAATAAGTTATAAGCTTCCTGGATCCGTCTCATCTTGCATAGACCACTTATAAGGATGTTATACGTGACTACATCAGGTTTGAAGCCTTGGTAAATCATCTCCCTTAGAAAATCGAATGCTTTTTGCATCTTACCAGCTCTACATAAGCAACTGATCAATATATTGCAACATAGGTTATTAGCAGTCAGTCCCTTACTCCACATTTCTGCAAAGAGCGCCATAGCTTTTTCAACAGCCCCATCTTCACAAAGTGCTTTTATGAGGCCAGAGTATGTGAACTCGTCAAGAGGGCATCCTCGGAATAGCATATCATTCACAAGCTTAAATGCTTCATGGTATGCTTTTTTCTTCAGGAAGGCATGAATCAGTGTGTTATAGGTGACAGTATTAGCAATAACTCCATCCAGGAACATATCTCGGTAAACCTTTAATGCTTCTTCCATCCTGTCGATTTTGGTTAGCCCATATATCAAGGAATTAAAGGTAAAAATGTCAGCCTTACATCCTTCTCTAAGCATGTTTCTAAACAGCTGCATTGCCTCTTCTACTCTGCACTCTCTGCATAAAGCAGAGATCAGACAATTATACCCGACTGTGTTTAGGGAAAGACCCTTACGTGACATCTCATACATAACATTTTCAGCTTCCTTTAACCGGCCTTTCTTACAAAAACCATCAATCAAAATGGTGTAAGTTATAACATTTGGCTTACAACCCTTGAGTGATATCTCATCCACTAATCGATAAGCGGAGGATAGGAATCCCTTCTTGCAAAGGCCGTGAATAACAATATTATAAGTATAAATATCTGGATGGTAACCAGCACGTACCATACTATCATCTAATACAGCTTTTGCTTCTTCAAAACAACCATGTGCAATATAGCCATTAATCACTGTGTTAAATAGGACAGCATTAGGCTTAGGCACTTTTTTCAGTAGTGCCCTTGCTTCATCTACTTGACTAGTTTTGCACAGCCCTTGCATCAGAACTCCATAAGTGATATCATCAGGGGCAAAACCCCGAATAAGCATCCGATCAACCAGTTTAGCAGCCTCATAAACACGATCAACACGGCAGAGGCATATTATGACGTCATTGAATGTATTTACATCTGGCATACAACCCATAAGAAACATCTCCTCCAAAAGCTTCAAAGCATCGTTAACTCTATTAGCACCAGACAGTGCATGTATAAGTGTTTGATACACTATTGCATTCGGTACACACCCATGCTTAGTCATGTCTCTAAGAAGAGAACATGCGGAATCAACTTCATTCACCATGCAAAGTGCTTCCATGACTCTAGCAAAAGTAAAAACAGTAGGAGGAATACCCTTGCTCAACATATCATAAATAACATTCGGGGCAACTTTGGGACATTTACCAGCTACAAGGACATCCAAAACAACATTGTATGTTTTAAATGTGGGCTCACAAGAAAATGTATTCTTCATATCAAAAAGTAGCCGAGTCGCTTGACCAGGCAAACCAGCTCTTCCATAATGCCTGATGATCATAATGAAAACAGACTCTTGTAAAACTATTCCTTCTTCTTTCATCTGCAACAACAGTTTATCAACGATCCCAAACTCTTTCATGGCCCCAGCTTTATTAATGAGAGTAGAGTACACATCAAAAGTATGGCAATATCCCTTCTGGCGACCTGCCCACTGAAACAACTCCATTGACGTGGGCACATCCAATGGGAGCTGCAGTAACTTATTAAGCTGAAATGGAGTGATTGCATTAAGAGATTTTCTGAGCTCTTCAAGGTCAAAAGGTTTAAGCAATCTCTCCCACTCATTCTCCGATTCCGACTCACAACAATCTTTGGCATTACTTTGGATGGAACTCCCATTAACACCACATGTATAGCATGAAAAAGTAAGAGTCTTGGGCAATAAGTGTAGCTTTTGAAAACAATATAACCTAATTTTGTAGCTCAGCATAACTCTACATGGCAGCTGCGAATTTCCAATCCATTTCCATACAATCATAGATTAAGAAAACAAACAACACAAAATGGCCATTATCCTTTTCCTGTCTATGACTCTCCAAAAATGGAGGAGTACCCGTGTCATTTGGGTGCGACACGGGTGCAGGTGTGGGACACGCACCGGATCCTCCATTTTTCAGGCGGGTGCGGCACTTTCCGATGGACCTTGATATGTTTCCGATGGGCTATGATTTCAGGTTTTTTTTTCTCCGGCGTCTTTTCCGATAGGCTACGCGGGGTGAATTTCCGGGTTGGGTTATAATTATTGAGTGATAATTTGCAGGAGTTTTTGATTTATGGATTTAGGGACAAATTTTTGCAGAGATTGAAGAAAGAGGACTGCGGCGATCAACTCCACTCACCATATATATTATATAATTAGGGTTAGGGTTAATTAACTTAATTTGAATTTTTTTACTTTTCATTTTCCCCCTAACTAGTTAAAAAAAAAATACTACATCCGTCCCGGTCGAATTTGCCTTCTTTGACCGGGCACGGAGATTAAAAAGAAACAGTTGACAGTTGTTTTTAAGATAAAAGTGAAATATGAGAATATTAATGTTTAACTTTTGTTACTTTTTGTTTTTTAAGATTGATTTTAAGATAATTGAGTGACATTTTTGTAATAAGGATGAAATATGAGAATATTAATATTTGACTTTTTTTGTCATTTATGGGTTGACAAGTTGAGTTGAGAGAAACAAAAATGGCAAGTAGGCAAGTTGAGTTGGGACGGAGCTGGAGAAGCCACTCCTCTCTTACATTAACACCAGAAGACCCCAGCCTTTGCCATCGCCGCTGTCGTCGATACTCTGCCATCTGCCGAAAAACGAAGACCCCAAATCTTCTTGAGGCCTTGAGCTTGTCCCTCGCATCCCCTAGACCAACAAATCTTGATTGTGAAAGGTTGAAGAAGGGAGTTGCAGCGAACTGACAGAGAAGAAAGTCTTTTTCCTTTTTTTTTTTTTTAATTGTGTGGTGCTCTTAGACTTTTGTGTGATGCTTTTAGCACATCCCATAATTTATTCCTGTGTAATACAAAAAGAATTTATGTAAAAATAAATAACATAAATGATATAATTGCATATATTCTTCTCTACTAATTAATGAGTATTTGATTATTAACTCATTTAAAAACAAAACAAAAAAATGATTACAAAATTTGGAATATAATATTTATCTAAAATATAATGTGTTAAAATTTATAAGTAATTCATGAATATTTGATTATTAGCTCATTAGAAAATAAAAAATTGATTATGAGGTTTACAGACTATATATATATATACACAAACATGTATGTAATGCATGCCATCTAACTAATTTCATAACAAACTACAGGTAGGCTAGAGTTACATGATGTGATATGTGATTGATACTACAACACTAGCAGATAGAAAACAAAGTAAAAGAAATGACAATATGGCAGTTTACAATCAAAATTACTGCCTCTACATCTCTCCAAAGGAAACAAGAAAAATACTTGAGCATATAGCTTATTCAATTCCGCAAGTGCAAGTGAAAATGGTAACGAAATCCACCAAGCAGCAAAAGTGCAATAACCGTCTCAGACGAGTTGAATAGTAGTGTGTTCAACGCTTCCACTTCCGTTCTGAATCAAAGTGAATCCCATAAGTATGCACAAACACACGAGAAAAGTTAATAGGGAGTGGTGTTAATATTGGGATATCTCTGGAATGAGCAACAGAAATAGTAGATTTTACGTAGCTTCATTAAGTGTGCTATCATGCACTTGATTTCCAGTAATCTACAAGAAACATATAAGTGATCATGATCTTTACTGGAATTTATTACAAACACGTTAATATAGCATCTGGAAAGATTAAATTTTAGGTTTTGAATCAAATTTTCAATCAGCGCCATCAGATGAACAAATAGTTGCATTTAGTGCAATTGGGATTGAGCTTAAAACAATTGAACAAAAGGAAAAAGTTTAGTTTGTACCTTGAGGAGAATGGACTCCGTTTCCTTTCAAATTCTGTGGTGCCTGAGATAGGGAGCGGTGAATATGAGGAGATCCTTGCATTCCATTTGTACCAGGTAGGGACAGCCTTGTTTTGAGGATATCCTTATCTTGCACATCAGGACTTGATCTTGGAGATCCATTTGATACTGCTTTGGCCCTTGCTGATTCAGTGGCTTGCATGTAACTAGGTACAGAATTACTGCTACTACTCTCTCTCAGCTCCTGATCTGCACGATCAAGTTTTGCTGAACCAGAGGAGTTTCGCCTCTTTCCAGTTTTATGCTCCTTTTGTGACTGCTCAAAGCTACTTTGTGTAGCAGAATCTTGATTAAGAAGGAACTTCTTACTGACTGATAAGGACCTCTTCTTACCACTGGAGTTACTTTTCCCACCTCTACTTTTCTTGGGACTGAGAGACATCTGGTTAGAAGGTGTTGTTTGAGATTCAGAGAGAGCCATATGGCTTCTTGGGGATGCTTCAGATCCCAGCTCCACCTGCAGATCGCTACTAATTTCATCCGCTTCTACCTTCTTTTGTAGTGGAGATGAATCTAAAACAATCGTAGAATCAACACACTCACTAGCAGCCAAGTGGATATTTTCATGTGTTTCCAACTGATTTATGCTGGAATATGATGATTCAGTAACCAATATGCTAGAGTTCACATCAGCTTTAAGGATGGTGTCTCTGCTTTTAGGATGGTCATTTACATCTGAACCTTTTGGTTCATGGCCAAGATAATCGACTCCTCCTTCTGACATATCCGGTGAATCAAGGGTAGATGAAATAGAAAGTTCGGTACCACATTCAGAGACAGCAATTTGAACTTCTAAAACTTTGGATGTAGAATTGTCATTCCCTTTTGACCTGAATGGCGGATCAGTAGAAGCAGAAATCCTATGGAAACTTGATTGAACTCCAAAACTGGACAAAGTGGTAATTTTTTCTGAAGTGGCAGCTGAACTCAGTTCTTTGAATTTTGATTGGGCAGCAATGAAAGAGAGATTAGTTGCCTTATGAGGAAACATTTGCCCCCCGATTTCAGGTTGCTCTATAGAAAAGATTTCCATATCGGGTAGGTCCTTCCCATTTCCCGTTTCATTCTTAAATGGAACAGATGTTATGTCTATCTTTGATATCAAGTCTGTTTCTTTCATCCCAACTGCACCTGATTCTGTAGTATCAAATCTTGAATACGACTCTTCCATGCTCTGCAGATGAGGAGGATGACTCATTGAAGGTGAGATTGATGGGCACGCATGGATATTTAAGTTGTCTGCATCATAAGTGATCGAGTTTTCATCATTTTCGGATGTTTCAGCCTGGTGATCCCACAGCACAGTCAAAGTCTTTCAACTCGATCTGAAAATCAGATGGAACTAAAACATTCCCTTTGCCACTGGAGTATCCAAGGTTTTCCTTCTCATGCTGCTCTGCAGCTGATCCAGATTCATCTGTCTCTTCATTGCTCAACGATGAAGCTGACATCCATCTTTCAAGCCATTTCCAGGCTGTGTCTGATTTTAAGGGGTCACATTTAATGTTGATAGTCCTTGGTGTTGATTCCATAAGCTAAAAGTTAAAATCCAGAAAACATGTCAAGGACCAAATGAGTTCTCTCATCTACCTAATGTTAGAAAATGAAAATGTTAAAACATATAACCAGCAATAAAGACGTGTACACCACATCCATTTACCTGACGAGCAAATTTATTGCTAAGTAACTTCTCAATAGAAATGTAAGTGTATGTACCATTTGGTTTGCCCTCTCTCTTGCTACTCTGAATGAAGAAATGAGAATAAAGACATCAGGTATAAACTCACAGAAAAGCATTCATGTCTATAAACAACACAGATCTGACAAAAGAGAGGGTAAAGTCGAGTAAAAATCAAAGGACTGCCAGATATCCTTATAGAACAATAAGCAAATAGAACCCTTAGAATTCGAAACCATAGTCATTGCCAGTTTTCCTAGAATAGTGTTAATCAGCTATCAAATTCTAGAATACACCAGTTCATCAGTTGACAGCTAATCCTGAACTTTGAAATTGTATAAGCAATAAAATCTTCAGTTGATATCTAGAATTCCTATTATAGATGAAATCCGGAATGAGGAATCTACCACAATTCAGAAAAAGAAAGCTTCCAATTTTATACAGAGAACATAGTAAAGTCAACAACTTAATCTTGGAGAAGTAGATTTGAGGTTGTGGTAGAATTTTGTAAAATAAAAATAAAAATTAACAACTTCATTAATTTTGTTACCAAGACTGTAAGATTGTCTTTTGCACTGTTTTTCTTCTGAATATCAAAGTCACCGGTCCTTTCCGCAAGTAGACGAGCACGGCGTGCTCGTATTAGAGCTTGCATTTTAACAATGGCTTGAACACACCGCAGAGCTCCAACAGCTTGAGTTCGAACTAAATGACCTCTAACAGCAGCTTGCAATTTAATTAAGTTCTTCTGCTTCAATAGCAATTTTCGAGCCTGGTAGGACACAACAAGAATAGCATGATCTACCTATGTGTCTATGTCTAATTAAAGCATAAAAAGTAAGAACTACTTTATGGAAATATGGAAATAGAGACCTACCAAATATCCCCTAATGGCAGCCTGGATTAGGATGATACTGGACTGATCAAGGGTTGCATCGGCATTATAGTCATCTTCTTTGGTAGCTTTAATGCCTGATACATTTGGCTCTGGTTGAGCAGACAAACTGTCTTGTTTCACCCATTGAATTGCAGATGTTTTTTCCGGAACAGTCAAGCTAGGTTGCACATGAAAGCGGGAAACGCTAGTCTCTGGGCTTTCTGTATCAGCAGAAGAATGTGCTTCTGATACAACAGTGCTATTCAACACTCTATGTCTAGCAGGTCTCTTCCGGAAACTCCATCCACTCTGACTGCTTGAAACCTTGCCCAACAAATAAGTAAAGAAAGATTAACACAGAATGTAATATATATTCACATAAAAATAAAAGCTTGCGGCCCAATTCCCTATAACTACAGTTTCGTAGGAACTTTCACAAAATCTAGTTAAGTATTCGGGCGCATGCATGTAAGTAACCATAATAGCAATCAGCACCAATAAATAGAATTAGAACAAAAATGCTCTTCAACTGTAGACAGTTGCTTCCTTATATACTCAGTTGTAAAGGTCATGATGTACAAGTAACTTCAACAAATAAATGCCAGCAAAAACACACCATGATGAAACCACAGTCCTGTGGCCATCAATTCTCGTTCCAACTGCATTGCCTTACGTCGACCATTCACCTTATCGGGAGACAAACCAATTTTTAATCTAGAAAAAGACAATCAAATTATCCAAGGATGATTCCAACTTACAACGATGCCAACTTTTCCAATAACGTATGTCGCCTTCCAGAACAAGAAACACAGTGTTGACTTCAACATAAAAAACTACTCTTTACCGCAAATATATCTAGTTAACCGTTATTTCAGACCAAACGGATCGAAAGCAGCATCAAACATTAACACTTAAGTTTCTACTCCCATAATAAGCACACAGTTTAAAAAGGCTATACAACAACAAATCAAGACTTAATTTCACTATCTAGGATCGGCTACATGGAATATCTCTCGTCATTCTACTCAGTCCAGAGAGATGCTTTCATTAACATAAGTTTAAAAGCTGCAATTCAAAAATCTACAAGGTGAATTCAATTCGCACCCCAAGTTAGCCAGGCGATCAAAGAACTCGAAAGGCCACTGTGTGTAAATCTCGAATAAAAGAAAAACAGAAATCAAATCAAACACAAAATTATCAAGCCACAAACCAGATGCATTAATGATTCAAAAAAGAAAATGCAGACATCAAACAAAGACGCACAACGTCCAAAAAGAAAACGGTAAAAACACAATTCAAGCCACGGATTCCTCAGCAAAAAAATTAAAAATTGTATGCATAGAACAGGGGAAAAAAACAGACGAAATGGACAAGATTTAGATATAAATAAATGGATAGACATATATATACTTGGGGCGTTTGGAGATCATTATGGTCGACGGAATCATTGCGGCAGGTTACGATCTTGAAGCATGAAGCAATCGATTTTCCCATTCTCTCTCTGTCTCTCTCTCTCTCTCTCTTCAGAAACTAGTGCCACCTCTTTCTCTCTCTAAAAATGTCGTGTTCTTCTTCACCTCACCAACATAGCACACTGGAGAGGAGTGAGGAGTGTTTTTTTACTGTAGTTGGAAAATGGAACAGACAGAAGGGGTAGTTTCGGAATTTCGCACTCAAATATGCGCTGGATTCCGGAATCCGGGCAGTAGATGCGGAGTTCGTTTCCGCCCTGAAATTTTCTTTTTTCACTTTAAAACGTCGCCGTTTCCCTTTTTTCTTTTTCTTTTTCTGTATAAAATGAAGAGGGGAAATTTGAAATTTCCATTTATTTTGAGGACCAAACTCTAATTACACTTTTCAAGTACGAAATTGTCAAATTATATATATAAAAGTAGGGTTTGAGTCTCTCAAATGATGCCACATCAGCTTTTGGAACCTCTATATCTTTGACACATCAGCCATTTGTGAGTCTAAAATTTTGCCATGTGTCTCTCTTAAAAACATTACATTAAAGAAAAACCAAGAAAGAGAAAAAGGAAAATAATAAAACAATGGAAACAGGAGGAAATAGAGATGGAAACGCACGCCCACAATTGCACAAGAGAAACGCATGCCGCCTTCAAACTCAATTCAATCAAGAAACATACAAGAGTGAAAAACTTCACCCCTTCTATGAAGCTGTAAATTTTGGTCCCTCTGAAAGCCTTTGTAGCAGATTTCACAAACAAATCTATTTGTCGCTAATAACGCCTTCGGCGACAGAGCAATCACCTCAGCATCAGGATCTGATCGGATTTCAAAATTGCAAAATTCAACTCCACGATTAAATAACTCTACAAAGCTCAGTAATTGAAGGTTTTCTTACCAGGCATTCCGGGGAGATTTCGCTTCTTCTTCGATGTGGAATCACTCATGGTGATAGGATAATTGGTGAATCTTAAAAATTTGAGTTCAAGAGTTACTACTTCTTTGTTTATTTGGATTTATGAACTGGTCAGAGTCGTGCATATTAGGTATTCAACCACTTGTATCCAAGACAGCCCCAAATTTAGAAACGTAGAAAAGAGGAAAGTGATCCCTCCCAATTTGTAACCCAGATCAAAATTGCCGCTGAAAAATGATATCTGGCAAGAGTGAGGCAGGGAGGAATCTGAACGGAGTTGGATCAAATGAGTTGTGGATAAAAAACGGAGAAAATGAGAAGGTTTTGATTAAGGATGTCCAAGAGTATCAGTTGGTCGGGGAGATGGAGAAGGCAATGATTTTCTAGGAGCCATTTAGTCTCCTAACTCCGGTGCCTCTAGGTAAAGTAATCCTCACATGATTATAACATTTGACTTTTTATTTTTGTTGTTGTGTGTAAAGTCATTACTATAGGCTTCATATTTGTGGATGTTATCATATTGAGGGTTTGATTTGATCAGTAAGTTGTTGTTTCAAATTTTTCAATGTGTTGTATTTATTCCATTTTTGTTCATTTTGTTGGGTTTATGTATTCAGAATGAATTGTTTCTGATATTCTCATCACTTTGTTGGGTTTATTTTTCTGGTTAGACAATTACGGATCCCGTTTGCAAGTTGTGCTTGGTGTCTCACTGATTTTGCTTGTCTAAAAAATACTCAATTTTGTATGGTGAATTGAGTTAGTCTTAGCTTCTTTATATTTGTATATGCTTCTTCTTAGATTTATGGTCTCAATATGCATTGTTGAGACACTTGAAGACTTATCTTGGTTCTTCTAATTGACGAAAATTTGTGCAATTCTCAAATCTGTGTATAAATTGTTTCTCTTGGTCAAACCTGCCTCCAAAATAGTACTACATTTTGAAAGAGTGAGCATACGACTTAATATGTATAATCTCTAATAATAATGGGAAAAGATTAATCAATCATAGCTAAGCCATTTCTTTCATGCCAATGAAGCCACCTCTAAGAGTACTTGGTACCCAATAGTTAGCACAGATGTTATAACTATATAGAAGTGTAGCACAAAATACAGTTTACCAAAGGAATCCAACTTTATACAGGCTGCATAAATCCAGCAAATCATGAGCCACCATTATTACTTCTCATCTCTTTCAATTTGATAGTCAAACACCATACACAGGAATCGCTACTTTAAGAATTTGTATACCAACTGAACATGTTACTGCTACAAATCGCTAAGTGGATCGTAATACCTATTAATGTTGCTCTTAATGTCGAGCCTTGAGTTTTGAGGCAATTCTCTGTTAGAAAGAAGGAGCGAAATGGCAGTGTTTAGGATAGCCGAGGCCTGTGCACGCACAGTTTCCTTAAAACAGATTCGTCGGCACGACGTCTATTTCCCAGGATACAACGACTTCAAGCAACTCGTAGTTGCAACAACGAACTGAGCAAATGCCCGACTTGCTGGGAGGACGAAGAATGGAAAACGAATTAGAGGAGAGGGATGATTTTCGTGTGTCTTTGAGGTGCTGTTGGAATGAGTATATATAGGCATCCAAAGCCCATGTGAAGAGACAAAATGAGCCCAAAGGTTTTGGCAGTTTTGAAACTGCCGACCGTTACAAAGGAAGGGAAAGAGATGGAATACGAAAAGTCTCGACTGTTCTGCAAAACGAGTCGGGTCGGGCCCGCCCCCAACCGGACCGACATTCGTGTACGCAGGACGCGCATGCACACGAGTCAATTGAATCGAGCCTATTCCGAAATGATTTGCACCCCCCCGCGCGCGCGAGAGAGAGCCTTTTGCTTAGCATCTTAGCCTCCACATAAGGGAAAGTCAATATATATTGGAGTATTTCACTCCATTTTTCCTATGTGGGACAAGAGGCTTTCCTAGCCTTAAAATTCCCTTTCCTAGGATCCAAAGTCACTACTTTGATCCTCAATTTCTCATTCACCCATAATCCATTTTGGGTGATCTACATATGTAATCGAAGCTCTCACGGAGGAGAGTTCGTCTCTTCAACCAGATCCCATTTTACACGAAATGGGTCCACCGAAAATTCTACCCAAAATGGGCAGAAAACACTATTTTTTCCAACAGTCCCCCACATGAATGAAAATTGACTCTAGGAAGGATTTAAAGCAAGTCAACAGTCGAACTCTGCATAGGAGAGGTAGGTATAGTCCTTTGAACCTTCCCTTGTGAGACACACTTAGTTCACTAGGCAATCAGTAGACATGGCGTCCTTGAACTGACTTCCCGTATAGTGCAAACGACAATGTGCAACACTCAGAGTTTTTCCTGACACTACTCAGTTCTCATGGGTATGTTCGTTTTGGCCCTGAACATCTTCCTGGTTCTGCGAGAATTTTAGGAATTGAGCCTATCACAATTCCCTTTGAAGCGACCCCACTTCTTTCTCACATAGGTGATTCTTTTTATTTATGAGTACCCCGTATTACTCCGTTCATAAGAATCATTAAAAGCTCCATGCTTAACCTTAGTTCCCTACGGGTATCACTGTGATGTTCTAGGAATGGACTCTTTGGGAATTAACCCTCCACAGTGATCTTCGAGGTTTCAACAATTAGGTTGTCCCATTGAACCTAGATCTTGGGATCTCCAGTCAACTAGGTTGGGTTTCCTTTGTTTCAACCCCTAATCCATAAGGCTTCAAGCCCATTCCCTTAGACGATTTTGCAACAACCTCTTTACTCAACCCTTTGGTTAGAGGATAAGCCAAATTGTCCTTTGACTTTATGTAGTCTAAGGAGATAACACCTGTAGAGAGAAGCTGCCTAATGGTATTATGTCTTTGACGTATATGTCTAGACTTACCATTATACATGTGGCTTTGTGCTCGTCCAATTGCCGATTGACTATCGCAATAAATGCAAATTGCGGGCACAGGTTTTGACCACAATGGAATGTCTTCTGCAAAATGTCTCAGCCATTCAGCTTCTTCGCCACATTTGTCAAGAGCTATAAACTCAGACTCCATAGTGGACCTCCCAATGACAGTTTGTTTAGAAGACTTCCACGACACAGCTCCACCACCTAGCGTAAACACATATCCACTGGTGGACTTGGAGTCTTTCATGTCAGAAATCCAGTTAGCATCACTATAGCCTTCAATAACAGCTGGATATTTTCCATAGTGTAGACCAAAATCTCATGTGTACCTCAGATACCTGAGTACTCTCACAACCGCTCTCCAGTGATCACTTTCTGGATTGCTCGTATACCTACTAAGTCTACTAACGGCATACGCAAGATCAGGTCTTGTACAACTCATCAAATACATTAGACTACCGATGATTCTAGAGTAATCAAGTTGAGATATCCCATCTCCTCGATTTTTAGACAAGTGCTGACTAGGATCTATCGGAGTCCTAGCCACAGACGTGTCCTCCTTGCCAAATTTCTCAAGTATTTTGTCAATGCAATGAGATTGGCTTAACACAAGCCCTTCTTGTGTTCTAAGAATTTTAATTCCAAGAATTACATCGGCAGGGCCCATGTCTTTCATGTCAAACTTTGAGTTTAACATGTCTTTAGTGGATTTGATCATTAGTTCGTTGCTTCCCACAATAAGCATATCATCTACGTAAAGACACAACATCACATAGCCAACTTCGGTGTCCTTTACATAAACACACTTATCGCATTCATTGATTTTGAATCCACTACTCAACATGGCATTGTCAAATTTTTCATGCCACTGCAACGGCGCTTGCTTCAAACCATACAAGGATTTTACAAGCTTGCAAACTTTGTTTTCCTGCCCGGGAG
Organism: Scutellaria baicalensis; assembly: GCA_005771605.1. Taxonomy (NCBI): domain Eukaryota; kingdom Viridiplantae; phylum Streptophyta; class Magnoliopsida; order Lamiales; family Lamiaceae; genus Scutellaria; species Scutellaria baicalensis. The sequence continues at coordinate 13,823,338 of CM016728.1, forward strand.
CAATAAACCCCTCAGGTTGTTCCATGTAGATTTCTTCTACTAGATCTCCATTCAAGAATGCAGTTTTGACGTCCATTTGATGAACTTCTAGCCCCCTTAGAGCAGCTATAGCCAAAACCATTCTAATGGACGTTATCCTAGTAACAGGAGAATAAGTGTCAAAGTAATCAAGACCTTCTTTTTGCCTAAATCCCTTTATTACAAGTCTTGCTTTGTACTTATCTATTGATCCATCTGATTTCATCTTCCTTTTAAAGATCCACTTGTACCCTAATGGTTTGCTTCCAGGAGGAAGATCCACTAGCTCCGAAGTGTGATTCTGCAGAATGGAATCAATTTCACTTTGGATGACCTCTTTCCAAAGAGGTCCTTCGGAGGAATTCACAGCCTCCGAATAACTCTGTGGCTCACTTTCGAGCACAAAAGTGAGAAAATCATTTCCAAACGACTTCTCAATCCTCGGTCGTTTGCTCCGTCGTGGTTCGAACTAAACTACCTCATTCTGGCTTTCTTTTACCACATTTCCTTCCGTTTCCTCGACCTTACTAGAAGAGCCAACTTCCACTTGAATCTTAAACGGAAACACATTTTCAAAGAATGAGGCATTTCGAGACTCAATAATTGTGTTCTTGTGAATATCAGGAATCTGAGACTCATACACAAGAAATCGATATGCGCTACTGTTTTGTGCATAACCAATAAATACACAGTCAACAGTTTTCGGCCCAATCTTCACTTTCTTAGGTAGAGGAATCACTACTTTAGCAAGACACCCCCACATTCTTAAATATTTGTACGATGGCATCCGACCATGCCATAATTCGTACGGACTTTTGTCTACCTTTTTTCGGGGTACCTTATTCAGAAGGTAGTTAGCTGAAAGCACAGCTTCCCCCCACATGTTCGCAGGTAAGCCCGAACTTAAAAGCAGAGCATTCATCATTTCCTTTAAAGTTCGATTCTTACGTTCCGCAACACCATTTTGTTGAGGTGAATAGGGTGCTGTAGTTTCATGCCTTATTCCATGCTGAGCACAAAAATCGGCAAATGGTGACTCATATTCACCACCTCTATCACTGCGTAACGCTTTGATCTTTCGATCCAACTGATTTTCAGCCTCGTTTTTAAAGAGTTTAAACTTCTCTATAGCTTCATCTTTACCTTTTAGAAGGTATATTACACAAAACTTGGTGCAATCATCTATAAACGTGATGAAATATTTATTTCCACCACGTGTTTGAACTGTTTTTAAATCACACAAGTCAGTATGAATCAGACTTAGTGGTTCACTATTTCTTTCAATACTTTGGAAAGATGATCTGGTTAATTTCGCTTCAACACAAGTTTCACACTTGTGTTTTGAATCAATATGGAATGTAGGTATGCTTTTTAAATTCATCAGCCTGCGCAGGCTTTCAAAATTGACATGCCCTAATCTACCATGCCAAATTAAAGAAGATTCAAGCAAGTAAGCAGAAGGGGTAACCATTTTATTCATAATTTTCGGTTTTACAACCATAACATTGAGCTTAAAAAGCCCATCCACCAAATAACCCTTTCCTACAAACATTCCATTCTTAGTCATTACAACTTTATCAGATTCAAAAACAACACGAAATCCATGCTTGACTAACAACGAGCCAGACACCAAGTTCTTGCGAACGTCCGGCACGAACAGCACATCGTTGAGCGTCAGCTCCTTTCCAGACGTCATCTTCAAAATCACCTTTCCTTTTCCTTCCACATCAGACGTGGCCGAGTTCCCCATGAACAGTTTTTCTTCATTTCCAACTTTCTCAAGCTCATTAAAGAGCTCTTTGTTCGAGCACACATGACGAGTTGCTCCAGTGTCAATCCACCATTCCATAGGATTGGAATTCACCAAGTTCACTTCAGATACCACTGCAGACAAATTCATATTGTCAACATTTTTAGTAATTTTTTCAACATTGTTTACCTCTTGCTTCTTTTTCGGCTTTCTACAATCCGAAGCCTTGTGACCCGGCTTGTCACAATTGAAGCAATTTCCACTGAACTTCCTCTTGAAGTTTTCCTTCTTCGGGCCTAGGTTTCCCTTCCCGTTGGAACCGGTTTTCTTATTCTTCTTCGACCCTTGGCCATGTTCAACAACGTTGGCCTTCGCACCATCGGGACCAAACAACGTTCTTTCCGAGCCACGATTGTCTTCTTCTATACGAAGACGCACGATTAGCTCCTCAACATTGATTTCCTTTCGCTTATGCTTCAAATAATTCTTGAAGTCTTTCTACCCGGGAGGCAACTTCTCAATGATTGCTGCCACCTGGAACGTCTCACTTAATTGCATCCCCTCGGAATGAATCTCATGCAAGATTACTTGGAGCTCTTGCACTTGACTGATCACAGTCTTGGTGTCCACCATTTTGTAGTCGAGGAACCTGCCAACAATAAACTTTTTGGCTCCGGCATCCTCCGACTTGTACTTCTTATCCAAAGATTCCCACAGATCTTTGGCCCTTTTCATTGAATTATAGACATTGTACAATGAATCTGCCAAGCCATTCATGATATAGTTCCTACATAGGAAATCAGAATGGTTCCAAGCATCCAAGGCACTTACTGCCTGTGCATCAGGATCGTCACCCAATGCCGGAGCGTTCTCAGTTAAGAACCTCGCCAAATTGAGAGTGGTGAGATAAAACAGCATCTTTTGCTGCCACCTCTAAAAATTCAGCCCGTTGAACTTTTCTGGTTTGTCTAGGTGGTTAATAGGTACACCGAGAGGAGCAGTGGACGAGGCTGGAGGAACGTGAGTGTTCAATGAGGAAGCCATCTCGCTTAATTCGAATCTGTTTTAAGACTGTTAGAAAGAAGGAGCGAAATGGCAGTGTTTAGGATAGCCGAGGCCTGTGCACGCACAGTTTCCTTAAAACAGATTCGTCGGCACGACGTCTGTTTCCCAGGATACAACGACTTCAAGCAACTCGTAGTTGCAACAACGAACTGAGCAAATGCCCGACTTGCTGGGAGGACGAAGAATAGAAAACGAATTAGAGGAGAGGGATGATTTTCGTGTGTCTTTGAGGTGCTGTTGGAATGAGTATATATAGGCATCCAAAGCCCATGTGAAGAGACAAAATGAGCCCAAAGGTTTTGGCAGTTTTGAAACTGCCGACCGTTACAAAGGAAGGGAAAGAGACGGAATACGAACCGGACCGACATTCGTGTACGCAGGACGCGCATGCACACGAGTCAATTGAATCGAGCCTATTCCGAAATGATTTACACCCCCCCGCGCGCGCGCGAGAGAGAGCTTTTTGCTTAGCATCTTAGCCTCCACATAAGGAAAAGTCAATATATATTGGAGTATTTCACTCCATTTTTCCTATGTGGGACAAGAGGCTTTCCTAGCCTTAAAATTCCCTTTCCTAGGATCCAAAGTCACTACTTTGATCCTCAATTTCTCATTCACCCATAATCCATTTTGGGTGATCTACATATGTAATCGAAGCTCTCACGGAGGAGAGTTCGTCTCTTCAACCGGATCCCATTTTACACGAAATGGGTCCACCGAAAATTCTACCCAAAATGGGCAGAAAACACTATTTTTTCCAACATTCTCTTTGTATGAACTATTTAGTTTCTTTTTTGTATGTTCTCATCTTCTATGATTTCTTAATTTCTGATCTTGCATTTTGAGATAAACACTAATTTTCCTCTTATTATTTCCCTACTCTATATCTATAGTTGTTGTTCTATGAGTTAATGAATCACTTAAGGCCAATGTTTGTTTACAATGCTGCTATTAAGTTTCCAGTGCTGCCAAACGACACATTGACTCAAGCAAGAAAAGTATGGATGAAGATAATTATCCTAAAGTTACTCCTAGATTCTAACTTGCGCTGTTTATGATGTTTTTCTACGGTTTTGGTTAGTAAATTCATATTCCGTTAATTTCAGACACTCCATCAAATGTTTATCATCAATGCTGGTACAGGTGTTAGGCTACTCTGGAATACTATGAAGAATTTTATAGATCCCGATTGCCACAAAGATTCATGTAATTCTCACTTTTTGGCATATGTACTTGATTAATAGTCTTTTCGTAATTTTCAATGTATTTACTTATGGATTTTCTTATAGAAATTGTGTGCTTCCAGTTCTATTTCTTCTCCTGTCAAAATATTTATTTATTCCTGATATTTGAAATTCAGAAGATGAAGAGATAATATTATTCCATTGATAAATTATGGGTACATCAAAACAATTGTTACAATTAATTAAAAATAGACAAAGCAACTCAAATACTAGACTTACTCAAATACTAAACTTATAGACAGTCCAAATATCTCTCCTAACGCCGAGCAAACCTTCATTTCATAGATTTAATTTCTTATATAAAAAGAATAACAAAAAAAGTCCTGCATGAGATATTATGCAAAAATGAATGTGTTGCAAACTCCTTTTTTTTTCCGATATAATATTACATTATTGCATCAACATTAATCCAAATTCAAAATTTAAAAATGTGATCATAATTTTGATCATTGATTTCCAATAACTTCTAAATATATAGATGAATGGAGAATCTTTAAATTACATCAACATTATTTATGGCATTGCAATATCCAATATTGTTCCCTTACGCGGAGAGCGGATTCCATGAACAAATTCCATATAGAAATTCATCTATAAGGAGATCATGTGTCACTATGCGTGAGTTCTATGCACATCAAATACAAACAAGACTATCTGAGGGAACTACATTGATTAAATCTGGACGGCTCCTACATCAATATATAGTCGATGCCTACACTACAATTGAACAACAACGGTTGCTATGGATTAGAAACAACCAAAAGACTTTAAGAGCCGAGGTGTATAATAACGTCCGTGACGCAGTTGCAAGAGGTGACAATGATGCAAAGTTAATGGGAAAAAGAGTTCTCCTACCACCTACATTCACAGGTAGTCCCAGATACATAGCAGAGAATTTCCACGACGCAATGGCAATATGCAGATGGTATGGAAATCCAGAGCTTTTCATTACAATAACAACAAATCCAAATTGGCAGGAGATAACAGAACATCTAGAACGATCAGGAAACAACACGGCAAATGACAGACCAGATATTGAATGTCGTGTATTTAAAATGAAGCTTGAAGAACTTCTTATAGATATTCAACAAGGATTCTTTGGAGTAGCGCCAAAAGCAGGTAGAACTACGCTCACTAGATATTTTTCATGTCTACCTAAAAGTAATATCAATGCACATTCTATTCCAAAGCCTATAAAAAAAATTCATTAACCAAAAATTACAATGAAAACCCTATTTACAAAACAATTGCTTTCATCCTTGACACTAAATCCTATTTTATTTTTTGATACAATTGTCTACACGATCGAATTCCAAAAACGCGGACTCCCACATGCACACATATTGCTTTGGCTAGAGGAAACGACAACAATTCTGACACCTGCATTAATTGATTCATTTATTTCAGCAGAAATTCCAGTTATCACCACAGACCAGGAGGGATACAAATTGGTTGAACAATATATGATGCACGACCCCTGTGGAGTGGATAGGCCACAATCACCATGCATGCATAATGACAAATGCGGAAAAAAGTTTCCAAGAGCTTACAATGAAAGAACAACAGTAGATGAAGGCGGTTACATATAATATCGTAGAAGAAACGACGAGAAAAAGTTTGTCATGAAAGGAAGTACAAAACTTGACAATAGTTTTGTGGTACCACATAACCTTTCTTTATTGAGGAAATACAAAGCTCACATAAACGTCGAATGGTGCAACATATCAAGAGCAAAGGGAGTGGACAAAGCAACAATGATAGTAGACAAATCATCATTGGGAACAGAAAATGAGCGAATATCAGTAGTGGATGAAATAGACAATTACCTAGAATGTCGATATCTATCAGCATGTGAAGCAATGTGGAGAATATTTGCATTCGACATTCACTACCATAAGCCTGCAATACAACGATTGAGCTTACATCTACCAAACCAACAGAATCTCATTTACAACGAGCTGGAAAATCTTGAAAATGTACTATATAGAAAACATACATGGCCCTGGAAGAACGGGGAAAACATACATGTATAGAACAATTATTTCAAAACTAAGGGCAGCAAAGAGAATTGTCATCCCAGTTGCATCTTCCGGTATCGCATCATTGTTACTGCCAGGGGGAATGACAACTCACTCACGTTTTAAGAAACCATTGGGTGTAAAGGAAAATTCAATGTGTGACATCAAGCCAGGATCAAACATTGCTGAGCTCCTTATTCAAACTGATTTAATTATATGGGATGAAACTCCAATGGCCCATCGTCACACATTCGAAGCATTAGACCGAACTATGAGGGACTTGCTATCTATGAAAGACAGTAATGCTAAGCACAAAACTTTTGGTGGCAAGACAGTTCTTCTTGGAGAGGATTTCAGGCAAATTCTTCCAGTGATACCAGAAGGAAGCAGACAAGACACGATATTAGCGATAATAAACCGCTCATACTTATGGGATACATGTTGTGTGCTCAACTTAACTAAAAATATGAGGCTTCACAAAACAGAACAAGAATTTGTAAAATGGGTTCTAAATGTTGGTGCTGGAAAATCAAGGAAAAACAGCACAAAGGAGGATGCACACAACGAGTTAGAAATTATTGACATAAACAAAGAATTGATACTTCACAATAAAGGAAAACCTGTGGAGGAAATTGCAAAATATACATACTCTGGCTACCAGGATACACAGGACCTTCAGAAATATCTAACAGAAAGAGCAATTCTAACACCAACAAATGAAACAGCGGATGAGATTAATGATTATCTACTCTCCATTGCACCAGGAAAGAGAGAAGAATACTACAGTTCAGACACTATTGAGCATGAGGGCGACAGTGATACTCAACAAATACTATACCCAACAGAATTCCTAAACACACTCAAATTCTCAGGGATGCCAAACCACCACTTGCAGCTAAAGACAAAGACACCAATAATGTTGTTGAGAAATTTAAATCAAAAGGAAGGACTATGCAATGGCACAAGATTGATTGTCACACGTTTAGGACACAGAGTTGTAGAAGCTGAGATACTCACAGGAATACATATATGAAACAAAGTCTTGATTCCAAGAATAACTCTATCTCCTACCGACACAAAATGGCCCTTCAGGCTTAGAAGGCGTCAATTTCCAATAAGAACCAGTTATGCAATGACAATTAACAAGAGTCAAGGTCAAAGCTTAAAAAAGGTCAGACTTTACCTTCCAAGACCAGTATTCAGCCATGGCCAGCTATACGTAGCACTTTCAAGAGTAACGTCAATGGAAGGTCTGAAGATATTGAACACAAAAACGACACAAAATGAAGAAGACGACATAGCTAATATCATTTACAGAGAGGTTTTCAACAACCTACCAAAGAACACTCATACATGAAAGGTAAGTGAACTATAATTTATATAACATAAACATACAAACAAAAAATGCCCATGAACTATTAAAAGGCTAAAAGATATATCGTACTTAATGTTATTAAAATTTTATCTCAGGAGCACATGTGTGGTACTTAAGATAGGTACTTGGACATAACATAGCACGCCACAACAAAGGCAAGGCACGTTCGAAGAATATAAAAAACAATGTGACACACAATACGTCATATGAACATGACGTGGACATAAAATAGTTCAAAAAAAAGATAAGTACATTCTTTCGAATGTAAATGATCTATAAGTTTAAGACAACATTTTTAATTAACGTTGTACTAATTAACTTTACTTTTTTCCAGAAATGGAAGGAGCATAAGAAGAAGGAGGTGTAGGAGTGTGCATTTTTGTTTGCAATTATGTGAAATAATTGAGGAGGTGGCCAAGTTAATTTCAAGCAGAAAGGTCTTGCTAAGGTCAGTTTTATTTATTTATTCATTTATTATTCCAATTCATTTCGTCAATTATGTTTTTGCCTTGGGTTTTAAAGGGTAACATATGCAACTTTTGATTTAGTTCCATTTCGTATTTATGAATGAATTATATTGCTTTGACAACTGTTATATTTGTGGAAAAAGTGATCCTCATTAGCTTAGTTATGAGTGATAGAAAGATAATAATGATTATTTTATATGTTGATTCTATGAGAATTAGTCAAAGTGTACATGAGTTCAGAGCAAAGTTAGAAAAACTATAATTTATACTTTCTAAAATTGTAAGTGAACAACAACAATCATTTCGTTAACATAAACGTAAACAAAATTTGCTTTATACATTTAGTTAGTCTTCCTATAATTTTAACTTATGTGTTTGTCTTAGGTTATAAACACTAATATATAAAGCTATTGAAACAATCTGCAATTTATAAGACAGATGAATCATGTGTGGGCAGCCCATCAAAATATAGCAATATAACAAGAAAATATTCTCACAAACACCAGCTAAGTAGACATCACATTAATTCGAAACTACTTAACATGATCTATGGCTACTGTAGTATCTGTGTCAGGGACAAAACCCAAAAGATAAATAAAACATTATTGTTTCATGGCATCATAATGAAGGACAGATCCAATTCTAAAATAAGCCAAAAAACAAGAAACACAAAGATTTCAATTTCCTCCTCTTCTAAACAAGAACCTACAAGCAAGAGAAAAACATAACATGGGCATTTCATTAAACAACTAACATGCAACAGAGAAAGCATTTCAGGCATCAAAAAATAAACAAAATAATAACAGAATTATGAATGAAATACATAAAAAGTGAATTGAATACTGCTGAATATAGCCCCGCCTAGGGCCACTTAGTGCATAAAGTGGCCGAATAGGCAAAATTCAATTCGGCTAGGGGCGGTTTAGCACCTAGGCCGACGTTTAGAACACTGATAAATATATTGATCTAGCTAAAAACACATGGATAGGTAAGAACTCGGAGATACTATTACTACAAAGTTCGATCAAAGCGGTGCGAAGAAGTGACGAGAGTCAGAATTTGAGCAACATGCTTGAGTGAGAAACTGAAATGGACGCAAGAACACTTGGTAGAGAGGTGATACAGAGGCTTACATTACTTTTTAGTCGACAATTGGCAGAAAGTTTGGGTGATGGCTTTGTGGATTGGAGTGATGACCGGATTTTTTAATTATAAATACATTCAATACAAGAACAGAGCAGCATTTGATATAATATGGGCCAATATGTCTGCTTCGCCAAGGGGGCTGGTCCCCTGCTAAGACTCTCCAACTCAACATGGCTCTCATTTGGATGTAGGAACGCTATCACACAAGGGATTCAACATTTTAATGAAAAATTGGAAATAGAGAGAATACCATCAGCAACTTCACCAACGAGGAAGCAAGAGGAATCAGAACAAGCACAAGCCCACTTGCAATTTGTTGCCTCAAGAAACCCAACTTTTGCCCTCTTTTTTTAGGTAGTGGTGTGAGAGAAGAAGGGGTTGAGTAGGGTGTGTAGTAAGTAGAAAACAAGATGAACTATGAAAATGATAAAGACTACTCTTTTAAAGTCTGCAGTTTTAATAAATTTATGTCCTACACACCTCTTCATTTATATAGCTATGTAATAAATACGCACAAGTCCAATAATTATGCTTGCTATTTTATTAATCAATCAATCTAATCTACCAGATTAGAAGGACATTTTGTTTCTTTTGTAATGTAACAACAACAATAACATATATTGTTATTAATTTCCCCATGTTCAAATGAATTTTTTTTAAACTTAACAAGGTTAAACAATTCATTCTTGATGTATAAAATGACAATACTATTGATAAAAAAAAACAATTTCAAAAATTATCTAGGCCCCATAGATTTTTTAAAAATTTAATACAATCATATTAACAAGATTAGTTTAAAAATTTACGAATCACAAAAAAGTTTAAAGTTTAAAAGTATCTAAATGAACTTAATCCTACTTTACAATTTCAAAATTAATGTGGAATATATGCCTAACAAATCAATTACTACAATGTACATATTCAAATTTTATTACAATATATACATAAAAAAAGGAACATTCATACTTATGTACATAATGATAAATGCATACGAATATAGTCCATAATAATCCAATGATAAAAGATGAATTATTAAGCCCGTGCACAAAAGCAAGATATTTTTATTGGAAATTGTTAAAAAGTGATTAAATAGAAAAATATATATTGCAAATATGAGATTCTACAAATCAATAAATAACATGATTATGATATTGGTCATCAAAAAAAAGATAAGATATGATTTTTAATCATGCAAATCTAATAAATAACGTGATTGAGATCTTTTTCATCCAAAATCAAAATGGACATAATCAGTCCAAACACCCTCTTAAACCATAAAAAAATGTGTGAAATATTACAACAACACATATAACAAGTTTTGAAGTGCAAAATAGAGAGGAAAAAAAAAAAGAGAAGCCCAACTACAAATAACAATACTATATAAGCTAATACAAATTCATATATTTAAACTTCACTTTTAAATTTCATTTAAGAAACTAATAAAAAGATTAAATGAAAAAAAAATACAAATAATAGACAAATATTTAACGGATATAGAATAAAAATTTATTAATAAATTAAAAACCTATGTATTCAATGATACTATTTATAAAAAAAAAATATAAACAAACCCGTGCATTGCACGGGTTCAAAACCTAGTTACATTTAAAATTGAACCTTGATTTTAGGGTACTTTTAATTCTTGTTTTATCATTGTCGATTTTGAGTGTGTAAGCTTTTCATTTAAGGAAATCTTTCAAGTACTATTTTGATGGTGAAAATATGTCAACTTTTGTGTTCTTTTGGTTTGGATAACCCTATTCATAACTTCATATCAATTAATTCCAAAACCTATATAAAATTTGTCAGGCTTGATGGCCGAATTCTTGTCTAACAAAAGTTGGTTGTAGAACACACCACTTGAAATAGAGGATTCCGTTCGAAATATGAATGGGATGGGATCAGAACAGGATTATTTCAACCCAATCCAAAGCCCGTTTTGGTCTTTCTAATTGTGTAGCCCTCTACACTCAAAGTTCAATCTACTGTTTTATCCATTAGAAAAGATTTTTCATAAAAGAATCTCCAATGATTGCTAATTATGAAGTAAATGAGACTCACTGAGATGAGGTTCTCATCTGATCAAACAAACTAAAGGGTCACAAATCTTGAAATTCATGTATAGACTTAAACCAGCAAACAACAAGAAACAGCATCATCACTCATCTTCAAATTCAAGTCAAACTGTAGTTTAACCTTTATATATACCAGTCAATCCAATATAATTATTCTCTATGTAGTATATAAGAATATAACCAAATCAACACAAACACTATATATGATGCGCTGGTTGAAAAACCAAACCTCATCATGGAGGCAACTGCATTACCAGATTCTGTAATTTAGCTAGATGATTAAATTTGGGAGTCCACAATGTGCTCGGAAACCAGTTAGCTATGCCGAGGTAGGAGCAGCTGAAGCTGTAGACGAGGTTGAAGATGTTGTGACTGATAATCTCTGTACCTGATTTGGCTGCTGTCTCTGCATAGGGAACATGTTGTGCTTCATAGGTACCTGCTGTGTTATACCATTACTCCTACCATCGTCTCTAAGCTCCATACTTGCAATCTTCAAGCGTTGAACCTCTGCAGTCAACGTCTCATGCAGAGCTGCCATATTAATCAACAATATTGAGCAAAAAGTTTATCAAAAAGGAGCGGGGTGGGGGGGGGGGGGGGGGGGGAGGGGAGGGAATGCAGAAAAGGGGAGACACAATTCTAGAACTGCAGAACAGATGCTACATGTCTAATCCATATTGTGCAAGTGTGTGTGTGTGTGTTCTACAACCAAATCTAGTTCGACCAGAATTTGGGATTTGAATCCTTCCCACAACCCTACTTCCCTATTTGTTAACTATTGAATTTTCAGAAAAAGATGTGTATTCTGGGTGAGACACACTAATTATAGGACATCTAAAAATTTAGTTAAGATGCTGAAAATACCATCTCTGAGTTGTGCCTGTTGCTCCATAGCATGAATTCGGAATTTCAATTCATTGTTCTGATTAGTCAATTCAGCATGGTCTTTCTGAAAAGGCAACAGAAATTCAAAATTCATATTACAGATTTTATTAAGATAAGTGCAGAGAAAAAGATAAGATCTTAGTTATGCACCTGCAAAATAGTAACTTGAGCCGACAGTGTGGTGGCTTCTGTTTGCAGAGTCTGGACCTTGTGTTCCAGTTCAGAGATGTAACGCAGTTTCCGCTCCTTAGAACGAGCAGCTGACTGCCGATTGGCCAATATCCTGACATCAATAAAGAATGCAATAGAAAGTCCAAATGAGACACACATACTATAAGTTACAAGAACTACTTTGACAGAAGTGTACCTCTTTGCTCGTTTTGGGTCCGATACTGCAATCTCTGCAAGTCTCTCATCAGCCTTTATCTTTTTCAGCTCAACTTCATTGAATTCACCATGTCCAAAGTCCAAAATAACATTAGCTGAGTTTTCACTCAATGAATTGCTCGGTGAGAGCTGATCTGCCCGACTCTGTATATTCAGTGATGAGTCGCCAAAATGAAAATTCCCAATGCCGCTATCCATTGAAAGACTCCTATAGTGCCTTTTAACTCCTTCCCCAGAACCATGCCTTAGCACACTTTCTAACTCATAATTGCTGCTATCACCGCCACTTATCTTCATGCCACTGATAATGGTGTTCTTATCTTTACTATTGGCACCAGAAGAGTTCAAATGATCCACATGATCAAAATCCATCAACGAATCAAACAGGTTATCAACAACCTCTCCCTCCGATTTTCTTTCCCCCATTTCATCACCACAGGTCTTCCCGTAACCAACTGCTTCCATTTCCCCAGTATTTCCCGAATGGCCCAAAACACCCTGGCTGCTAATCGGTACCAACTGAGGAGATGACTGGATCATGGCTGAGAATCCTAACGGGACATCGCTGTTAGAACGGCGATGCCCTCTACGAGGAGGTAGACCACTATTACCACGGAACGGATTGTCCCTTGGAGAGAGACTCGCTGCAGGTCCTCGTGAGCTAACATCTACTTCCTCCATCGACATATTCTTCAAATTTGCATTCGACGAAGACAATGAAGACTCACTAGGCGGAAGAGGGCTCAAGGGGGGCAAACAATTATTGGCAATAAAGGAGGGTTGAGATAAAGATCTCGAGTGAGAGCCACCAGCAATAAAAGTTTGATTGGGTGATTGCTTCAGATTGATCTGAGCCATCAAAATAAACAAAGATTCCACACAACAAGATTCAACTTTTCCCCCTTTTTTTTCCCCTTAAAAAGGAACTGGATTCCACTCTCAACAAGAGATCACACAATTAATCCCCACAACCAAACAGCTACCTAAAAATCGCGCTTAATTCCGAAAAACCCTACAACACAAAGAGCCGAAATCTTAATCACACTATACTTTCAGCTGCCCCAAATCTCAATTCTTCAGGGGAAAAAAAAAAAAAAACCCTAATTCCCAAAACACCAAATTCGTATAAAACCCGAAAGCATCATCAAATGCAGTTCTTCCACACTCCAAACCCAATCATCGCAAACACCAAGAAACGAAAACATCAAATCCGAAACCCCAAAAACAGTTCTTTTTCAAACATCAAAACGGAAACGAAAAAAGCAGCAAGAAAAGGCCATACCTGATGACTCAAACAGTCGAAAACTCCATGCTTAGTCACAAAACAACTGCAATTGAAATGGGGAGAAAGAGGAATTGGGTATCCCGCTTAAAATGGCGGAGATTACGTTAGATAAGACAGAAAAAGAGAGTGCGAGTGCGAGAGGTGTGTGGAAATGGACAAAAACATTGGATTGCATAATATTTGACGAATAAATAATTTTGTAATAGAAAGGGTGTGTTTTTAAATTTATATGAATAATCATACTGCAGGCACCTACTTGCTTCCGACAAATTCATAGAATTTTTTTCCATTTTTATTTCTTTATACACTGACTTGGATTACGTTTTGTGGAAAAATCCGAAGTTTTTTATTTATTTATATTTCCTCGAAATAAAATATATATATAATTTTTTTTGGTCATTTCAATTTGGATTCAGTTGTGAATTTCATTTTTCAACTGGGATTACTGCAACGTGGGTACAGATAAGGCCCTTTGTATCAATTTTTTATGCATCTTTAAAAATAGTATAATCTTTTGAGAGTATTACCTCATCATAGTAGCTATGATTATTGTAAGAATTACTCAACTTTTCAAGAATTATTTTCAGTTTATTACAACATTAAACTAGATTCATTGACAACCCATCCATGGGTTTACCAAATAAGACAAAAAAAAAAAAGATAAATTGGAATTTCATGCACAACCTGTTGTGGGATTGGGTGATGGACCAACCCATCCCACAACCCATCTTCAATGCACCTTTCCAATTAGAGTGTGACAAGTGTCACACTCTAATTGGTTCTAATTATTTTTTTGGATAAAATTTAGATTCTTGATAAATGATATTTATTTGATTTTATTTTATTTTTTAAAAATAATCAAAATTCCTATCTTTTTTTTATCTATAAATAGAGTGTAATATTGATATATTTTGAATCACAATCAAAAAATATTTATTTTCTCTCAATCTAAAATACTATCTTTTTTACATTTTGAGGTTCACTTTTTTCTCATATTATTTCCATAATCTCTTTCTTATTATGGATTCAAACAATCCTAATTATTACCCGAACTCCCAAAATTTTTCAAATTTTGATGATTTTATAAATCTTGGAGATTACCAAAACTCTCAATTTTCTTCAAATTTCAATCAAGTTCAATCAAGTTCCTATTTCCGAATAAGTTCAAACATCACTGAATATCTCCCGGAGTTTGTTCCAAAATGTTCAACAAACATCACTGAATATCTTTTATGTTTGCAATTTAATATTTAATGCATCTTTTTTCATTTTTCGTATTCCCATTATTGTAATTTTTATATAATTAATGTAATTTTAATTTAATTATTGTGTTAGTATATTGTTTTTCGTGTATTATCGAAACAAATTTTCTTACTATAATTGCGGAATTAAAATACAATTATTATATTTTTGAATATAATTAATAAATTCTCAAAATAATATACAATTTCATATTAATAATTGTAGTATATATATAGATGAGAGATTAATGAATATTTTATTAAAAAGTTAGGTTGGGTTGTTGATAAAGTATAAAAATATTAAGATTGGATTGGGTTATAGATTGTGTATATGAATAAGAGAGAAATTAATATTTTATTGAGAGGTTGGGTTGTGGTGGGTTGTTGATAAATATAGTCTTAATTGTTACTTATATTATATGTCATGCAAATCTCTTATTCCATCTATTTTCCTGTTTTGGATAAATGGAGTAGTAACAAAATTGAAACACAAGGCAAAACATTATTTGTAATAGAATACAGAGTACATCTAGGTTTTGCTAACCTAAGAATATTTACAAATTAATGCTGATAATAGTCTAAGTAGTGAAACTGAGCAAATACAAGAATGAAATAGTCATATAGACAGACCATTGATTTGCCATTTCAAGGCTAAGATTGATACAATAAGATGAAATACAGAGCATCATCCCCAGATCCTGCTTCACTATTATCTTTTGCTTACATGCAAAGAAGATGATTCATTCTTCCTTTCTTCGTCGGAGGAAATCGATGATGAGAAAACGGGAGTGCAAGATAGAATGGAGATCGATCTTTAGCACCTTCCTAATACCTAGGCCAGTTATTGAGTACATCTCTCTATCGTGAACCCAATAATATCAAGAACGAGCATCTAATCTAGAAAGATGGTTTTTTTTTTTCATTTGTTTATTGAAGAGACTTACTTGATGGTGATGTAGCGATTAGTCCCATGCTTTGCCCAGTGATCTTTGAGATCAACTGGATTGGATAGATCGTGACCCTCTCCAGCAAGTCGGCTAAGCAGCTTGTTAAACGCACTTCCACTCATCTTCCTACCCCCGACTCGGGCATGTCGCTTGTTAGGTACAGCTGGCAGTGGATACATCGACAAGTTGGTTGTGCAACATGAGGACTGCCAGCCCCCGTTGCCCCACTTGTAGCAAGGCCTTAGAACCCCGGTGCAAGAACATACAGGCACAGGCATAGTCGACTCATCAAAAGCCACCTGATTCAGCCCAAGATCCTGATCCTTCCAAGATTGCCTGTTCATGTCCTCACTCCCAGTTCCACCACCCATATCGGGCCCGTTTTTCCATTCATCCAACTTTACCGACATTGTTTTGTTAAGATCTTCTCCTTCCCTTTTCACTCTTTTTGTAGCTTTTCTTGAAGGTGCAGCTGGTTGTTTTGCCTCTTTGGCGCGTTTCGTACGACGTGTCTTTGCAGGCTCTGGAGCTACTGGCGACACAGGGACATTATCAGAGATTGGCATTTCCCTGTTATTGTATGGGGCTTCGACCATGTGAGATTGATGATGTGGCTGAGGATGTGGCTGAGGATGGTGCATGTGTTTCACTCCACGTGGAATTTGGCATCCAGGTGGGCAGGGGGAGATGTTGCCGTTATTGATAGCGTTTTCTCGATACTGAAGGGTGGCAATGGCATTATCTCTTTCCATTATGGCATTATTTCGTTCACTTATTGCTGAATCTCTCTGTAGAATAGCCATATCCCTCTCTGCTAAGGCTGCCTTCTTTTCAGAAATGGCCAGATTTCGTTCTTGGATGGCTGCATCTCTTTCAGCCATTATGGTCATTATTTGTTTCATCGATGGCTGATGTTGCATCAACCACTAAACAAATTCATTTGCTCATGATCAATTAGCAGATAAACTAAGGAGTATAAATCTTTCAAAAGATGCAATGAGATACCTGACCCTGAGGCACCTTATGCCTTCCATTTTCACGATGCCCACTATCGTCCATCTAAAAAATTCTCAGTGAAACTATCCACTGGTATGACTGTCAACTTTTAGCATACCACAACGTATGCCTGGTGAGAGAGAGAGAGAGAGAGAGAGAGAGAGAGAGAGAGAGACCAATTTTTCAGAGGAAGATATTTTTAAAATAAAATTGAGAACTACTTTAGCTTCTATACAGTACACTCATGAACAAAGTCAATAAGCTCCACTAACCTTGGAAAAAGGAAACACGAGCTCTAATACATTATAGGCATGTAGCCGAGGTCATCTTTTGAAGAACCTTCTCTGCTGAAGAAGACTAATCTATGAAAATTGTGTTCAACAGACAGCATGCACCAAACATCATCCACTTCAACTCTACCACTTTGACATTCTAGTGAAATTATAATGAGGACTCTGGACTCAGACTTGACCAAATACAGCCACCAGGATGCTAGTATGCAGCAGAATTGCAGATAAAGAGTCAAAGACCCACCAAAGCTAATTCAAACTTTGTAAAAAACGGAAATAGTGTGAAATCGAATCAAGTGTGTGATCTAAATGTTAAGAGGTTATGACATGCTCACGAATTACAGAAAAGGACAGGTATCATTACAAGTTAATCTAACAGCAATAGCTTACTTCTACAGAATAATGTGGTTGAAGGTATGCATTACTAGTGGACCGAGTTAACACTACCAGGTTTTGACTGTAACATAATCTAGGAATAGACTCAAACCATGCTCTCATAGAAAACTCCTTTAAAGCAGCTAAGCAATTATAGAAACATCGAACCTGATTACAAAGTTCAGTATTCTAGGTTCAAGGCAGATCTGCATTTTATCCTAAACCAATACGAACCCAACACCTCTTCTTCTAACACATGCAAACACAAAAGCACACACACTTCACAAAACACTTTACGCACAAATTCTTACTCACAAGTAGATATAACAATCACTTCCTCTCAGTCAAAAGTACTTATCATGCTAACCAAATTGAATAATTGACCAACTCAAAAATCCAGACCAAGTAGGCTACACAGAGACAGGATTATCGTCTCTACTAAACAAACCAAACCTCCAAATTACAGCTAAAAACTATAACTCAAACAAGCCTCGCAAAATGGCATATGTTAACATGCACCAAGTCAATTTTCACAAAAAACCCAACAAATAATCAACTACAAACAAGAATTAAGCAGGCAAAAACGAAAACCCATTAACCAAAATCCCCAAATCAACCAGAGCAGGCTCCATATCAAGCCAAAACCCCCCAAAGCAGCTCCTTATTCCAAGAAAACAACACTAAAAAGCATAATTAACATTTAACAGCAACGATCAAGACAACACTTTTAGAAAAGAGCAAAGAACTTACTAGGTGGGAATTGCAAGAGAGTCGATGAAGAGGAGTCAAAGCCCTAAATCAAGAGAAGCAACAGATGAAATGGAAACAAAAAACCAAAGAAACATCTGTGAAACAAGAACAGTCATTGAAAGAGATATTGAAAGAATTACACAGCAGAAACACGCAGAGACAGAGAGAAAAACACACACACATTTGCTGAAGAAATTACCCGTTAGGCCATGAGCAGATTGCTCCATGATTTCGTCAGTTTTTGAGGCTCATCGTTTTTATTGCAATGAATTCTACAACTGTAGGAAGAGTGATCATCAGTGTGTTAATTAATGTGATAGTGGGAAAAATGGGAAATGGGATTTGACGGGTGGTGACCGAGTGAAGGTCAAGGTCTTTCCTCAGCCGTGGATTTATCAGTCTTGAGATTCGTGCACTCAATTAGATCACCATTTGCTACACCTGTGATTCAAATTCCCACGTCACCTCATCTTGTTTGTTCTTTTTTTCCATATATGCTACTATTTCTTTTTCCTCTCATCATTTATTTTCTTATAAAATTTCAATTTTAGTTACTTTTGGCAAAACATAATGCAACATGTCTAAATAGAAATGTTCATTAAATTATATTTAGAAGTCAATTTTAATTTTTAAGTGAAATGAAATTAGTATTGATTATGTTGGTTGAAATAGGTAAATTAGTAAGTAAATATTGAAATTTCACTCAATCGACAATAGATATTGCACTAATTCTTCATTTTTTGGGTTAAAGGGTCCTGCATCAATTTTTGCTCAAGTTTTTACTTTTCTAATTACTTTTGTTTTATTTTGCCTATGAAAAGTGACTTGGTTTCTCCCGTTCAAATAAAAATAATTAATTGTCTCCTCTTTCAATAAAGACTTGCATTGTTTCATTTGAGCATTTAAAGATCTCATTTGGTTAGGAAAAATATCGAAATGTTATCGTACCAAAAAATACCAAAAATATTGAAAATCAGTCAGCATATCTAGCTCGCATTTAGGATATCTCAAATGTAAGACACATAATTGAATTGCCAACAAGTACCACAAATATCAATCAATAACATTATTGTATAAGTCTGATGTGATCCATCAAACCCCCTGCACTGCCACTTACCAGTTGTATGGGGTTGGTTCATTCTCTTCATAAAGAACAGGAGTTATATATCTTCGATCGTTAGCTTACCTGGTTGAACCTGCTTCTACCACTCGCTCACTTGCCGGCGTACCGAAAATTTTCTGTACGGTATTGGTATAATCTTCCAAAGTTTTCGATATTTCGGTATATACCGAAATACCAAAAATAATACATACGTCCACCAAAACAGCTACTTTGACCGGAAAAATTAAGAAAATGTACGTGTTAAGAGAAACGGTATTTTTACTTTAATGGAATTTAGTTGTAATTGAAATAAATATAAATTAAAAAAACAACAATGCGTCTAGGAACCGCATAATTAAAAAAAGGTGCGCATCACTTAATTAAGTTGGTAGGAAAACTTCCCACCAAATCCAAAATGAGTACATCAAATTCAAATCCTGTATTTCCTATAAATACACTAATAGATGCATTGAATGCATTTACAACCAGTAGTCATGACAGAAGCTTAAGCTGGACAGACTCCAGTAGTCATCAGAGGGTAAAAATGAGCTTACCTCAGGCTCCAGCAGTGCAACAACCAACATAAGCAATGTTCAGCCTCAACATATCAGCACTCATCACAGATTTAGGATGGCAATAAACATTGAACATAATATATGGCCTCAGAATCATAAGATGGCAGTAATCACATTTAGCATTTCAGAATAACATATGAGACATAAGCTTACCGATGGATTGGCCTCAGAAATCATAGCCAGGCATTTCATCATCGGCCAAATTTCAGAACCAACATAAAACAGAACATAATATACAGGCGTAAGAATCATCACAAATCAGAGACAGAAAGATCAATCAAACATCATTGGCCTCAGAAATCACAGCCGGATTTCATCATCGGCCTCAGCATACTTTCACCCACATAAATCTTACATGCAATGTTCAAAAGGAAGAGATAAATAACCTTTCGAACACTGGGAACCCAGATCGCCAAGTATTCGTATATCCACCGTAGCATCTCCGGATCCAGCAGCGCCGATCTGGAAGGGGGTCCCTCAATCCCGAAAGGGAGAGCATCCCCACCCTCTGTGAAGTCACTCTCCGGGACGAATGAGTCCTCCGAATCAGGAATCACAGCCGCCTCAGACTCAGAATCAGAGAAGTCCATCAAACGGCGAGGGTTACAGAACAGGCGAGGGTTCCAGAACGGGCTAGGGTTCAACACCGGCGAGGGTAAAGATGGGCTAGGGTACAGAAACGGCGAGGGGATCTGAAACCGGCGAGGGTTCCATCCGGGCTAGGGTTCAACAACGACGAGGGTTTGAACAACAGCGAGGGTAAAGAAACGGTGAGGGTACAGAATAGGCGAGGGTACAGAAACGGCGAGTGTACAGAAAGAAAAATGGGTACAGAAACGGCGAGGTACAGAAACGGTGAGGGTTCAAGATCGGCGAGGTTTCAGATCGGCGATTTTTCACACAGAAACGGAGAGGATCTCGACGAGGGTTCCAGATCGGCGAGGGTTCCAGAAAATGAGAGAGAAAGGGAGAGCAAGGGTCTGGATTCAGAGAGTGAGAGGGTTAGATCTCGAAAGATCGAAGACGGCGATCGATTAGGGTTTGAGGGTGAGGGAGAGCAGCAGATGAACATTCTAGAGCATCGAAAAGAAATGGGATTCCAATTAGGGTTGGGGGTATTGGGTGGGGTAGATTATTGTGTGTGTAATTAGTGTTAGGGATTTAATTAAGGATTTAATTGTTGTTTTAATTAAGAATCATTAATGGCAATTTTGTAAATCTGTTGAAATTTAAGGGTATTTTGGTAAAAATTTCTTTGTCATTTTGGGGCTGGCAGATTTAGGTGGGACGGACGAAAATGGCAAGTAGGCTAATTTTGGTGGGACGGAGGGAGTACAATATATTAAAATATATATTAATTTTATATTAATAAATTAATAAATATAATATTTTTCATTCGGTATACCGGTATACCAAAGTTTCGGTATGTAATTTTCATTTCGGTATAACGGTATTTTCGGTATATTGAAGTTTCGATATATATTTTCATTTCGGTATGACGGTATTTTCGATATATCGTAAAATTTCGGTATACCGGTATGACTACCTATGATACCGAATTTCGGTAGTATAATTGTATTTTCGGTATATATTTTCATTTCGGTATGACGGTATTTTTGATATATTATAAAATTTCGGTATACCGGTATGAAACGGTATGACTACCTATGATACCGAATTTCGGTATTGAAATTCGGTAAACCGAATTTTTCGGTTTCGGTATTGAATTTAAGAATACCGGATTTTTCGGTTTCGGTATTGAATTTAAGAATACCGGAATTTTCGGTTTCGGTATTGAATTTAAGAATACCGGATTTTTCGATATCGATATGTGATTTTCGGTTAGAAGTGCGGTGCATCGGGTAGAAGTTTACGGTAAAGGAGTACGCAAGTTTTTACTTTAAATGAGTATCATGTCGTTGTACACATGTGAATGAGTACCATTGATATCATTGAATGAGTATCATATAATATCGTTTCACAATGATTTGAATGAATATCATGTGATATCATTTCACATATTACACATATTCAAATGAGTATCATGAGAATTATCATGTGATATAGGTTCACCGATGTACAACAGAAATCCATAGTTGACCATGAAATTAAAATAGGATACAAATAAAATTACCATTCTTAAAAGATTGATGATGAATATAGTATATTCCAACATAAATAAAACCAAACATAGTAACAAAATCTCCTAAAAAAAAGAGAATAGCCTCACACAAACATGTCCAAACTTATGATTATTGTGGGAACTAATAATTTTTATAATCATAATTACCATATGTAAAAATACTGTAGGTAATGTGTAATACCACAAATTCCTTAAAAAAAAAAAAGAAAAAAAAAAACAGAAACCATAACCCTAAACTCTCACTGTTAAAGCAATGTAAATTAGGCTAAACCATAACCCTAAGCACGCTCGCCGCGAATACGCCTGGCAAGTTGAATATCCTTGGGCATGATGGTCACCCTCTTCGCATGAATTGCGCACAGATTGGTATCTTCAAAGAGACCCACCAGATACGCCTCCGCCGCCTCCTGAAGGGCCAGCACTGCGTGGCTTTGGAATCTCAAATCGGTCTTGAAATCCTGAGCTATTTCGCGAACCAACCGCTGGAATGGCAGCTTCCGGATCAGAAGCTCTGTGCTCTTCTGATATTTCCGGATCTCACTGTTTTAATTAACCATTAGTCACGAATTTTCCCCTTAATTAATGCCAGTGATTAAAGAGGAGAGTGGCTAGGGTTTACCGAAGGGCGACGGTTCCAGGGCGGTAGCGGTGGGGCTTCTTCACTCCGCCGGTGGTTGGAGCTGATTTCCTCGCAGCCTTCAAGTATTGTGGAGAATCAGTAATCGTAATACAGAAAAAGTGAAATCATAGACGTGAAACTGAGATTTACATACGCAATTAAATAAACCTATGTAATTAACGAATACTGAAACAATTAATCAATTCAGGAACCTTGGTGGCGAGCTGCTTCCTTGGGGCCTTTCCACCGGTAGATTTACGAGCGGTTTGCTTTGTACGAGCCATCGCTTTTCAATTAAACAGAATCAAACGCTGATAATTCCGGCGACTTTGTTAGTGAAAGACGGGTTTAAATAAGACAGTAATGATATATATATATATAGAGAGAGTCTTGGATATAGCTGCATGGATGAAAATATCCTGATATGTCATGATATATCACGATATATTCGTTTTTTCAAACTTGTGATATGGATATGGAGGTTAAACATTTTTTTCCCTAGTATCCGTGATATATGCACATATATTATAATATCCCGATATTTGTGAGATATGTCCACGATATATCTGTTTTTTGGATAATTTGATAGAAATATTGTAGATATCGTAAATTTGGATATTGCGATATTATATGATGGGTATTTTTTTTTTTGAGTATCGTGGATATATCGCGAAATATCGTAAAATATCAATATCGATATCGTTAACGATCAATCGTAGTACAAAATTGGAATCGGGAAATATCACGGATATATCGTACAATATCGCAAATATAAAAAAAATC
Source organism: Scutellaria baicalensis (assembly GCA_005771605.1). Classification (NCBI taxonomy): domain Eukaryota; kingdom Viridiplantae; phylum Streptophyta; class Magnoliopsida; order Lamiales; family Lamiaceae; genus Scutellaria; species Scutellaria baicalensis. Next base: position 13,846,877 of record CM016728.1, read on the forward strand.
GTGATTTTTTTGTTATGAAATTTTTATTTTTTAAAAATATAATATAGCATTAATGTTATGTTAATTTTAGTTCCAAGTTAATTTTACATAAATAGTTTTCCAATTAATTATGCTATAATTAATATTATTAATTTTACATAAATGATTGCGTATAAGGATATATAAGACAATTAATAATAGCTTTTGTGTGTATTGAACTATGAATTAGTGACAATTTGTGCATTATGATCTTTTAAATATTTAAAAAATATTACCATAAAATATTTAGTTCTATAATTAAATACCCATCAATAGTACTATATATTAATACTCAACTTCATATCTAAATCTATATCATCGGTAGTAATTATATTATATCAGTTAACATAAATTAATGGTGATTAATTTACTATTCAATTATAACAATTAATGAATGAATATTAATTTTTGACGTCATTTTAAGGTATTATTCAAATAAATAGTTACATATTGTAAATATGTAACTATGACTTAATAATTAATAATCTTGCAATAATAACTATTATTTAAAGAATTATATCTTACAATTATAATAAATTTAGGGTAATTGTAATATTTAGTATCTACTTGTTTTATAATTAATTGTAGTGAGTTAATTTTACTTATGTATTACATTGTCAATTGTTTTACACATACAATATTTATATAGTAAACATGTCATTTTTATTATGATTTTGAGTGGAATATGTGTATAATAACATGTTATAGTAATCCCTAAAATTTCATGTTAAATTTCCAAAATTTTAATAACGTTTCCATAATTTTTTCAAATTTTTTTGCGATAGCGATATTTTCATCCTTAGTCATATAGGTCGGTTTAATTTTAAATTTGAACAAATTGGAGATTAAATTGATGAAATTATGGATTTTAGGCTAAATTTGAGATATATAATATTAATATAATATTATTATTATTTTAAGATAGATGGTTAATCTTTATTATTTTTATATTCGTATTATTTAATCTGAAAAAAAGTCTGAGCAATTTGTCTTTTTCAATTTCATAATCATCTGGTGTATTTTACGAATTTATATTTTATATTATAAAAAAAAGAAATAAATAAAAAACATAGTGAGCACAACTCGTGAAGCAACTCGACTGAGTCATAGGAAAAGAACTAATTCAAATAACAGAGACAAAAGAAGCACAACTCGGTCTTAATCCGCGTGATTGCAATCAAACGAATCGCGGCCGTTGTTTTTGATGAGGACCAATGAAAAGCGGTCTAGTGGATTTAACGGATTCACTCTTTTTGTCAAAGAGCCGTTGCAACAAAGGACTGGAAAGTCCACGTTTCAAAACTAACCTACCCCTCACCCTCCCTATATATATGCTCCCTCTCATCGTCTCACACACGTTCGCGATCAAAAGCAGAATCTGAGATAGCTTCGTAGAGATTAGGATTTTTATTCAGGTAGAATCTCTCTCTTATCTTCATTATGATTTCGGTATTTGATTTGATATGTGGATCTGATGTTTTCTCCTCTTTCTTCGGCGATTAATTCAGTGAATTTGATTAGGTTGAATTGAACAGCAATGGCTCGTACAAAGCAAACCGCTCGTAAATCTACCGGAGGAAAGGCCCCTCGGAAGCAGCTCGCTACTAAGGCTGCGAGGAAGTCAGCTCCGACCACGGGCGGCGTGAAGAAGCCCCATCGCTACCGCCCTGGAACCGTCGCTCTTCGGTAAACCCTAGCCGCCGTTCTTTTTTGAAACAAATACCAAAATCACTTCCATTAATTGAAACGAATCACTAATTAAAGCCTTGGTTGAAACAGTGAAATCCGAAAATACCAGAAGAGCACAGAGCTCCTGATCCGCAAGCTGCCGTTCCAGCGATTGGTTCGTGAGATTGCTCAGGATTTCAAAACCGACTTGAGGTTCCAAAGTCACGCGGTTCTGGCCCTTCAGGAGGCGGCGGAGGCGTACTTGGTAGGTCTCTTTGAGGATACCAACTTGTGTGCAATTCACGCTAAGAGGGTCACCATCATGCCCAAGGATATCCAGTTGGCTAGGCGTATTCGCGGTGAGCGTGCTTAGGAGGAGGATTATTACAACATTGGTTTAGCTTTGATCTTAGTTTCTAATTAGGGTTTGGTTTATGGTTAGATTTTGATATGTTCTGATGGCAGAGCATCATAGTCAATTTGTTGGATTTGGTTTTTCTTTTCTGTATATGATGATCACCTACAGAATTTTAAGCAATATATAATCTTTTTTCTTATGTTTTTTGTCTCTTTATACCAATAATCAGTTTGAATCAGTTTTCGAAGAATTCAGTCTTTCGAACAAGAAAAGAGATCGTTTATTAATCCTTGTATGAGAATCAATCAACAATTCTTTCAATTCTTTGACCAAAAAAACACCAGTTTCTCGTGAAAAGCTTGATAATTAGTAGAATTTTCAACATTTTGACTTGATCCTTTCAAATTAATGTTAAATATTTTTAATAGGATTTATATTATTTAATGTGTAAATTGTAATATAATTACAAATTTGGATGGAAAAAAGAGAAAAAGAAAAAAAAAATCTATATATATATATGTTGCAGCTTGAGAGGTAATATGGGCCGGAAATATGGGCCTGGTAGGGCTTGACAGGGGAATATGGGCCTGGTAGGGCGGGCCGGCACGACAATGTGGGTGGGCAACAAGAATACCCATCTCGCCCAAACCGGTTTTGGTTGGGATTTTTTATTTTAATTTCTTTCATTGATTTCCAATTTTATAATAAAAACTAGATATATATTATTTTATATATTTATTTGCTGCATAAATCATAGCTTTTCCAAAATTACAATTTTAGCAAGATATTTAATATGATTTTCCATGTATGCATTTTTACTAGATTGCAAACATCGTTTAACTTTATAATTCATGTTTATAGGTTAATTAATTTATGTTTATAAATGTATTAGCATTAATTGAGGGACTTCTTCAAAAAATTTCCAAACTTTGAGGATCTCACGATGGTTATATGAGATCTTGAAAGTCATATTAAATCTGTTAATAATCAAAAATCATATCAAAACTTAATTCTGAAAAAGTTAAATCCTATTTTTTTATCCAAAAAAATTAAAAAATGTTATATTTTATTTTTAAGGTTTACGATTCCTTTGAATAAATTATAATAGCCCGTAACCGTATGATATTCGTGAGGGAAAGTGAGTATTCCATCCCATTTTTAAAGACTCAAGTAGTGGGACATGGATGAATTTGTAATTTTGGATTTGAGATTAAGTTACGTTTTGGATGTTTTTATTGAAAATTGAAATAATATTGAAAAATCTTTGCTCATCCCATAATAAAAAAAGATTTAGATTTTTTCGATTTCAAATATGAAAGGTCACATTCCACTCTAAACATAACTGAATTCTTAACATATTAAAATTAGTACAAGGTTCAATTAAGATGCATAGTTGAAGAAAATTGAAAAGATTTGCTTTTGTCCCCCCTCTGATTTCTGTGCTGAAAAGGGCAACTCTGTTCATCTTTCTATCGGTTTTTACTTTGGTTTTAAACTTATTTAGGGCTTCTGGGAGGGTTTGGTTTTCTATTATTTCTTTCTGGCCTCGATTCTGCCTGTTCTTATTCATAGAGAGGAAGAAAACACGAAGGAAGTTGCATCATGCAGATGCACAATTGTGTTTAATCGACACAGAAAATGCATATTTTCTGAACAGTTTTTGTGTTGATAGATTTCAAGTACTGAGGCGGTAAGTCGTGATTGATTCATTCATTCTGCTTCTTTTTTTGTAAAGTGTATTGCTTATTTATAAGACAAGATTCTTGTTTTTGAATTTGTTTAGACAATGTGTGTAGAAATCCACTAGCTAGGTTGCTCAGTGATGCATTACCACATGCTATGTTAAAGGTACTAGATATAGTTGGTGCTGTAAGAGAATTGCATGAGCTTAGCCCTCAACAGCTTGCCAAACTAATGCGCGATTCTGGAAACCATGTTGTTGCTGAAGATGGATCACACATACAGGTTATTGCAGTGCTTCGATTTTTCTATATCGAAACTGATATAAATAGATTGACATCATATGGTTATTGCAGGTTGACTTGGAAAAGATAGCTAGCTATCTTCCTCTTCATCTTATTTCAGTGATGATGGCTTGGGAAAGGGACATCTACTTATTCGAGTATCTGTTATGTGGAGTTAATCTGTTGCACTCCATGTGTGATCTTGCATCTCGGGTGCACAGGATCGAGCAGGTTATAGGAAGTTGTATAATATCTACTTATCATATCAAACGATGAATGGTGGTTGAAGTTTTCTTGGATTGGAAAGTCATTTTATTATACTTGTGACTATAATTGTGAGTCTTGGACATTTGAGCAGCTTTAATGGAAGTTTAAAAATTTAAAGGAGCAAAAGAATTATGAGATTTCGTTAGATGAACAAGAGCCTTCCATTTGTTTCGGGAAAACTTGCCCCGAGTGATGAATGTTCAAAGAATATGTAACAAGTTTATGTATCTTAACATTGTCTTAATATTCTAGAATCTATGTTTGTTTATGGGCTTTTCTCTCACAGCCTTTTCAGCTTTCGAATACATATGATCTCATTGTGTATTTTAGCACTGTTTTTGTGCTTGTAGATGCTTTACTGATTGTGCTTTTTTTTTTTTTGGGAAACCAACTCGATTCCAAATGATATGGTTCGCTTGCACTCTACCCTAGTATCTTGCGTTCTCAAATTATTGACAGTGATTGTGTCTTCACAATACCCTGAAATTACTTGAGTTTTGATTGCATATCACAAGGTAATGTTTTCAAGTTCTTTGGGTATTGTGGAAGAATCTAGATGCATCTAAGCAATCCATGAAATGTTCACAAAAAATTATGTGTATTCTCGTTCTTTATATTTCAAAAATGTTGTTCAATGATGTCGTAGCTGAGAGTATGAGTTAATGGCAGGTGGACATATTTATGGATGCAGCATTTGCTGCTGTTTATACAGATGTTAAATTTCTGCAGACCAAACTGTGAGTTGAACCGGACGAGTCCTCTGCCAATAGTTCCCCTACTCTGTTCAAGGTAATTCGAGATGGTGAGACTATTTGTAGATCTAACTATTTCCAGCATAGTTAGTAGCATCGATGCAGACCGATTAAAATCATGACAATTATCAACACTATCTTCTTTAATATATGTCATACCGAAGCTATGTTAGATCTCTGTTAACTAGTGGCATTGTTGCAAACCATGATTGTTATCAACCATGATCACTGTTAACTCTTATCTCAGACTTATAAGTGACTCAATATCTTCCTGATTACTTCTTTTTTCTGTCAATTAACTAACTCCAAGAAATGTCCGGCAATGGAGGTGTTCTTTTTCTGGTTGAGGCTGTCATGAACTTAAAGATTTCATCCTTTTACGACACATCCTTGTACTTGGCATCAGTCTCTCGGCTAAAGTCTCAAGCTGGTGATTATTGATGATTTCTTCATGTAATTGCCACATTTGTTCCTGCAGCTATTATACCTTTTCGAAGTTAAAAGCTTATCCTGTGAGGTTGCCAGCAAGGATTTGGCGAAGTCTGTCAGCAGAAGGCTGTCGATCTCGAGCTCTATGTCTGCTGCAATTGTAAACAAGTTTAAGGAGATGTTGTTTAGGTTTGTGCGGTGGAGGATAAAAAGATATTCTCCTTACTCAGTGTTGATGGGATGGGAGAAATGGAAGGAAGAGGAGGATTGGGTACTGAACTGGACGGGAGTCACCGACATACAGCTTCTCCTCTCAGCTGCCTTCGTCAAGTCCATTGTCAAGCGTAAAAGCAGGCTGATTTTATGGATGCACTCATTGCAGAGGCGAGCCAAGGCGAAGGAAGTACATGTATCATCCAATGTCCGTGCGTACAGCGATACTGCTAGGGAAGCATATTACAGCATTTGGAGAAGATGTTCGATAGGTACAAAATATGTGCATTCTATAGTTGTTCAACTTTGACTCCTATGCATTTTGATCTGGTCGAATGCACCGTTTTCATATCTGTACATGCTTTTGGTATCAAAATACTTGTTCAATTATTTCTACAAGGGTGAGGTTATGCCCATTTTTGTTCACTGTTGTTGTTCTGTCAACTGCTAATTATGATTTTGATATGTTGTAAGAATATATGACTAGAAATTGCTGACATACACACATATATATACACTTTTTGTAGAGATGTTTTTTAATTAATAGTTTATGTTGAAAATATCCTTTGTATATTTAAACAATTTAATGACAGTAAACTATTGTTTGAAATAACCCCTTCTTTCCCACGCTTTGCAACTTCGAAGTATGTATTCAAAGGGTGAAACTTGTGTGCCCAAAAGTATGGTGCCCCAAATCAATCATCATATGGTGTTACATATAAATTCTATAGGTATCATGTGTATACTCTTTAGGTATCACATGTATACTCATATATACATATAATATCTGTACCAAGAAATGTAACACATGTAGTGTATATATATAACACCTAGATCTGTACTTCTATGTGCCCCATGAGTATATAAGTTTTTATCATATTCAAATTGTTGGATATATATCTAATCCATGTTCAATATCTTAAAATAATTAAATAGATTGTTCGTGGATTTTTACTTAGAAAGGGTATCTTGGCAGAAAATTTAAAAGTTATTATAATAGTGATGATAATAATTTAAACCTTTCTCAAGAGGAAAAATAAATTCAGAATTTTCTTGTAAGCAAACAATTTATATATAAAAAAAAGCACTCATATGAGATGGTCCCATAAATAGATTTCATGAAATGAATCGTTCTTACTTATAAAATAAAATTTTATACGAAATGTTAAGTGTGGACTACGAGTTGATTCATTTCACACAGCAAGATTCGTGCAACAGTTTTACATAATACATACATTATATATCCCCATTGTTTTTCTAGAACGCTTGGCAAGATGATGATACCATCATTTCCCAAAGTAAAATATAAATATCATGATTTGATCACTTTCACGGGCTCACAATTGTATTCTCGTGTGAGTTGTCTTATTCAAAAACTTCACGTTCTATCTTTTTATGGACTATTATTCACATGCAATTATTCACATGCAACTCTTTCACATGCTTTATCCCTTTCCTCTTTCATTTCATTCAAACTCAAATCCTTATCACTTTATAACTACTCTATACGTTCACATTTTAATTTGCTCAAGTTTCTATGCCAATTTAAATGCACATAAACACTATTAATAACCTCTCTTTCATCATCAATATACAATCTATAAAACTTGTTACTACAACAACTTAAAAGCCTTTACAATTTGATAAGCATGGGTCCTGATTCTATAATGTCATCAATCAATGAACCTTTTCATATATCTACAAAACAATGTATGTTTCAAGAGAGTCACTTTATTTGCACCCAAATACCCTCACTAGGTATATCTTGATGAACCACAAATAGAAGATAGTATCCGGGTGGTGCCACATTACCCGAATCCGGAGTCGTGACCCGGATCCGATACGTTCTTCCGATTGATGTAACATTCCCTCCATTGAGTACCAATAGCCTTTGATTCATTGAAAATGAATGTGTTACAAACGAGGGTGCGACCATTGTCACCATAACCGAATTGCCACTAACCCGACCACTAGGAGTCGTGAAACCAACAACCAACGGTTGTTTATACCCGATCTTAGTCTGTGAGACGGGGGACACTATTTTCGGGTGCATGTTAGCTAAGCTCGAGTCCAAATACGGTGGATAAAATGCTTCTAATGTCAAATCAGTAGGAAATTGAACACCGGTGAAATTATAATAAACATGAGGATTGCTGCCACCGACAAGAACCCGACCATCACGTAGGAGGATCGCAGTGGAGTGGTACATTCGAGGAATGGTGGCGGAGCGCAGTATCTGGAACCTCGACCCGATAGGATTACCGGGTCGGTAAAGGAGTGGTGAGAGGACCGGGTTCCGACCGAGCTCCCACCCAGCTGTACCTGAGGCTGCACCGTTTATGATGAGGACGTCCGCATTTGGTAATAACACCATATCTCCCATGACCCGAGGACTGGGCATGGGCTCCACTTCCCATATCGGGTTTGGGTCATTTATTCGGATCCTCCCGCATGTGATCAGCGCCGTCATGAAGTTCCCGTTATTGGCGCTGACGTAGGCTCCTTTCGGTGCACCGCCGCACACCAGAACCTCAGCTCCGTGGCCACTCTTCAATGGCAGCAAAACTGCAGAACCCGAACTCGGGTAATTTCTCGGGTCTCCGCCCGGTATGACCGGGTAATTCTTCACCACTGAGCGGTTTGAATGATTGAATAATATGCCTCGGTTATTCGCGAAGATGAACAGATTTCCATCGGTATTGAGGAAAACAAACGGGTACAGATTGTTCTCGATTCTCGGATCATTGGTCTGAACGAGAAACGGCAGATTGTAGGATTTATCGGTCGGAGATTTTTTGGGATAGAATTCGTAGTTGAACTGCCGCCGGCCGCCGACGATGACGGCCCGCCGGTCCGGCAGGATTTGGTTAGTGGCGTACCATCTCCGCTGCGTTAGGGCGGGGTTGATTTCCTTCCAATCGCAGGAATTATCGGTGCAGGGATTGTAGACTCTGACGGCGTGATCGCCGTCGTTGTAGCCGCCGGTTTGGAAGAGGGCGCCGTCGGGCATGACGGCGCCGGATGAGCACCAGGTGTCGGTGAGGACCATGAGGGGGCGGACGGAGTTGGAGGCCACGTCGTACTCGATGGAGTGGGCGGAGCAGTCGGTGGTGAGGGCGGTTTCGGTGGGGTCGTTGCGGCATATTCCGGCGGGCAAGGATATGTTAGAGGTGCCGAAATCGGTGCGGTCGAAGATGACGACGCGGTCGGTGTGGAGGAGCTGCATGTGCATGGCTGAGACGCCGGCGTTGGAGAGGAGGAGCTCCCAGCTGCCAGTGGCGGCGCGTGAGAGGATATTCCGGTGAGTCATGAGCTGGAGGAGGAGGAGGTAGAGAATTGGAGATGGAGACATGGTTGGAAGTATCTGGTCCGAGGTGAGGTTTGTTTGGCTATAAACTGTGGAGTTAGAACAACTTCATTTTGTTTTTCTTGAGTTTGATTGGTTTTGCAAAACACAACTCATTTTACAATACTGCAGATTACCACCACCAAATTCTATGCGAAATCATCTCATAAATTCTTTCATATAAGACATGTGAATTCAAAACGTACCCTCCATAATATACATATAAATGTGTAAAGGAAATCCTACACTACGAAAATCATCCATAAAATATCGTACGAGAATCATTCATGAGATGATAAAATTGATTTCAACGGAAGAGAAAAAAAAAAAAAAAAAAGGAATCAATGTGATAAAATTAGGGAATGTATGTATTAATTGTAAAGAGGTAAAGTTGTGAGTGGTACAAAATTTATTACATCACAATGAGGCGGTCCTATGAATGGCTCTGCCATGCTACATAGCCATGGGCTCATTCCACCCTACCCTATGCGTAATACCATAACAACACAAATGAGTGACATGTGACACCACTTTTAACATAAAAATTTATCTTTTTATTAACTATATCCTTATTAACCATAGTTAATTTCATCTCCAATATACAATTATTATTTATTTTTAGTTTTATATAATACATCTATCTATTTATTTATTGTAATACCATATGACATTTATTATTTATAATATATTAATTATATTTATATTAATATATCAGTATTTCAATATGTATTATTCTATATTTATTAAAGTGCGTATAATTAGAGTAGCATTACCATATATTAATTATATTTTATATTTATTACTTGTATATGCAATATACAAATGCCAATTGTTTTTTTATAATATATTAATTCTATTTATATGCATTATTCGTGAGTCAATATAGAGTTGTTTATTATTGAGAGAATAACTCAAAATGCTAATGCAACTCCATTTTCAACCCTTAATGAATAGGAATGACAATTCATTTCACATACAAGAAAATAACAATATCTCATAATTCAATACAATACATATTAAACACAATCTATGAGATCATTCAACAACATCAATTCACATTCTTCTAATAACAACATAAATAAAAGAGTTATATAATTTCTAAGAGTTTATCTAGGGTCACACTTCAATATTTCAAGCCTTTAAACAAGTCTTCATCCGTTGTCATCATGCCCCTATTAGAAGAAATAAAAACAATTATTAGACTTGCATTTATCTCAACTTTAATTAGTTGGAAAACTTTGACTATACTTGTGATGAGTTTGGAGTACCAAATAGATAACCAAATATATTTGTTTGACCATTGGAATAGATAACCAAAATGTGAAGGTGCATTCTGATTAATATGCCATTGACACAAACGATGATGAGAATATGGAAAAATAGTTTCAATTATTTATTTTTTGATTATCATTTTGGTGGAGCAAATTTAATGCATTACACCTACCATATGACATATTATTTGATTGAAAAAAAATTATTACACTACATGACCGCGCTGTCGTGACGTGATAAAATTAAATAAATATCCTTCCTAACCTATCTAACTAGTAGATAGGGCAAGTCGGAGTCGATCCCACGAGGAGTGACAATTCAATTATGTTTACTTATGTCTAAATTCAAAGAAACAAGAAATATGGGGGTTATCAGATTGATTGATAATTAAACTAAAAATTACTACAGAACTAGAAAACAAATTAAACAGAAATCAGTCAATAAAAAGCATTCCAGTTAACAGTTCAGTTCTCCCCCAATATCAATTACGCCTTAATCAATGTTACCCCCTCTCTCAGATTATCATAGAATTATCACCCCTAATCTAACAACAAGCTCTGTTAAATCGAATCGTCTCTTATAATTAATTAAATTAGGATAAGATCACTAATTAACCCTATTTAATTGAACAACCTAAAATAAGCTCTCTAGATTTAATTCATTAAACGCATTAATTACCAAGACGATAGGGTAAACTAGACTCCAAATACACAAGCTCGATTTGATAATCTAGGATTGTATTACCCTAGAGATGCGCGACCTCTAGTTTACTACCAATGAAAATTAAATCACAACAATTAGGATTCATGATTATAGATTCTAGCAATCAATTATCAAACACTTAACCTAGGTCGCGAATCTAAATCAAGTATCAATAATTGAAATCATTCATCACAGATAACACAATCAATTCCAATCAAAATATCGAGAGGGAGAAACGAGATTAATTAAAACATAAAAAGATAATTGGGTTCAAACATCCCAGCTAACCGGAATTGAAAAACTAGCCAATCGTCATCTCGATTGGATCCACAAAAGTTGTTGATTGATCCATAAAAGAGAAAATAAAAATAAAAATAAAGTAAAAAGAAGTGTTTGTGACTCAATCTCTTTCCTCTCCAAATCCTACAAAACTGCCGTGTCCCTCCTCTCCAAATCCTTGGAGATTAAGTAGGACAATTAAATGGGCTTTTCTTTTGCAAAGGCTCATTTAATTCCTTTTCAACATTTGAACTTCTTTTAGTTGCTGGGCCTTCTCCTTGATCTTCATTACGTTTGGGCCTCGGTCCAATGAACTCTAAAACACTTCAAAAATTCCTACATTAATCAAGAAAATAAAATATGAAGTATCTCGAGTTCAAAAGCGCATATAGGTACGAAAACAATGCATTCAATCAAATAAAAGATAATAAGAATCAAATTAAATTAACAATTAAATGCATATATTTTCTACCTATCAAATCCCCCCACACTTAAACCATTGCTCGTCCTCAAGCAACAAAAGAACTAAAGCATATCGGGGATAAAACAACAAATGAGTATTGCTTGCTCGGATCCTTACTACACTCATAGGAATTCGAATTTATGTCAAACAAAGCATATGCAAACAAAAACATGTTGGACTAAATGCAACTATCTCAAGAAATCACAAATTTAGGCAGGACATCGGAAATCAAATTTTTCATAGACAATTCATCAATCCACTCCACCACCCACATCAATCAACACACTCCAACTCCTTTTAAGATTTCCTTCATCTAAATCAAAATTCGTTAAGACTTCACACATAATGAATCACCCCTTTTACTCCAATTTTTTTTTTTACTTTTCGTTTTCACTTTTTTTTTTCATAGACGATGATGACTTCTCGTCTTTTTTTTTTTATTGGATGGGGTTGGCAGCTCCACACCACTCTTAGGTTAGTCTGTTTATTGCGATTTTTTTTCATTTCGCATTTTAACTTTCAAAGACGGACCCCTAAGAGTAGGCAGCTGATTCCACACCTCCATCATCTTTTCCAATCTCAATTTTTTTTTTCAACTCAACACCTTTTCTCCAAACCCATAAGGTCATGTTTGGTATGGAGGTATGGGCTGGACTAGGTTAGTTATCCAGCCCATCTATGCGTTTGGCATCAGTGTCCGAAGCCCGGGTTTGATGTTGGGCCCGGGTTTTGCAACATGGGTTTATGCATTATTAGAGGAGTGATTGCAAACCCACCCCTCTACCCTGGATATATCTGTCCAAACAGTACTTGTAGGTGAAATGCCAATTTTATCCTTACTATTCATATGAAAATGTCATGAACACCCTTTAGTTTCTGAAAAATTACAACCCAGCCCTAATTGAAATTGCAAAAACCCTAAACCCGATCGTCCTCTCTTCCCCGACTTGGCAATCGACGATCGGCGGAGACGACGGCTGCCATCCTGAAGACCGAGCAGTGAACAATCCTCCCTAGAGACAGTCGAGTTCCTAGACAAGCTCCTCATACCCATAGGTAATATAATCGTGTCCTTTGATCTTTAACCTATGTCCTTCCATCCCCAATTTTCTGAAATGGGTTCTCACAAAATGCTCAGAAATGGGTTTGTAATCGGCCGATTGGGGATTCATAACCTTCAAATCGTCGATTCTTAGAACCCTAGTCTAATTTGTGTTTGAAAATCGCCTTTTATCAATTCTGAGTTGGATTACTGTGTTGCAGGGGAAGAAGATTTGCAAGGGACGGGTTTAAGTGTTCATATTGGGTACGCATATTGTTCAATGGTCCATTTGCTCGATTACATGCATTTCTTCCAAAATCTTTTCTTGATTGAACACATCTTGAATCTGTCTAAGAGCATTTTTTGCAACAATGTATGAAAATATGAAAGTTTTCTGTTTAGGTGTTTCAAGATTCTGTCCATTTTTGATTTTGCAACAAATTTGCCATTTGAGGTAAAATTTGTATTTGTTCTGTAATTATATGATTGCAGTTTAGACATGATTTTGCTGAGAATAGGTTTTGTGAGTGTGATTGACAAATTTGCGAACTTGAGAGAAGCCCAAGGTTACAGTTTGACTTGCTTTGGAATGGAAATTTTTGGTTTTCTTAAATTTTATGATTTTGATGTTCCAAGATTGTTATTCTAAATGCTTGTAATGTTAATATTTAATCTTGAGAGCACTTAAACTTGAAATAAATATTGCATTGTTCTTCCTCTATTTCGGTGGTCATGGTTCCAGTTTCTGTAGCATATTAGAATGTTAAAATTTTTTATGCTATATGCTCATGCAGGTTAATATCTGTTGTTGATGTGGTCTTGCTACAGTTTAGTTCTTTTTCTTTATATACTCAGCATTTTCTTGTGGTCAATATTCTTGATGGCTGCTTCAGTTTATTTTCCAAAACATTGCATATTTTGGTAGTGGTAGAGTATCTAGATGGGTGTTTCCGATCACATTCTTTTTCTGGAAATGTCATGATGTATTTATTTCCTTCATCGTTCTGATTTTTTTTGCTAATGCACATGGAGTTGCCTGTACAAAGACTAGTGTTGTATATTAAGGATAGGATTATTTATTAGGGTAGCCCACATTGCATGGATGATCGTAGAAGAGAGCTATTCATTTCACGATGAAATTATCCATTTCATTTTATCTGTGGATGTCTACGGGGGACTAATGAGTTTTGGATTGACACTCTTATTTTTTTTCCCTCAAATATGACACTTTTCTAAGTACTGCATTTTGTTCTTATTAAGTGCTGGTTATTATTAATGGATAAAATGAACTTTGCCGAAAAACTACAACTCAATCTAGGTATACCTCTGTTGTGTAGGACCCGAAGCTATTAGCGGGACCAGCACCACTGCTGCATAGCAACTGAAAAGACCGTTTCACAAATTCTTCCAGGTTCCAAACTAATCAGCAACATATCATGTATACATTTTGTTGTTACAATTTCAGTACATTGATTTGGCATTGTTGTTGTAGTTCTAGGAGTTGAGATTGCTTGCTGTAGTAATAGGGTTTTTTGGCAATGAATAACTATGATGTGTTTTATATGGCAATGTCTTGGGTTTGCTTGTTGTTGTAATAGGCCTTAAATAAAAAAATATGCTAGACAGATAATAGGAGATCCTCACTGGATGGTCATGTCATTGCATCAATTCATGAATATGTTTCATTAAGCTGTATTTATGTGAACTTGCGTGCCTCTGCCCATGCTTTTGTGCACCTACTTGCATGCTTAGGGTTTCGATTCTGAATTATGTTTGTAATCAACATGCTCATACGTATTTGATTTCCCCATAATGGTCTCCCTCTTAGTTGACTAGAATGTTGTGTACTCCCATGTTGGAGACCATTCCACCACTCTGCCCAAAGGTGTACTGTATGCTATGTAGGGACTGCCCTTACATGTATTACAGTTTGGTGCATGAATTTCTAATTCAAGAGAAAATATTTTGTAAAATGTATGAAGTATAGACTTGGAACGAATTTAATGTGTGTAAATATTTAGTTTTCTAATTGATCCATGACCTTGTTTGCTTAGATTGCATGATGGATGACATATCTGATATCGAGTTGATGTATCGTGCCGTTGAAGCATTGAATGCTTCATTCAAGACTATGTTGTTCCTCATCGCTTTTGCCATCAAGATTAGATCAAACCAACATTCCACTGTCCAACCCAATTCTCGTAGACAACCTAAGTACTTAATAACTAATAAGATAACCCGTCAACTTGAGCATATTCGTACCTTGACTCTCGTAAGTGATGAAACATGCATTAACCATCTCCGAATGAGCCAACACAGACACAAGCATGTCCATATCAATCAAACGAGTTTAATAGTGAAACTATCATGACATTTTGTCTAAGAGTTGTCAAACATGAAAGCATCTCAAAAGACCGTCCACATATAAACATTACAACAATGGATTCGTTTAACAAATTAACCTTCTAAAGTGAACTCCTAAAGCGTAAATAAGTTCTTCCTAGTCAACGAGTAAGCACATACAATAACTTGCATTCTTATCCATCAAATGCTAATTTCATGTTGCAAACACCTTTTGACGACCCATGTAAATCTATGCTTGTGGCAATCACAAACAAAACGAGCAAGGTTATGCACAAGAACACTAAAAACTTCATATACCTCCCCAATTTTTCTTCATTCGATTTGCTCAATGCAAGTTCAGTCTTACACCGTGCAATCTTCTCTAGGCACTCGATTGCAACATCTCTAGCACGTCCTTCAAGTGGCGGCTCCAACCAAATGAACATTCCACAAGCCTCCTTCTACGGATCAACAAAACAGATTATTTGTCATTGAATCATTTGTGAATACGTTAATTAATTGCAGAATGGAATATATCGAGTTGATGTATCATGCCAAAAACATCATAACCATACCCCTCAAAAAGGACAAGTCATAAACCGTCTCATAGGATTCTTTTTCATCCCCGAAGTTTGCATTTGCATCGGCACCATATGCCGACAACGCATGATCCCATCAATTGTGTGAGCATTTCCACTAGAATTGCAGTGGAGATCACTATCCCAACTACAAGACATATTAACATGGTACTCATTAATATAAATATCATTACACTAAAAAAACCCACCCAATTAAGAAACAACAATTTGTTCAACCTCAACAATTCTTCCAAACTCATTGGACCAAAAAAAACACGATTTGGCATTTGTGATTGAGGTTTGAGGTGATTAAAGTTGTTCAGCAAATACACAGTACAACTATTTCTATGAAAATTGAAATGGCCATCGACAATTTGGAACGAAGAAGCCAAATCTTGCCACAACAAATCAGTCCAAAAACAAAAAAAATTCGATTCACCCCATTTTACCAGATTCGATTCACAAACCTACTGCTAGTGATGGCTACTGTTTCACAACCTTTCACAAAATCGAAACCACCCCAAAATCGATTGACAAAGCTAATATTGCTCATGGCTATTGTTTCGATTTGGGTTTCGAAACTACACCCAAAGCTGAAAGTTCCCCAAAAAATACAGAAGAAGGTACCTCGTAGACATGTGGAATCCGAAGTATTTGCAAGAATCAACTCGTCTCCTTGTTCGAACAACTCTTCTTCAACCTTTGGAAATAGATGTTTTTCCTTTGATGGGGGGGGGGGGACGTAGAAGAGAATCCCAAATTTCTTTTTTTTCAACTTCATTTTCATTTTTTTATTTCATATATTTTGGATTTTTTGAGGGGCATTTTAGTCAAAGCACATATTTTATCCATATCAACAAATATACCAAACAACAAATAATAAACAAACCAACTTAAATCAACCTCCAACCATTCATACCAAACAATTTAATCTAATCAATCCTACTACAAAACATACATACCAAACAACAAATTTTTAACAGTGAACAGTGTAATCCGATCTTTTTTAACAATCCTTGACAAACCCAACCATTATACCGAACATGACCTAAATAATTTTTTTCCAACCAAGGGGTTCATCAAAAGTGATCAAACTTTCACAAATTTCAATTTAGACTACTTCCATCAAGGAATTAAAAGCATATCTCAAGACACAAGTAAGCAAAGCAAATTAACTCACAATCATAGATTAATTCTCAAACCAATGTTATCCTTCCTAACAACAATTTCTCGAGACGACATTTAACAATTTTAACCAACAGAAAGCAATGCTCAACAACACCTCGTCCAACATAAACGAATTCCCAAAAATAAAATTAATAACACTCGAATCATCATTGCAAGCTCACTTAAAACTTTTTTTTTAAATTTTTTTAAAATTTTTTTTTGGAACGACCCACGACCTGGCCGGGCTGCACAGCACCCGACCCGGGTCACCCCTTCGACCTGGGTGCGCAAGAGGTAAGACATGCGACCCGGCCGGGCTGTTCAGCACCCGGCCCGGGTCGCACCTTCGACCTTTGGCATATTTTTCTCTAACTCGCGACCCGGCCGAGCTGCACAGCACCCGGCCCGAGTCGCTCCCAATTTTTTTTTTATGCAAATGCCAACAAAATTTAAACGTGCTAAAGCGATTAAACGTGCAATATAAATAAAAGAAAACAACCTACATGCAACTATATGACTCTAAATGCAACTACATGCAAGATATGCAATCTATTCCACACTTTCTCAATTATGCAACATTCTCTAATCCCCCCACACTTAAATCTTGTTTGTCCTCAAGCAGCTCATCATCAAAACACAACAAAAGATATAGACAAGACAAGACTCATATATGTAGGAATTAAAGCAAAAATAAAAGTGTGGAACAGAATTCACCAAATCACCAAGGAGGCTTTGGAATTGGCTTCAAAGTAGGAGCATCTAACACAGTCATCTTCAACCTTCTGTTGAGCTTTCTCCAGTTTCTTGCTTTGAGTCTTGAAAATTTGTTGAAATATTTTACGGTTTTTGTCAACACCACTTTCGAATTGTCCCTACAATTCATCTCAAAAACATTCTCGACAACAGGGTCAATCAAACTCAAGGCAAAAACAGAATTCTCATCATCAGGATATTTCATGGCATCAAAAATATTGAATTTAATAATCTGCCCATCAAATTCCATCGTGAGGATTCCCTCACGAACATCTATTTTTGTTTGAGAGGTGTTCAAGAACGGCCTCCCCAACAAAATAAGTGGTGAAATTGAAGGGTCACCATTCATATCCAAAACATAAAAGTCAGCAGGAAATATCAGATCATTGACTTCAACTAGAACATCTTCAATGACCCCATCAGGATATGCGGTGCTATGATCGGCTAATTGAATAACAACTCGTGTATCTTTCAATGGCCCTAAATCCAAGGATGCATAAATGGATCGTGGCATGATATTTATTGATGCTCCTAGATCTAGCATAGTACGCTCAGTTCTAGTATTTCCTATGCGATGACGAACATACCTGGATCTTTTCGTTTTTGAGGAAGCTTTTTCTGAAAAACCGCAGATACATTCTCTCCCATCACGACCTTCTCATCTCCCTTGAGCTTTCGTTTGTTTGTGCACAAATCTTTGAGGAACTTCGCATATCTTGGAACTTGCTTAATTGCATCGATCAATGGTATGTTGATCTGGACTTTGCGAAACACGTCAAGGATCTGCTTTTCCTTATCCTCCTTCGCTGCCCGAGCCAACCTGGAAGGAAAAGGAACCAAGTTAATAGGAAATTTTTCAGAAAATTCATTTTTTACCTTTGCAGACTTCGGAGTTTTGACACTGGATGACTGCTTCGACACTGGAGGCCCAGTGTCAGACTGCTCGGCAGCTTCTTCTTCCCCATCGATTTTCTGAGTTCCAGCAGGCATTTTCGGACTTTCCAGCTCCTTCCCACTCCGTAGGATCATGGCACAGACATTCCTTGGATTTATTTCTGGTTGAGATGACAATTTCCCTCCACTTTGGGCCTCAAGACGACTCACGGCCGTCACCAATTGACTCATTTGCATCTCAAGATTCTTGATGCTTGATTGGGTGTCCTTCTGAAATTGCATGGTGTTGGAAGTCAGCGTCTTCATCATCTCGTCCAAGGATGAATTCAAATTTTACCCGGATGATTGCCCTTGATAATTGGAATTTCCTCCTTGATGATTTTGATTTCTCAAGAGTTGTGGAGGCCTATTATTCTCTCCATTGAAGGCATCTTGCTGATTTCCCCATCTAAAATTTGGGTGATCTCTCCAACCCGGATTGTAAGTGTTCGAGAAGGGGTCGTATTTCCTCCCTTGATAATTTCCACTTCCCACAGCATTGGCATGAGCCTCTATTTCATCAAGCAAGATTCGGCATGCGTCTGTGGTATGCTCGATGGTGTTACAAATACGACACGGCTTCACACGAGGAACACCTGTAGCAACTTGACGTACAAGGGCAGTTAATTCAGAAATTTTATCCTCAACAGTAGATTCATTTACCTCTTTCACGCTCCAATCCGAATAATCTCGGCTGCCATATTGATGTGAACATTTGGCCATGTTCGAGATAAGAAGTCTTGCTGCTGAGGGTGTCTTATCCATCAACGTTCCCCCACTGGCTGCATCGATTACATTCCGGTCCATTGGAGATAGACCCTCATAGAAATATTTAATCAGCAATTGCTCAGAAAGTTGATGATGTGAACAACTAGCTTCCAACTTTGTGAAACGATCCCAATAATCATACAAAGTTTCTCCCTTCCTTTGTCGGGCTCCACATATCTCTCTTCGAATATGAGCAGCTCGAGATGCAGGAAAATACCTCTCCAAGAATTGACGTTGCATCTCATCCCAAGTGGTGATGGACCCCGATGGAAGATAGTGGAGCCAATCTTTTGCACCATCCTTCAATGTGAATGGAAATGCACGAAGTTTGATTTGCTCCTCCGTCACCCCTGATGGTTTCATGCTCGAACAAGTGGTGTGAAATTCCTTCAAGTGTTTGTGGGGATCCTCACCTGCAAGACCAAAGAAAGAAGGTAAATAGTGAATCAAACCGGATCTCAATTCAAAATTAATAGCATCAGGAAGTTTAGGAAAAGTGATGCAAAGAGGTTGTTGAGTGAGGCTCGGGTTTGCTAGCTCCCTCAAAGTTCGTTCTTCAGCCATTGCTCCCTCTTCTTCTTCGGAGTCACCGATATCGGATTCAGGAGGTGGTAGTGTAAACTCCAAAGCTCGCTTAGCTTGTTGCCTTAGAACTCGATCTCTCCGGGTAATTTCAGGGTAAAATTACAGGTCCTTATTACCCTGAGAACGAGTGCGCATCCACAACCTGAAATCACAAAATTCGAGTGTGAAGATTTAAATTTTCAGCAAAGAAATCAGACTAACTCGATGAAACAGTCTGCAGAATCCGACACTGGAAGAGATGGGTCACACTGGGCTCCCAGTGCGAAAAACAGAGCAAAACAGAGCAGACTTGGAAACAATGAAATTCGACCAAAATTCAGAAAATTCAGAAAATTGAATTGTTTTTTTTATAAAAACAAGAAAAGACAAAACATGACACAATCAAATTAAATCACTCCCCGGCAACGACGCCAAAATTTGACCGCGCTGTCGTGACGCGATAAAATTAAATAGGCAAAAACTTTTATGAGTCAGGTGCATGGATCTAAGATCCATGCACCTGACCCGACCCGTTCACGCGCCCAAAACACGCCCAAAACGCGCCTCCCACGCGCATGCACGCGCTCCCACGCGCTGAAGACATGTCCTGAAGCTCATCCAAAATTCGCTCAAATAGACCAACCTTTGTGTATAGTTAAACCAACCTTTGTGTATAGTTAGACCAACCATGTGTAGGTAGGTCTAACTATATACAAAGGTATGTCTAACATGTATAAGGGTATGCTTAACTATATATAAAGGTATGTCTAACATATACAAAGGTATGTTTAAGTATACATAAAGGTATGTCTAACACAACGTAAAGGTATGTCTAACATAACGTAGTGGTATGTGCCAAAATTCAAAAATCAAGCCAAAAAAGACAAGGCATGAAATCTGGGCAGAACTGGTATGTTTAACATAGCTTAAAGGTATGTCTAACATAACGTAAATGTATGTCTAACATATACTATTGGTATGTGATTTTTTTCAAAAATCATGAGCGAAAAAAAAAAAAAAAAAAGAGGGTGCGGTCCCCCTGACCCGGATCTGACCCGGGTGCATGGATCTAAGATCCATGCACCTGATTCACAAGAGACTTACTCAATTAAATATATATCCTTCCTAACCTATCTAACTAGTAGATAGGGCAAGTCGGAGTCGATCCTATGAGGAGTGACAATTCAATTATGTTTACTTATGTCTAAATTCAAAGAAACAAGAAATATGGGGGTTATCAGATTGATTGATAATTAAACTAAAAATTACTACAGAACTAGAAAACAGATTAAACAGAAATCAGTCAATAAAAAGCATTCCAGTTAACAGTTCAGTTCTCCCCCAATATCAATTACGCCTTAATCAATGTTACCCCCTCTATCAGATTATCATAGAATTATCACCCCTAATCTAACAACAAGCTCTGTTAAATCGAATCGTCTCTTATGATTAGTTAAATTAGGATAAGATCACTAATTAACCCTATTTAATTGAACAACCTAGAATAAGCTCTCTAGATTTAATTCATTAAACGCATTAATTACCAAGACGATAGGGTGAACTAGACTCCAAATACACAACCTCTAGTTTACTACCAATGAAAATTAAACCACAACAATTAGGATTCATGATTTAAGATTCTAGCAATCAATTATCGAACACTTAACCTAGGTCGCGAATCTAAATCAAGTATCAATAATTGAAATCATTCATCACAGATAACACAATCAATTCCAATCAAAATATCGAGAGGGAGAAACGAGATTAATTAAAACATAAAAAGATAATTGGGTTCAAACATCCCTGCTAACCGGAATTGAAGAACTAGCCAATCGTCATCTCGATTGGATCCACAAAAGTTGTTGATTGATCCATAAAAGAGAAAATAAAAATAAAAATAAAGTAAAAAGAAGTGTTTGTGACTCAATCTCTCTCCTCTCCAAATCCTACAAAACTGCCGTGTCCCTCCTTTCCAAATCCTTGGAGATTAAGTAGGACAATTAAATGGACTTTTCTTTTGCAAGGGCTCATTTAATTCTTTTTCAACATTTGGACTTCTTTTAGTTGCTGGGCCTTCTCCTTGATCTTCATTACGTTTGGGCCTCGGTCCAATGAACTCCAAAACACTTCAAAAATTCCTACATTAATCAAGAAAATAAAATATGAAGTATCTCGAGTTCAAAAGCGCATATAGGTACGAAAACAATGCATTCAATCAAATAAAAGATAATAAGAATCCAATTAAATCAACAATTAAATGCATATATTTTCTACCTATCACTACACTTAATCTCAATTTCTATTTTCTTTTACTTTTTGCCAACTACAACTAGAATAATTAATATGATATATTCTTGTGGTGTATTCCAATTAAGGAGTACGCAATTTAATTAATTAATATATTATAAATAATAAATAAATAGATAGATGTATTACATAAAACTAAAAATAAATAATAATTGTATATTGAAGATGGAATTGACTATGGTTAATAATGATATATAACTATATATTAAAGGAGGACAGTTGACAAAATTTACAATTTTGACACTTTCCCTCCTAAAAATGTCAAATCAAGATTTTAGTTAATAAAAAAATTATAAAAACTATTAGTATTTTTAAGGGAATTAATTATGTTATGTTGTAATATTTTCAATTAACTTATTATTATTATTGTTGTTGTTATTATTATTATTATTATTATTATTATTATTATTATTATTATTAAAATTTAAAATAACACGTCCCAAGAAAACGAATGCACAGGGAAGTTTGAGAAACACACGAGAGATCGAGATAAACCAAATTCTACTTTCTTCAACTAAAACTCTCTTTACCCAATAATTATTTTTAAATAATAAAATATAACTTTGAAAATTAATAAATATATAGTAAATATATTTCTATATCATACAACATTTGAAATAATGAAAGATATATAAATAACTTTTAATATAATTATCAGAATAAATAATAAACCGCGCATCATGCGGGTAAAATACTAGTAGTTACTAAAAAGACAAATTTTTATGTTAAAAGTGGTGTCACATATCACTCACTTGTGTGATTATGGTATTACCGCTAAGGGTAGAGTGGAATGAGCCAGGGGAGGGTGGAATGAGCCATAGCCATGCTCTACTTATGCATATCCTTTTAACAAATTCTTTTTATGATCGATAAGGACAAAATTAATTCACTGCAAATATGATCCATAATTCATTACCTTTTATATCTTTTTAATTCAATTTTTGTTTTCAAGTATCAATAATTATCATGTACACATGTGTCCCATTAAAAACGCCAAATAGACAACTTGATCTCATTAACTTTTTATTATCATTTATTTATAGCTCATTCTTTTATTTTTTTTAAATATGAATAAATTGATAATAAAAAAATTAGTATTAATAGTTTATCTGAAGGTTTTCATTGTATCAGGGTTGTACACGTATTATTTGATTCTTTTCCAGGAAAAAAAAAGGGTTTAATTGGGGTGGGGCTAAGTTGTGGATCCAATTAACCAAATTTGGTCTTAACTAATTGGGCTGAAACTAGAAGTCTTGGTATCATGATGCAATGAAGGGTGAAAGTATAATCGACCATTTTCAATATATGGAAAATCATATGACCTATTTATACTCTCAATTATTTGTTGTATGATTTTTTTTTTTTTTGGAGACATGTGTAAATAATATTATTATGGATGGGGAAAGAACAACTTTTTTCACTGGAAATGATTTAATTCATTTGCTTGGAATTTTTTTTTGGTGTTTTAGAATTGAATTGGAAAGTACACTCCACTATGGATTTTGCTATTTGATTGAACCAATAAGTGAAAATGATGAAAAAAAAGTAAAAGGCAAGAATAAAAAGAAACCAGGAGTTCAGAATGACATTAATTTAATTTATTTTATATGATCCTAAAAAAGTGTTTTTTTTGTTTTTTTGGACCTAAATGATCCTAATAAATGTTGCTCCTTGTAGATTTTTCATACAAAGGAAATTTGGCTAGATTTAAATACACTAGTTGAATGTTTGAAGCCATACAAACAAACATTTGCACTAGCTTTCTTTTGGCTTTTACATTTTAAGGCTTTTATTATTATTATTATTATTATTATTATTATTGAGAGGAAGAACTCTAAATTAATAAATGATATTGAGAGTTCTACTTGTACAAGTAAAACATGTTATAAATCATGTTACGTGTGTAGATCGTGTCCCCAGCGTATGGTGTTACATTAGTACTTTTCATGTATCATGTGTATACTTTTTCATGTTAAAGCATGGTATTAGATATATACTCTTTAGGTATCACATACATACACTTAAGGTATTACTTTATATCCAGTGATATGTATTAGATATATACTCTTCAAATATCGCGTGTATATCCTTAAGGCACTACTTGCTTATTCACTAAAAGTATCAATTTTTTTGTTTTGTATGTAAATAATACCTTAAGAGTATACACATGATATCTAATGAGTATATATCTAACATCATGCGGTGGTAAGACACCGTACCCATGGACACATGCATAAGTGTCAATAATAACTTATTATACTCCATCTTAAACCACAAATAAAATAGAATGCAAAACTAAAATTAGACCAAACCCGTTAAAAAAAAACGGACCAAATAAGGGGAAAAAATAAAGTTAATAATCCACGTTCATCTTTCCCGGAAAAATATTGAGCACAATCAATCTCCTTATCTCCAACGTTGATATAGCATACAAATAATTTCAGAAGAAATGGCAAATATGATATAGACGAAGAATGAAAGATTACATTAAACGGTCAGATAATAATAACAAAATTACATAAAGAAAACTAATTGTTACATAATTCTCTCCTACATTTTTCTCATATGCAATAACGCCATCATTCAAACATATAGAATTATCTCACTCATTGTTGCCACGTGTTATTTGTACAAAATTACACGTCAAACACTTGCAATAATCCTTCAATAATAATGATATAATATTGCTTTTATTTTTATCGCTTTATGACGCAGGGGCAAACAGGTCATTGAACTCGAAACGAAGTCTTGACTCTTGAGAGAGAGAACTGATCCGATCCGATTCCAACACAGTTGAGTTGGTCGGTCCAAGAGGGGCAAAAATGTAATTTCACTCACCGAAGTCTTGGACGAGCTCTCCACTTCCCAATCCAATCAACCCAGATTTAAGCCATGAATTAATCCGATTATTCAACTGCGCATACATCTCTCTCTCTCTCTCTCTCTCTCTGCGGAGTCTCGCACAAGAAGGAGAAGATCGTCTAAGATCCGATCTCTGCAGAAACCTAATCGATCAATATGTCGTCAACCTTCAGCGGCGATGAAACGGCACCGTTCTTCGGCTTCCTCGGGGCCGCCGCCGCTCTGGTCTTCTCCTGTAAGCTATGCTCAATCGATCCACCGCTCCTTTTTAGATCTAATATTGTAACAGCTCTCAATTGTTACTGACTGTTGTTTCTTCCGTAGGTATGGGGGCGGCTTACGGCACCGCGAAGAGCGGCGTTGGAGTGGCGTCGATGGGTGTGATGAGGCCGGAGCTGGTGATGAAGTCTATTGTTCCGGTGGTTATGGCTGGTGTGTTGGGTATTTATGGCTTGATCATTGCTGTGATCATTAGTACTGGTATTAACCCTAAGGCGAAGTCTTACTACTTGTTTGATGGCTATGCTCACCTTTCCTCTGGCCTTGCTTGTGGTCTCGCCGGCCTTGCTGCTGGTATGGCCATCGGAATTGTTGGCGATGCTGGTGTTAGGTAAATTCTATTGCCTGGTACTCGTTAGATTTTGAAGATTTAGCATTCGATTTGAGATGTTCTAATTAATTGATGATTCCTTCAATGTTATTAGGATGTAATTGTTCACTTTACCTTATCCATGATAACTGTGGCATATTAGTTCGGGTTTTTGATTGGTTGATATATGATATGCAACTCACATCTTTTCATTGAAGTTTGGAGCAAAGACTTTTAGTTACTTGAATCGATAGGAAGGCTTTATAAAGCTTCACTGATACTTTAGAATTAGATCATGACTCTGCATATAGCAACCCAATAGCTTAGTATGCAAATGTGAATTATAAGTGGACATTGTGAGGCCATAATTATGATTCTGAAGTTTTCAAGAGTTCCGAGTGAATTTAGCTGACTGTGTACTGGATTTTTCTCTTGGAGAGGAGCAACTCTAGCTTAGTGCAGCTATGCTCGTTTTCATTGTGATTGTATCACGGTTGCTATTAGTATTTCATTCGATTATATGTGCTTTCCAGGAATGATTAACTCCAGTTCTTGTTTTTGTCGCTAATTCACACTTAATTACTATTCAAAATTACAGAGCCAATGCCCAACAACCAAAGCTGTTTGTAGGAATGATTCTTATCCTCATTTTTGCGGAAGCCTTGGCTCTTTACGGTCTTATTGTTGGCATCATCCTCTCTTCTCGTGCTGGCCAATCCAGAGCAGACTAGACGAGTAATCTCAAGGTTTTTTGTTCTTGCAATTTGCTCAGAGGAATTGAGGGTTGACATGTTGGTAGGATGTAGAGAAGTTTGATTTTCAGTGAATAAAGTCTTTTGATATTTTTATTTTATTTGTCTAAACCATTGCCTGTATTATTCTGTTGAAACTCAGCAAACTATTTTCCTGATACTCCTAAGCTTTATGCTTAATTTTTTAAATATTTTCGGTAGTGTTACTATCTGTTGTCTTCACATCTTTTGTGTTGTGACAAACTGATATTTTGCTATGATAGATTTTGTGAGGTCTTTATTGCAAGTTGTGTTGAATTCTTGGAGTTCCTGATTTGCTGTAGTTCATATTTCTTTCTATTAAATGCTGAGTCCTCTCCTCTCTCTCTCTCTGGACCATGAAATTCTGGGGGTAAAGAAAAAAGAAACTCTTGTTCTCCTTTCTTCTTTTGCCCAGTGAGATCCGTTTGGCTAATTTACTAAACTGGGTTTTCTTTATATATATACTTAATTTTTATATGGAGTTTTTCCCGACTTTTGCATCCTGTTTTTTTTGTAGTATGCATACATAAACTGTAGTTGATTATTGTGGGATATACTTTCTATTTACATGTAATATAACTTTTAGTCTTTTATAAATTAATATTCTCAATTATATAAAAACATTTTAGTGATCCTAATAAACAGAATTCGCCATTTTGTTGATTTGATGAGTAGAGCATTTTTTAAATTTCTTATATAGTTAATTGTCCCATTAATACCAGAAATTAAGTATTACTATTTTTCCAGTATGTGTATTAAACCACATAAATGATATTTAAAATATATGCATCCTTCCTACCTTCCTAATTATGTTTATCAAACCCCCTCAACTATGAGATTACCTAACCGGTTACTCCAATGACATAAGTTATTGCTTGAAGTGGTTGAATTTGTGTGTGGTGAAGTAGTAGTAGTAGTAGTGAGGGGTCGAAACAGAAAATTTCACCCGATATGTGATACATCACACCTGGAGATGCTGTTTATGTTTACACTTTTGATGTTATAAATGTAAGTTTTTTCTATTATTTCACACATGACAATATCTTAAAGATGTAATGGTGGGTCCATATCATGAGGTGGGTCCATATTGGTGGGGTAAATTGGTATGTTGGAATAGGTTAGGAGGCAGACAGAGTGGATGACACGTGAATGTTTGGTCTTGGGCTGGGTGAGTCTTCATGTCGAAATCCCATCAATTTCCATTGCAAATTTTAATTAAACCAATATATAAGTACATTGGTTTGCAATTTTCAAGTAAACCAATATATAATAAGTACATGGGTTTTGGAGGCACATCCTAAGTTGGACTTTGGCTAACCTTGGGGTGACACATGTCTTGTATAGCATGCTCCTTTTCGGCTAATTCCATCCTACCGATGAGGGTATTACCCTCATGGGTTAGGATCTTGACATGTGTACACATTTGATGTAATAAATGTATTTATTCTATCAATTTAAATGTATAATATACACATGTCATGATCCTAACCCATGAGGATATTACTTGCCTTTTCATTGCTTCTTGTACATGTACAAACACATAAGAAAGGAAGTACTACAAATGTAGAAATGTTAAAAAGAACCCAAATTTTAATAAAAGTTCTTAATATTCTTTTACACATTGCTCACAATTTTAATGAAAACAAAAGGCAAATGTGGAAAAGGAGATGTATAATCTAATCCACCAACTTATTTATTTCTAACACATCACTTGACTTCCATATTTGCATGTGAAAAATCCCTGTGGCTAATTCATAAAGTTCATTAACTTTTCCGAAATTTGCTAAATTTGTTTCTTACTTTCTCATTAATTTACTAATCTCTCCCTCAATTCACATCAAATGCTAGCTTTTGTGATAACAATTTTAACTAATTGAGATACTTAAGGTAGAAAGAACCGAACTCTTAATTTCCTCATAATAAAAGAAATTCTCATAATAAATATACTTATGTAAACTATCAGATGTGATACTTACAAAAATATCTTTCATAAAAGAAAATCAAATAATAATTTCTTGACTAATAAAGGGTATATTAAATTAATTTTTATATGTTTTAATTAATAATAAAACTTTAAAATAACATATATTTTGAAGTGAAGGGAGTACATGTTAAATAGTAACTAAATATAAATCTAATCTTGCCTCTTCGTCTTGCTTGTTAATGAGCTTGTAAAGAGATCAAAAGGAAAAGTATTCGTAAGAAAAAATATAATTAATATCTTCTTTATTTCCAAGAATATAAATATAAATATACCATTAGTTCACAACCACCACTTCTTATTGGATGTAGGATACAGATGCAAACCTACTCAAACTTAGAAAAATAATTTCTAATTTGTCAACCATCTATCATATTTAAACTAACTAAAAAACTACACAAAAATAAATAAAAACGCAAAAAATAAAAATAAAAAAGGAAATTGATGGGGAGAGCAATTAAGTCAATCAGGTAGTAGCAACACATCAATCATCATTACCAATATTTTTCTAAAGTTAATTTAGAGTAATAATTAAGCAAATAATGACACCCACTAAGTGTTGATGATACTATTAAACTATATAGATGAAAACAAATAAAGAAATAAAAAGAAATCTTTATTCCAATAAAGAAAAAATTAAATTCCCAGACTGTCTCTGGCACCACCACTACTACATTCCATCATCACTTCACAGGCCAGAATAAATCATTAAAAAGAAAATAAAATGGAAAAAGAATTTAGAGAGAGAATCCTTTTTCTTTCTTTCTCTTTGTTGTCATTCAAGTCCAAGATCCTAATCCAGCCAACATAATCGCAGGTACACTCCCAACCCCAGCTTCAAATCAACCAAAAGATTTGTGATTTCGACGATTTAGGAAGCTTAGATAATTCTTTATTTTTTGTTCTTGCTGGGAACTGTGCGATTCTTTAAAAGCCCTACCTTTGGAGGCATTAGAGTGTGAATTCGTCGATTCTGACGAGATATTGCCAGTTGGGACCCTGATTCGCATACCCTTTTTTCTTGATTTCGGTTCCCCCAAATTCAATTAGCGGATATCCGCCGGCTTAAACTTCGGATTTAGGCCGCATTTCCGGTTAAACCCTAAATTGGGTTGTAATATAGGGTGAAATTGGAGTATGACGACTCGAGGGAGCAGATCCGAGAAGGTAAAGAGAATATTCCAGCAATTCGATTTGAACCGGGATGGGGGATTGAACCGGGAGGAGATGGCGGCGTTGGTGGTGGCGGTGAACCCTAGGGTTAAATTCAGTGACGAGCAAATTAGTGCGATTCTCGACGAGGTGTTCCGAACGTACGGAGAATTTATCGACGGGGAAAAAGGCCTCACCTTTGACGGCCTCCTCCGCACTTATGACGACGGAGCCGGTGACGTGGACCGAGATTTCGATGCCCTAGGCCTCGAGCTTAAGCCATTGGAGGACAAGAATGGAATTTCACAAGCATCCGAAGAGGCAGCGTCGTCTTCATCTGTTGCAGATGAGCGTGTGATGGAACCCCATAAGAAGCAGCGCACTGCTGCGTGGGCTGCTTCTCCTAACCATGGCATTGTGTTTGATGATACGTGGAAGCTTGTTGATGATCTGGAGATTTTGATCAAGAGATTGAAAACGAAACAGATGAAGGATGGGAAGATAAAGAATGACAATTCTGATGTTTTCTCAGACCCTGGATGGTCTAGGGAACTTGGCCCCTCGAGTGAGATTTCGGATAAGAGAGTGATTTGGGATGAATCTGGTCCTGATTATGCAGCTTTTGTTAAAGAGTTGGGGGTCTTAAGATCGAGGGCAGACAGGGCACGGTCAAGAGCAGAGGCTTTCGATGGGCAAATGGCTATTGGTCGTGTGCTATACGAGCATTATCTATTTAAGGAGGCTTTGGTGAGTTTTAAGAGAGCATGTGAACTGACTCCATTTGATGTTAAACCACATTTTAGGGCTGGGAATTGTTTGTATGTGCTTGGGAGGCATAGCGAGGCGAAAGGGGAGTTTCTGCTTGCGTTAGAGGCAGCGGAGGCGGGGGGGAACCAGTGGGCATATTTGTTGCCTCAGATTCATGTGAATTTGGGAATTGCTCTTGAAGGTGAAGGTATGGTTCTCAGTGCTTGTGAGCATTATAGAGAAGCTGCTATCTTGTGTCCCACTCACTTTAGAGCTTTGAAGCTTTTAGGAAGTGCTCTCTTTGGTGTTGGGGAGTATAAGGCAGCTGTTAAGGCCTTAGAGGAGGCTATTTATATGAAGAACGATTATGCCGATGCACATTGTGATTTAGCCTCTGCTTTGCATGCTATGGGTGATGATGAAAATGCAATCAAGGAGTTTCAAAAGGCAATTGATCTAAAACCTGGTCATGTGGATGCTCTGTACAACTTGGGAGGGTTATATATGGATATGGGTAGGTATCAGAGGGCGTCGGAGATGTACACTAGGGTTTTGGGAGTATGGCCAAACCATTGGAGGGCGCAGCTGAACAAGGCCGTCTCTTTGTTAGGAGCTGGAGAAACTGAGGAAGCTAAGAAGGCTTTGAAAGAAGCTTTGAAAATGACAAACAGGGTTGAATTGCATGATGCTATATCACACTTGAAGCAGTTGCAGAAGAGGAAGCTGAGGGGGAACGGTAATGGTAATGGTGAGGCGGCCTTCATTATTGTGGAGCCCTCAAAATTTAAAACTGTGGGCGAGAAAACTACATTGAGGCCAGAACTAGTTATTGCTCTTGATATTAGAGCCTTTCAGAGGATCACTAGATTGAATCGGTGTGAGGTTGATCAAATAAAGAAAGAAATGAGTGAAGGAGATGTGCCAATCTCATATTCAGGAATCGGTGTACCTGAAAAATCAATACGCAAAGCTTCACTGGAAGGTATCCTTCACAAGTTACTTGGTTTCTTGAAGCCCGAAACATTCATAGGGGCCGTCAAAGCTATAAACCAGAAAATTCTCTATGTTTTAGATGATTCAGAGTCAGGCCGAATAGATCTGGGCATGTTCTTTGCTGTCCTTGCTCCCCTCTGTGGTGGGTCTGCCGACAAACGGAAGCAAATTGCATATGAATCATTGTTATGGCGTCCTGTGAACGAAGGTAATACTCAGATCAAGAAGTCCGACGCCCAAAGATATGTCAAACTGTTGAGGGCCATCTACATTCCCACACATGGGATAAGTGAAATATTGGAAATTCACGGAGAAACTGACAACTCGTTGATTTCATTGAGCGAGTTTGTTACCATGTTGGATGATCAAGAATGGGGATTTAGTATCATGTCCACTTTACTGAAGCTCGAAACAGGGGATAGGAGTCGACATGGGAGCCATGTGTGCGCCACCTGTCGGTACCCCATAATTGGGTCCCGTTTCAAGGAGATGAAATCTCACTTCAGCTTGTGTGCTCAATGTTACAGTGAAGGAAAAGTGCCATCTTCTTGCAAACAAGAAGAGTACAGATTTAAAGAATATGCAAATGAAGCAGAGGCTGTGAAAGATAAATGCTTGTGGTTTGGCTCTAAAAGCTCCTCTGCTAGTGGCTCTTAACCTTTATCTTTTTTTTTAGTTGTTAAAATTAGTGTGAATTACATAACTTGTGGGAATGTTCTTAGGGGTCTTTTTCATGCCTTTGTACAATAAATCCTTTTCATGTGTTGACTATGAATTCTTTCTTTGATTGTTAGCATTCAGTATTGAGAGTTTGTTCATCATTGTTGTCCTCTGCTTCTTCTCACTCTATTTGAGTGGTGTAAATTTGTCTTTATTAGTGGTTGTACATTTTGTTGGGATTCTTCTTGGTTTGTTATACATGATGATCAGAGCCCATAAAACCCAACTCAATTACTAGCAAAGTATAGCTCTCTCAATTCAGAATATAAACTAAAATATGTTGCAGCCTTGTGTTTGCCCTTCCAAAAGCATATATAAATCTATGAAATAGTCAAATTTAATACAGGCTTTATGAGTTGGTGTTGGTGGTGTGGCACACACTATAGTTGTTGCTTCAAGCTATTAAGCGTCCTGGAAAATACTATGAAATTGTGATCAACACTCTTCTTTCTTTGTGCTATGCTTATACATATTTGTTTGTTGGGAGTTTAACCAATCACTCTTCTTCATCACTCTTTCCATGCTTATGATGTTCTGAATTGGATCAAACCCATTTCAACATCACTCCAATTCAATTAATTAATCAACAAATAATGATCTTTGGCCAGTTCTTCTTTACCAAGACTATCTTTAATCCTGGGTTGAATGATCAGTTTTGAGACATGATGGTTATATGAATATTACAGTTGGCAGCTAGGTTGTTTGCTACTTCATCAACAAGCGACGGACCACAAAACTCAACATCAAGAACAGCCGTTACCTTACAGATTTTCACAATTCATTAATTCTCTTTGCTAAAGAAGGAATGAATGAATTCTACGAAAAAAGATTTATTTTTTTCATGATAGTTGCAGATCATTAGCATGTCATGGCCTTGACAAATTGCAATTGCCATTTAGATTTTGTTGGGATCTATTTTATTAGCAATTGGTGGGTTTGGTCATATTCTCCACAGAAATCCATCTTTTCTTGCAAGCATGAACTGTTGAGATTGTGTGGGTGGGGACAAAAGTGAAATCCAAGAAATCTCTGTCCCTCATTCTACTCTCTCATGTTTTTCTTCTATTTTTTTTATTGTTAGTTGTTTGTTAGCTTCCATATCACTGAACATACTTGGGGCTTAATCTAATAGTCTACATCTTATTTATTTTTATTTCATTTTATGTTGCTTTCACTGGTTATAAATTGATGTCAGAACTGTGCATATTCAAACATCAATGAGATAGAACCTAAGTCAATGGAGAGCAAACTGAGGAAAAGCTTCCATTTTCTGATCTTTGCTTTGTTGATAGTTAGATTGAGAGGTGAGGATGTAAGCAACAACACTGTTCAAGCTCAAAATAATGCCACGTCAGTGAATGTCGACAATGCAGGAAAAAGTAACGAGACGCACAACGATGTTGATGTGAGCAACAAAAGAAGGAACAACGGAGGGGGAGGTGTTGGCGGTGGTGGAGGAGTTGGATGGGGTTGGGGTGGTGGCGGAGGTGGAGGTAGCCCGAGTGGAGGGTGGGGGTGGGGAAATGGCGGAGGTGGCGGCGTTTATTGGCGGTGGGGATGCAACCAACAACGTGGCAAGAGAGGCCGGGGCTCGTCTAAGAAGAGGGTTTTTCCAAAGGGTGATTACAAAACAGGGGAATTTGCTCAATGCATGGTGCAAGGAAGGTGTAAGGGCATGAGATTGGATTGTCCATTGCATTGTGGAGGTTCTTGTTTTTATGATTGTAGGCATATGTGCAAACCTCATTGCAAACGTTAATTACATTATTAGGATTTAGGAAAATGTGTCTTTAAGTGTTTCAAATGATGTTTAATTTGTGTGGGGCTTGTTTTCTTACCATATTGTATTGCATGCATTGTGACATTATTGGAGGTGTGTATGATTTGTGAAAAGGGCTTGCTAACCAATCTGTGAGTTCTTGAAAGTAAAGATGCAAAAATTGTCAACTTTCAAGTTTGATGTTGTCTATTTTCTTCTTTTTTTCTTTTAGCAATATGATTCATTGCACTATAAAGTTTACTTCCTTTTGTAACATCCAATTATAGCCTCTCCCTTGACAACATTACATATGATGATATTGATGTCTTTTCTTATCTAATACCATTCCTACAAGAGTATAAATTTAAATGTTATAATCGATAAAAAGTGATGTAATGATAAAGTCTTTGAACGTATCAATAGAGGAATAAAGATAGACTTCTTAAATGAAAAGACAAAAAACGAAGATCCCGAACAATGAAAACAGACGAGATCCCTTGTGAATTGTTGTTATAGGTGAGTATACGCTATCTATCATCCCACGTGGACAAGCTGTATCATCACGTTATCTTAGGAATACAAGATCATTTATCATTTGAAATAAATTGAAATATGTATCTAGTATATATAACATCATAGCAAACAATAAGATGTGAAGTGTAGTTAAAGTTTTGATTAGTAGTAGAGTATAATAAAGTTCATAATAGTATTAAAATAGCAGAATTATCAAAAAAAAAAAAAAGAAGTTAAATGATGGGTTTGAATAATTTTGTCTGGGTAGCTTCTGATGTGCACAACGCATAGTTGCATCATGACTAATGATTAGGCCAAGTAGACCAAAAACCCACACCCATAATCTTAATTACTTTCTATAAATCACAAAATTTTACAATTGTTTCCTATGAATATTTCTAATTTTGTTTTAATACTTAGATAGATTTTACCATGTTTTAACAACTACATTTTCAAGAATTTAATAAAGTTAATACAAGAATATAAAGTCATTATGTTTGTGATTAAAATTGGATGAAAAAGGTTAAAAAGAAAAGGTTAAAAAGAAGAGGGGAAAGTGATAGACACGCGCCTGGGAAAGTAGGTCAAAGTTGAAACATGGCTGAATATGAAGGTTCAGTAGAGTCACAGACTCAGTACTGAATGAGTTCAAACTGATTCAAAACTTCAAAAACATTGCCATAACATTACTACCATTGACTCTCTCTCTCTCTCTCTCTCATGAAATGGAAGCCATTAGAAAACAGGCTACAAAGCTCAGAGAACAAGTCGCCAAGCAGCAGCAAGTACACTTCTCTCTCGCTTTCTATCTCTCACTTACTATTACACACACATACACACGCACTCGTACAGATATTATATTGTGCCCTAATTTGGATTACACTTTGATTATGTCGTGTTTTTGATTCATATATGTGGACTTTCTCCCACATTCCCGATAATTTGTGCTTTATTTGATTGGACAAAAGTTGGAGAATCTCTATATTACATAACATGATACTTTACCGCTTTCAGCATTACATTGTGAATCCGAATTTTCAGTCGAAGAACTAGCTATAAATGCCAAATTGGATCATCCTGTGGATTGATAACTAGCTATATCTGCAAATTTATGAAAATTTGTTTTTTTGGGATATCTGTATTAGGCTGTTCTCAGACAATTCTCTGGTAGAGTTGGTGGTTCAGACAACATTGTATCTAATGAAACTGAACTCCAGCAGCATCAAATGTTAGAGAAGTTGCACATATCCACTCGTGCTGCCAAGGTTATCCCTCAATTTCACCCATGCTTTTGGACCTTTCCCAAGAACTCTGCCTCTTACCTAGTTTTTATTCTTCGATTATGTGACATGTGCTTAATATTTCGTTTCTCTCGATTCTTTGGTGCTTACCAGCACCTTCAAAGAGACATAGTCCGAGGCGTAGAGGGTTATATCGTGACTGGATCCAAGCAGGTTGAGATCGGTAAGTTGCTTACAATCTTATTTTCCTATGATTATCAGAATCTGCCTTATGAAGTTAATTCGTCACAGGAACTAAGTTGTCAGAAGATAGCCGAAAATATGGCAGTGAAAACACATGCACTAGCGGCAATACTTTATCCAAGGTGGCTCTAAGTTATAGTAGAGCTCGTTCTCAAATAGAAAAGGAACGCGATATTCTACTAAAAATGCTCGGAACACAGGTGTGTCTCGTTTCATGTTGGCAAAAACCTTTTCTCCAGTTATTTTCTGGCATTGTTTAATAGCAAGTTGATGAAATATTGGTGTCTTGAACACATCACTATATGAACATCTATTTAATCAATTAAACTTGTCATAAAAGATCACAAGTTAGCGCCCCCTATATTTTCCATTGTCTTCATATGTAAAATGCAGATTACGGAGCCCTTAAGGGCGATGGTCGTAGGATCTCCATTAGAAGAAGCTCGACATCTTGCACAAAGATATGATAGAGTGAGACAAGAGGTTGAAACTCAGGTAATAATGTTTTGTGAATGTAAGACTACATATTATGATGAGCTCCATTTTTTCGTACTTCATTTCTTTTGATTTCTTCTTTTGACCTAGATAGGTCATTGAAGTTGCCAGATGTCAAGCTAGAGTGAGGGAAATGAATACAAATCCAGATAATGTATTAAAGCTTGAAGCTGCAGAAACGAAGCTTCATGAACTTAAGTCGAATATGATTACCTTGGGTAAAGAAGCAGCTGCTGCAATGGCTGCAGTGGAGCGACAACAACAGAGATTGACTCTCCAACGACTAATAACTATGGTACTATCCTAGACTATCCAAGTCAAAATTAGCACTATCAAATTCCTACTTCATAATTTTTTCTTATATTAAGGTTGAAGCTGAGCGAAATCATCATAAGCACGTACTGCAGATTCTTGATCAACTTGAACACGAGGTATCATCCTCATGCTACTGAAAATGAATCTTGCTATTTAATATTAATAATGTGATTGTTTGATGTTGTTCTTTATGTACAGATGATGTCTGAACGCCAACCTGTTGAAGCTTGTCCTGTTCAGGGTGCAGATAACACAAGCAGGCCACCACCTCCATGTAAAGAAGCTGAAAATTTATTTGCTTCTCACCCTTACAATGGATCAACTGATGGCATGGGTTACTTCTTGGGCGAGGTATATTATGTATATTCAATACTTCATCTTTTGTACCTCTAGTTATGATTAATCAATCATCTTGATGATGAATTTGTCTGAAGGTCATTCATTCATACCAAGCTGAGTCGGATGTAGAGTTGACATTAACAGTTGGCGACTATGTTGTTGTCCGAAAGGTTTGTTTTGCCATCTTCAACTCTCCTTGTCCTGTAATTAACTATGCAGAATACAGTCAGCTTGTTTGCTTAGCAGGTGACCAACAATGGCTGGGCCGAAGGCGAATGCCAGGGGAAAGCAGGGTGGTTTCCCTTCGGGTTTGTTGAGAGACGAGACCGTGTTCTTGCAAGCAAAGTGGCTGAAGTATTTTGATTTTGGGCAATAAATCCATGCATGACATGTTTTGTGTTGCTTTCGAATGAGAACATGCGAACATTTGCTATTTCTTTTTGTCTGATGTGCAATGTACATATTCTGTGCAGTGATACTTTTGTTAGTGATGTAATGACCCTATTAGCATCTCTAAACAAAGTTTAAGTAATTCTGATGTAGTTGAAATTCACTCAATACGTTGTCGTTTGGATGATCTATACTGATACAATTATCAAGCATCAATGTCGCATGTAAATTTTGATAGGGTTATTGATGTAGTATCACTTTAATAATTGTAATTTGTTTTTCTTGAAAAATAAATACAATCTCAAAAGAAAGAGAAATTATAGTGGTAATTTATCTGAATTTTCATAGCATAAAGTCTTCGTGGGCCATTAACCTAAAAAAGTAACTCCATCAAAGATACATACATTTATTGGACGTGATTGAGCTTGCAAGTTGCAATCACACAATGATTATAAACTTCACTGGACCAACTCAATAATGCATTTTATGCCATATAAAGTGAGCTTGGTAGAAATTATAATTAGGAGGGCAACTAATAATATTATGACATTGAAAATTTTGAACAAAAAAAAAAGAAACTCTAATTTTATCCTTAGTTTCTGAACATCTTAAAATTTTGGGCCATATAAATTTCTGCTGTTATTAAGGCTTTGAAAATAGTAAATCACATTTGATGTGTCATTCAAAATGTGGTTTAAATGTGTGAATTTCTATAATCAATATAACCCTTGAGAGATTTTACAAGAAAAGAAAAGAATCCCATTAATTGAATGAGAGAGACTTAAAAAACCCCCATAATTTCTAAGTAGGTATCATGGAAATTTAGATCTTTTATTAGTGTGTGTGCTATTTATATTCTATAATATTATTACAAAAAAGAGTCAAAATTCACACTCATTTAGAATATGGCAATTTACCTAGAGCTCAATGAGCATGTAAAGATATTTTAGTTCTATATGAGCATATTCCCAATCTTTTCACCTCGTGGTTATCAATACAATATTATTCATTATAATCTTAAATCATTTTAGTTGGTACTTATCTTTAAAAAAAATTCAAAAAAGCATGTACAATTTTTCTCTAATGGGACATTCACAGAAAATATTTCAAGACCAAAAGATCAACAAACTTGAAATCATGACAACCTTTCAAGCTGTCACTTCACCATATTCATAAATCATGATGAAATACTGCTAAACATTTTCTTGGTTGTGATTGTACTATGAAGCAACAACAAACAAAAACCCAGAAAAGAGAGAAAAAAAAAGTGAGTCATTGTGATTATTCCCTTGATTTAGCTGCTTTTCATTTAATGGAGCAATAGATATTTACAGACCAAAAACAGAAAGAAAAAAAAGACATGCGACCAAGTACACATGTAAGGAAAAAGGGACATGATGATGAGTGGTTGAGCTGGAGCATACAAAGAAAGAAACTACATCAAAAACTTCCAAAAACAGCAATCAAAAAATAAAAAGGGGGGGGGGGGGGATCTTGAGATCAGTATGGGGTTTCTCTACCAAAGAGAATTTCTTGATCTCTTCTTGATGGGAGTGGAGGCTGGGATGATCTGTGGGACAGCAAATGAATTGTCTTCACTTCTTTTTCTGCCAGATTTGATCATCATGTTGTTATCTGGGAACTCCTTGGAACATTGGTAATGATCTCTATATCCATTTGGAAATCCAAAGGCCAAACTATGTGTAGATTGAAAGGAGTGATTAGGTGTGTGTTGATGCAGTGGTGGCGCTTGTGGGACCCACACCCCCATGTTTTCTGTGGTGAAGACACTCGCACTGGTCTTGTAAACATCAGCACCCCAGATTGGGAAGGCATCATTTTCTCCACTCTGAAACAATAAATCATCATCACAAAAGTCAAAGTTTGAATCTCAATCAATTCGATCTGGGTTTTGTTTGTATAGCAGAAAGATTGAATCTTGGATCAAACCTTGTAGAAGTCGGAAGAAGAATCAAGAAAATCCTCGACATGCCAGCCTGGCAGGGTTTCAATCAAGTATTCTGAAATGCTACTCGTGGAGATGGAGCCACACAACAATGGGGAACCATTTTTGTCACATGATGAAACTGGACTATTACTAGTCGGTGTTGTGCTACTCTTGGGTGCAACAACATGGGTTGTGGAGAGCTTCGAATTATCTTGGAAGTCGATGTTAGAAACGGCGCCGTTGGGAGGTGATTCCGGGGAGTAGAGAGTGGAAGTTGCAGAGAGTTTGAGACCAGTTAGCAGAAACCTAGAATGTTTCTGAGTGTGTTCATTTGCTTTGTGAATCGGGATATCGCAATCCTTGCATAGAATAGCCCTATCTTGCTGACAGAACAAGAACCCTCTTTTTTCCTACATCATCAATCCAACCTCATAGGTTTAGTAACAACCAATGTCTGGATATTTATTAATAATGTAGCCATGTAATAATAATTAGTATTACCTGGCAAATATCACAGAGTGGGGCTTGTTTGGGGGAGGGGTGGTGGAGGGAGAAGCGGTGGTGTTTTCCGGCGAGTTTGTTGGCGTGGTGGACGCCGTGGTCGCAGGCGGCGCAGAGGGAGGCCTCGTCGGCGACGCAGAAGAAGGATGCTTCATCTTTCTCACATACATCACATAGGATCTTCATTAGATTACTACTAATCTTCTTTTCTTTTTTGTTTGATGTGAAATTTTTTGGATTTTTAATTCAGAAGGTTGATGGAAGAGCAGAGAAATGGTGGGAGAAGATAAAGAGACCCAAAAGGGGAAAGAGAGAAGATGGGGAGAGCTGCTTTCATTTCTTTATATTTAAT
Organism: Scutellaria baicalensis; assembly: GCA_005771605.1. Taxonomy (NCBI): domain Eukaryota; kingdom Viridiplantae; phylum Streptophyta; class Magnoliopsida; order Lamiales; family Lamiaceae; genus Scutellaria; species Scutellaria baicalensis. The sequence goes on from CM016728.1 coordinate 13,886,976, forward strand.
TTCTTACTATTATTACCATTAATTATTATTGTCACCATGCATATCTATTACTCCATCCGTCCGAGTCGGATTTGCCTACTTACCATTTTTGTTTGTCTCAATCCAATTTATCAGCCCATAAATGATAAAGAAATTATAAAGAAAAAGTATAAAAGTATTTTTTTAATAAAAAAGTAAGCAAAAAGTAACCTAAAACAACAATTAGTCAACTGCATTTTCTTAGGTTTCGTGTCCGGTCCAAGTAAGCAAATTGGACCGGGACGGAGGTAGTATTTTATTAAGTATGTCCATTTTTCATAATCTCAATTTGGGCCCTTCTAAATAATTACTCCCTCCGCCCCGCTTATCTTTGCCTACTTTCCGTTTTTGGACGTCCCACTTAACTTTGCCAACCCAAAAATGGCAAAAAAAAATTACGACCTTACCCCTCAATTTCATTCATTTTACAAATTTGCCACTCAAATTATTCCTTAAAATTTTGTGATTTTTTTCCTTAATCTATCTTAATCTACTAAAGCCCACTTAAGAGTTGTTAATGAAATCAAATTAATCTTTCTGATCCACAAATCAAACCCAAAGCCCAAAACCCATTTCTAAGCACTCTTCGTCTCTTGCTCTCTCATTTTTGGAAGCTTCATCTCCTCCATTGTTGTCTCTCTGAAACCCTAGTCTCCCACTGTGCGCCTCTTCGATTCCCACTGCATCGTTCCCATTTCTGGAACCTTCATCTCTCTCTCTCTCTCTCGATTCCCTGTTCGATGCTCTCTGAAACCCTAAGATCGAGCGCCGAAACCCATTTCTATCACTCTTCGTTTCTCTATCACCCATTTCTGGAAGCTTCATCTCCAGATCGAAGAACATGAAACCCTAGGCTCCCACTGAAAGCCTCTTCGATTCCCACTGCGCTGTTCCCATTTCTGGAATTTCTTCTCTCTCTCTCGATTCCCTCTTCGATTCTCTCTGAAACCCTAGATCTGTGCTCGCCGAAACCCTAAATCTATGGCCGCCGAAGCCCTCTTCATGTGTCCCTCCTCCTAAATCTGAATCCCTATTTTAATCTCACAGTTTCTTGGCCGAAACCCTCGTCAAAACCTTATTCCGAAACTGTGTTTAAGATCTTGGCCGAAACGAGAGGATTAGGGGTTTTTGTGGCCGATTCATTTCAGATTTAGGGTTTTGATGGCCGATCCGGGAAGGGAAGAGGGTTTCGTGCTGGGTTGTGGAAGAGAAGAGGAGTTTCTGCTTGCTTCGAGTTAGGATGAGGGTTTCTTGTCCGATTCGGAGTTTGAAGGGGTTTCGTGGCCGATTCGGAGGAAAGCTTCGTGGCCGAAACTCCCTGTGAAGGAGATGGGGTTGCTCTCCCTCAAGGGATCGAGGTACCCTCCTTCTGCAGTCAATATGAGGCTGATCCAGAGTTGCTGAAATTTAAAACTGAGTGTTTGGCTATCTGGGTACCCTCAGTTCGAAAGGTTCAAGTACTCTTCACCTTTCTGATTGTTTATGTGTTGGTTTATGTATGATGTTTCTGTGATGGTTCATGGTGATGATAACCTGCTGTTTCTGTGATGGTTCATGCATGCTGTTTGTATGATGTTTATGTTTGCTTAAAGGCTGAGAATGATGAGAATGGATGCTGGAGTTTCTGTGATGTTCTGTGATGTGTATGTTTCTGTGATGAAGTGTACTCACTTCTGAGAATTTGTTAATGTGTTGCTGTTGCATGATTCTGTGATGAAGTGTATTCACTTCTGTGATGAAGTGTATTCACCTTTAAAATGTCAACCATGCATGCTTGTAGTGTTAGAAATATGTTGTTCAACTTGTGATGCTCTAGTTCTTCAAATGATTGAAGAACATTAGCAACCAAGTCATCAACGTTGTAGGATCTTGTTTCAATCTGCAAAGATTGAATAGCCCTGAAATACCCTAAGTCCAACACATTAGTGTCTGGTGAATTTGGTGGTTGACACACCAATGTTATATCAAATCCATCTTCTGTGGCAGCCCTCCTGAAATCTGTGTCCATATTGCTTGTATGAGGTCTTGTATTGTCTTGTTGGATGATGATTTTTTTACTTGCATTTGCTGGCCACTTTGCCTTAATTGCTGGGAGAATCTGTTGTGCCATGTGATGAAACAAAAACAGCAAACAATTCACCATAAAAATGTGTTAGTAATGTCACCAAATCAGCCCAATAGTTAATCAAAACCTTAGGGCAGTTTTTAGGAGACGTACTAAACACATTAATTGATGAAAAATTTGTGTGTTTGAGTTATCTTTTCCGAAAGGCAGCTCTTAATCACTTCTTTGTTTATGGAGTCAATTGGTTTTGTAACCATTGTACCCCTTTTTTTGTTTGCTGAATTTCTGATGGCGGGGAGTTGTTGTGTGAATGGGAAAATTCCAATTTTCCCATCAAACAATAACTCCCCTTGTTCTGAGTATTGTGGCCTTGCCACAGCTGCCATAAACATGACTTTTGCAATGAAACGCTTGCTTTTACAAACCCTGTATGGATCATCCTATGTACTCAGCTTATAAGCCCTTTCACTTGTCCGTTGCATATAGAACCACTTCTCGTCTATATGAACTACGTTATGCATTGGTTCAAAGCTGATCTTGTTGCTCATATGTTTGTGCAAGAAACATAGGCAGAATTTGAGTCTGCTCACCTTATTTGAAGCTGTCAAAGCTGGTTTGATTGCATTTGTATGTGCTTTAAGGCTTCCATTTTTCACCCACCTCCCCACTACTGATTTACTAACTTGAAGCTCATTTGCTAACTTCCTTATTGTGCCTCTCTTGGAGAATGAAATGGCTTTAATGGCTTCCTCATCTAACTGTTTAAGTCGAGATGAAGTTTGACGTGGGATGATTTCCGGAAAAGAAGTAGGCCTCCCCTCTGAAATTTGCTTCCTTGCAGCTTCCCAAATGAGTCGGACTGTACGAGGGGACACTCTAAATGATGCTGCGACTTCTGCCATGATGCCTATATTCAGCTTGCCGTTATTGCTGTTTGCGAGAAGCCGCTGAGCAATGAGAAGTCGTGCTGATGGAGTTAAAATTTTCCCAACTTTGTTGTTAGTCATTTTGCTGTATGTTTCTGAAATTTCTGGAATTTTGGGTTGGTGAATCTGCATTTACTACCTTTGTATTCTTATTTATAGAACATTTATGGGATTTCAAATCTTAGATGATTTGGTGGGAAACTGTTGTAAGTATATCAACTTGGCAGTATTTTAATTTCATTGGTGGGAAATTTTCCCACCTTGTTTTCAATTAAGCGTGCTTTTCAGTGCCTTTTTTAGTTAATTTTTGCTTTTGTATTAACATACTAATCCAATTGTTAATTAAATTATAAAAAACATTAAAATAACATATCACATCAAAGTCAACAATTTTTTCTTAGTATTCATGCCGGTCAAAGGCGGCAAAGATAACCGGGACGAAGGGAGTATATCAAATTAGAGTTCTGATTAAAGATAGTAATGTGTGTTTAGGCAAAAACTTGTGTACCCCCGGTGCACCGTACCTCCAAAGGTATTATTAGTTTGGTATTAGTTATATACTCATGAGGTATTATTAGTGTATTCATAAGGTATTAGTGGTATATCCTTGAATGTATTGATGATATACTCATAAGGTATTAGTTGCATATTCATAAGGTATTACGTGTATAACTGAAACATATGTTTTAGTGAAAGTATTATTTAAGGTATTATTTGTTACATATTAAGATATTAATCATATTATTTAAAGGTATTACAATAAATGTTTGGGAGCACGGTGCCCGGGGTAACCAAGACTTACTCTGTGTTTTATTTTTCTATCTGATTAAATGTAAGAGTTTTCTATGTTACAAAATGCTAAAAATAGTATTTAATAAGGAATAAAAGTTAGTTAAAGAAATTGGAATGAAATGACAGCTTGATCTATTTAATGTTTTAAGAATACTAACAAATGTGGCCAGTTGTTATAAAAATAATTCATTAATTGGTATATTTACATAATGATGTAGAGGATATGATGGGAAAAGAATTAAAAAAAATGTTTAGATAATTAACTAAATGTGTACTAAGTAAACATTACTTTGATTATATTTACTAATTCTTAATTGAACTTTAAAAAAATTACTTAGATTAATGAAATTCTTGTATAAGAAAGTAGTACTTAATGTTTAAAAAAACAAAAAATACTTAATAATAAATCATGCAGTTATAATATCTGATGTGTGAAGAGACGTGATTAATGGTCATGGTTTAATTGAATAGGTTGTTGTTCGTTTTCATTTTCTACTGTATTTTTGATTTTTTTATATCTTGACTGAATCTGACTATTAATGATTAATTTTAAGTGAACCGTTTGGCTTGATTTGTTCCTACAAACAATGTTTTGCTCTACTAAATTTGAAGTATGATAGTCTCTTTAATTTGTTTGTTTTCTAGGTAAAATTAAATTTTTTCTAAAGTTCAAATCTCAATCCCTCCATATATTAGTTGTTGTAATATTTCATTATAATGTAGGTTACTATATGTTAATCACTTTTACATGCTCGTTAGGGTTTATGTATACTATACACAATGGAAAATCAAAATCATGTATATATTTTCTTTTTTTAATGAATTAAAATAGTCAGTGAGCACATGTGTGACAGCCCATTTACTATGTTGCTCCATTTGCACAGAATTGGGAGATACAATTGCAAGTAATAAAATACATTTTTACGTTTTTCACTACGAGCAATATAAAAAATAAAATAAAAAAAGTTAAGAGTTTTTAAGTTTGATATATTGTTTGAAATTTGACTTTTGAAATATAGATTAGTGAATCTTAATTTACCTCTTACACTAAAAATAGTAAGTAACAAGAATATAAATGAATGTGGTGATAGTCAACAACTACAAAAACTTGAAGGAAAAAACTTTTATGAGTAAGATCCATGCACCTGACCCGACCCGTTCACTCGTCCAAAACGCGTCTCCCACGCGCTGAAGACTTGTGCTGAAGCTCACCCAAAATTTGCTCCAATAGACCAACCTTTGTGTATAGTTAGACCAACCATGTGTAGGTAGGTCTAACTATATACAAAGGTATGTCTAACATATATAAAGGTATGTTTAACTATATATAAAGGTATGTCTAACATATACAAATGTATGTTTAAGTATACATAAAGGTATGTCTAACACAACGTAAATGTATGTCTAACATAACGTAGTGGTATGTGCCAAAATTCAAAAATCAAACCAAAAAAAGACAAGACATGGAATTTGGGCAGAACTGGTATGTTTAACATAGCTTAAAGGTATGTCTAACATAACGTAAAGGTATGTCTAACATATACTATTGGTATGTGATTTTTTTCAAAAATCATGAGCGAAAAAAAAAAGTGTACGATCCCCTGACCCGGATCCGACCTGGGTCCATTGATTCAGAACACACTTACTCAAACTTGAAAAGTTGAATTATGGACTATAAAAGAATTGTTTCTAGCTAGTCACCATTTGACCGCAGATTTAATATATTTTATGCAAACACTATCAAATTACAATTTTTTAAATTTATCAATTAGTTGATACATTTTTTAATAAACATAATTTATTTAGTTTTAACTCTTCGAATTATTTATTTAGAGAGATTTTACAATATATCTTATAATTCTTACAACTCTTTCACATAGTAATATTCAAATTGAGAAATAATGTCCACATTTTCCTAAGTGCGGTTTTTTGTTTAGTGTAATTAACTATTTTGAGTAGGTCTTGCGTGTCCCGGGGCACCGTGCCTCCAAACACTTATTGTAATACATTTAAATAATATGACTAATACCTTGAATAATACCTTCACTAAAACATATATTTCAATTATACACATAATACCTTATGAATATGCAACTAATACATTATGAGCAATATATCACTAATACCTTATGAATACATCGATAATACATCATGAATATATACCTAATACCAAACTAATAATATATTTGGGATTACGGTGCATCGGGAGTACTTAAAGTTTTGCCAACTATTTTAGGCATGATAAGGTTTATCTTTCTTATTTTATTTCCATCGAATTCGAGATATATAACGCATGATATTTTTTATTGGGCAAGAGGAAGAATATTCCAGTGGTACATATATATAATTTAATTAATAGTAGTTTAAAAGTTAGTGAAAGGGCCAGACAAACAATGCCCCATCCCTCCTAATTAGGTTTAAATTAATCTGTGCTATATATTATTCAAATTAAATTATTCAAGCCTGTCCAAAAAGGAAAGTGCCCAATAAAGTAAATCAGGGCATCATAAGATTTGTTTCACTTTACCATAATTAAACATTTTAACAGTTTGTTTAGATTAGTGGTGGACTTAGTAAGAAATAAATGAGTAGTTTATGTTAGAAAGTAAAAAAGTTTATCATAATGAAATGTTTGTATAGTAAAAATTTTAAGGACAAAACTTATATACCCCTAGGGTACATAGGGGCAAAGATCTAGGTGTTATACACATGCTCTTTAGGTGTTATATATATACTCTATAGGTGTTATGTTTCTTGGTGTTATACATATATTCTACAGGTATTATATGTATATAAGAGCATACATATGATACCTAAATAGTATACATATAATGCCCTGGCGAAGTCCTCAAAGATTCTTGGAACTTCGATGAATTCCTTTCTTAAGAATACATCTGAGTGATGTGTATTCGAAAGATCATAGGAAATCTTGTATGTGATCGAGTAGGGTCTGTTCCCTTCTTTCATCAAATCGTTTCTTTTGAAATCTTGATGAAGGGTTAAGACTCGGTTGAAATCTCGATCTCCCAGATTGTATGCAATCCTTGGATAGACATTGAATGCCAATTTTCCTGCACACAAATTTCCTGTAACAGCCCCAAGGTATGAATCCTTGAGATTTGAGATTTGCTTGTCGCATATTGCCAGGTTGAGTGGCGAATCTACTCCTTCCTTGAAGGTTGCTTTAATAACAACTCTTATGACTCCAATATGAATCCATGAGAGTGTATTTGCAACTTCTCTTTTGACTCTGCTTTTGATCTCCTGTATCTCTTGGTATGAGATCAATTGCATCTCGATCAGATTACCAGTGAGTTCCATTGGAATGACAAACTCTCCAGTAGTCACTCTGTGGATAATCTGGTGTTTTCTGCTGCGAAAACCAATCTTATCCAATGCCTTTTCCATAGCTCCAATGGTGAAACCATCGTACATCTGGAGCTTTGAATCTTCCTTCATAATCCTCATTAGAGTCTTATGAGACACCGTAGTGTGGGAGAGGTATCCTGACATATCCTCTCTCACCGTTGTTTGAAGAATTTCTTCTTTACTCTGATTCTGAGCCAGATTCACTTCCATCCTCAGAATAGATCTCTTCTTCGTAGATGCTTTCATCTGAGGGTAGATCCTCAAATTGATACACCTGTATAAGATCTTGATAGTAGACAGCTTCTTCGAGCTCGGGTGTTGCCTCGAACTGTCTAATACCTGGTTTCTCGTTTTCTGGGCAATCAGTGGAAATATGCCCTCTTGCTCCGCACGTCCAGCAATTACAGTCTTTGAAACTTTCATTGGCTCGGGTATGAGCTCGTCTGAAAGTTCTCCTTCCTGGAGTTCTACTGGAACTTCCTTGATTAGAACCTGTAAACGTTCTTCTCCTGTTTGGTATTGGTCTTTGCCCCGATTTGTAACTTCGGGCCTTTTGTTTTGACCAAACTCTTCTTGGTCTCCATGAAGACCGGCGATCACCTCTCCTGAAGTTGCTTCCACGGTGGTATGGATGGATTCGTTGTTTCTGCCTCTTGTGCCTCCGTGGTTGACCTCCAACAACTGTTGGAATGTCATTTTCTTCGCAACATAAAGGAACCATCTTATTGATTCCTTTCAATCTCTTGTAGTTCTTGTAGAGGGTCGCTTGATGACACCATTCGGATAACTTAGCTTTCAGGAAAGACATCCTTCTAGCTACTGTATCCAGGTCATCTGCCTGCTTGTATTCCCTGATCAGCATTTCTCTCCAGGGACTTGGAATCTTCGCAAAGAATAATTGCGAAGCTTCTTTGTCATCCACCTTGGACTTCCATCGGTACTCGGTGAACAACTTGATGTATTCGTCAATATGACAAATATCATGTAACTCGAGGCTGTAGAGGGCTTGATTATATCTTTTTCTTTTTTCTTCTTCAATTCCCTCAAAATAGCCTATGCCGATAAAATGGACCTTGAATAATTTGGCCATGTTATCAACAATCTCTTTCAATGACTCACCGACAGTGACGTTGTTTTTCATCTCTGGTGCCGTCATATCCCACGTGATCTTTACGGATCCTTCCAGACTCATCTCAAGTAGTAAGATGAATCCTTCTTTAGTAAGATCGAGGGTTCCTGCTGCAATCCTCATAGCCGATGCCCAATCATCAATAAGGATTTCACGATTCTTGAAATCTGGAATATCCAGATATAGCATCAACCCATACGGATGTATTGGGTCTAGCTGTGATTTTCCATAAGGCGTGTTGATAAAATCCGGCCTTTTGGAACGTGGTCGGGTTCCTATAACTCTTATAGGATATCCTCCAGTGGTGAAATCCTCTCTGTGTGGAATATGTTCGTCCACATGATGTGATCCGGAACTTTCTGCTACATTGGGATTGACTGGTGGTCTTTGCTGTTGATCACAAGTAACCAAGGCAGATTCATCTCCTGCATTCATCTTTAGATCTACAATCTCTAATCCTTTGAGGATTCGGTTAGGTCATGTAAATCTTGCAGATTGATCCTCTCAAAGTCCATTACTTCTTTGTAACAGATTTTCCTCTGATGATTGCAATGAGTTTCTCATCATCGGTCATTGGTCGTACAACTTCAGTTGGTTTCCCACCTAGGTGTAGATAGGGAACGGTCCCGAAATTTATACGCCTTTCTTCGGATGAACTTGGTCGATTCTCCAGATTCTTGACTCTTTTTTGAATATCTTGAATGATTTCAAGAGTCTCCTGTTGGTTCTTCATCATCATCTCCATTTGACTCTGGATCTGATGGACTTGGATTGGTATGTGTTTATGGCGGTCGCCATAACTTTGTACCGTCTTCTGGATTTCTCTAAGATCTGAAGAAATCTTAGAGGTATCGGGAAGTATCTCCTTCCACTTCTGGTCTTCCATCCGAATCTATAGATCCGATGCCCATCTATGGATCCGATGGTTATCCGTCTGGCGGTTTGTTAGATCCTCCTGTAATCTTTGGTTTATATCAAAGAGGTCCATATGATACTCTGCTCATTTTGTGCAATGCCTCAGTACTGCTGCAGTGGCACCCGCAATTTGTCTTTGGGCGTATTAGTGGTTCCAATACATTGCCCTCTGTACATGCTCTTAAGCTTTCATCGTCAAAGTTTGACGATATTCCCTGTAAGATCTACATCTTGGACAAATGTCCAGATCCATTCTTTTCTCGAATAATTCTCCTCACCAAAGTTAATTACAGATAAAACATAATAAATATAAATCTAATCCTTAATAAAACCAGGCTCTGATACCATTTTTCAAGGATCTATTTCCCGAGGCCGATATGTGGCGTTGTTACACCTATCAAGTCTGTCTTGACCTGTAAACAGATCAAGCGTACGACTAGCAAGGTTTCCAGCCGATATACCGTTTTTCGGATTGTATCCATAAATCATATGGTTTGGGTTTTATGGAAATTCTTGGAAAATATGTATGATTTGGAAGTAGCAATATTGAGTTTGGATATAACACTTTCAAAAATAAACATTAATTGCAAAAGTGAGTCATAAGGATTTTTAATTATTTGACCAAAAATTTGGGTATTTGAGGACATTAACTTATAATTTTGGGTAGATTGGGATAATTGACTATATTGATGGGTATAATAGTTTAAAGTTTATAAATTGGGTTATTTTAAGTGATTAACTCTATAATTAACCCTTAATAAATAGATGTGTTTTAATTGAAGAAGTGGGGATGAGTTCAAACATTGGTTTGTTATTTATAACAAATTTTGGTCAAAGACAAAATAAACTAAAATTTATTTGTTGCGGATAATGGGCAAGATAAGATAGGTTGTTGAAAATTGAGACCCGGCCTTTATATTATTAGACTAGAATTAAATAGTATTACACTCATTATATATATATATATATATATATATATATGTTTAATATAATAGCATATATACTTAATCATATCAATCGGGTAGAGTTTACGGTGTGCATGTACATATAACTTATAACTAAGATGAAAATATCAGTTTTGATGGATATATATCGGTACCTTGATTTTACGAGAATATCGATGGATATATCGATTTCGGAGGAAATATCAGTACATCTATTTTTCCATATTTACCCAATATGTACCGATATTTTCCAGATATTTATCGATATTCCACTAATATTTATCGATATTTTCTTAATTCACGAATTTTCCTATATTTTTTACATGAAACCACTGATATGGGGTAAAAACTTGCGTACCCCCGTGGCACCGTACCCCTAAAGGTATTATTAGTTTGGTATTAGTTATATGTTCATGAGGTATTATTGGTGTATTCATAAGGTATTAGTGGTATATCCTTGAATGTATTGGTGATATACTCATAAGGTATTAGTTGCATATTCATAAGGTATTACGTGTACTGAAACATATGTTTTAGTGAAGGTATTATTTATTACATGTTAAGGTATTAATCATATTATTTAACGGTATTACCATAAATGTTTGGGGGCACGGTGCCGGGGTACGCAAGACTTACTCCTAATATGGAGATCGATGCCCATATTTAGTCAATAATTATTGATATTTCATTTATTTATTTATCAAAAAAGAAAATATCAGAGATATATTATTACAATCCGTTTTAATTTTGGTCACGTGAAATACGGGAATATATTTCATCCTTGCTTATAACCCAAGTCTGCTTTGTCTCGTATATGAGTGCTGAATTGAGTTGGTATTTTCATTAATATATAAAAGGTATGTATCAATATAATTTCAAAATGTAAAATACGTGTGTAGAAAGATACGTTTATACATGGACAAATTATCAGAAATATTAATATATACACAAATATGTGTATACACAAGTACATTAATTTTTCGAAACTCGATTCGATAAAATTAATTTAATGAAATAAATGAACCAAACGCAAAATGAACAATATATAATACATAACAAAACTAAAAGTTGGACATCTAACACTCTACATTCTTACATGTTATCTCGTGATGAAATAGAAAATAGAAATATCTAAACCGAAGATATTTGTTTGGACTAAAAGTGTAATTTTAATAATACAATATTGTATATACTTTAGCTTTTAAAAACTTTTAAATCGTTTCGTTAATATTTAATATTTACTAGACTCAATTTACTCGACTGAAGTGTAATTTTATTGGGTAAATAAAATTCGAATTCAACCTTATAGTGAAATTAAAAACATCAAAATTATGTATTTTATTCGATTAAATCCATAAATACATTGAATGTATAAAAAAATGGGGAGGAATCTGGAATTTGTGGAGTGGAGGTTTAAAGTATGGGCCTCTGTTTATGCTTGTCAGCATATGGGCTACCAATATCTATTTTCACTTTTTTTTTTTTTCTTCCTAATTTTTAATTATTAAATAAATAAACGTTTTTCCAGAAGTTGCTATGATGGGACCCACTCTTACAAGAATATCTACTCAATTTGTTTTGTCACAAGTTTATTCATCTCATTGGGTCTTTTAACTTCACCACTTGTGGGATTTATTATTTTTAAGTTTATGAGAGTATATATGTGTGATGAATTATATGTAGGTTTGATATTGTCCAAAGGGTTATGATAATTCATTTTTCTATTATAAAGGATATTAAACACATTTTGTTTTAATCACACTTTAGAATAAATTGAGTTCTTTTTAAATACAATGTTCGTGAAAACATAAGAGGTCAGATTTTGGTCAATCATGTAATGTAATGGATCATATTGTGTAACACAATCAATCATATTGTGTAACCTATATACATATATATATATATCATTTCCTGTAAAATATAGCCCAAAAGTATCAATAGGATCCTCTATTTCAAGTTGGAAACAATAGAATACAAAACGGAACACCAACTTCGAATAAATGATTTGTTTGCATAGGTTTGCACGAAATGATAGATAAGATGTTACAAGATATAAAAAAGTTTATATGCGATATGTCATCAGGAATTACATCATACGGGAAGAAAAAAAAGAAAGTTAATATGATAACTTTTTGAGTGACACTTGTGTGTCCCAAGGGCACGGTGCCCCAAAATTAGTCATCATATGATGTGAAATATATACTCTATATGTATCATTTATATACTCTTTAGGTATCACATGTATATAAGAGTATACATGTGATACCTATAGGGTATATTTATAACACCAAGAAACATAACACTTATAGAGTATATATAAAACACATGAAAAACATGTATATAACACTTAAATATTAGCCCCTATGTCCCCAGAGATATATAAGTTTTTACCTAACTTTTTACACTTTATGTTCTGATAAATAAATGAAAGGTTAATTTTACATAGATTCGTGAGATATAGAGGCATTTTCCCTTTCCTAAAAATGTGAGTTATATACTAATTATGAATTCGAGGGCTTTAAAAATAACAACGAACTATCAATTTATTGTTGTGTGTATTATATTAGAGTTAATCTCCTGTGCAATTGATGTATATACAATTTGGGTCGGGTCCGGGTCGATCCGGATCCGCACATTTTTTTAATTTTTTTTTAATTTTATTTTTTCGTTTCAAACTGTTACCTTTATGTTGTATGGGTGTGAAATTTATGTTATATAAGTGTGACCTTTATGTATAAATGTAATGACCTTTATATACTACAACTTAGAAAAAAAAGGAAGAATTTTACACTCTGAATGTCATAATATTTGTATATAAAGGTCACAAGAATTGTATATAAATGTCACAACAATACAACATAAATGTCTCAATCTAAAGCGAAAAAACCTGAAAATCTTCATTTTTTTCTAAGTTACTGAACATAAAGGTCATAACATTTATATATAAAGGTCACACTTATATAACATAAAGGTCATATCCTTACAATATAAAGGTAACAGACTGAAGCGAAAAAAAAAAAACCAGGTGCGCGGATCCGGGTCGGATCACCCCAGTTGCACCAATTCAGATCCGTGCACCTAGTGCACAGGAGCATTTATGATTATATTAATATTATTTCTTTTTTTGTGCGAATTAAGATTTCATTTTCACCAAATATCTGGTTTATCTTTTAATGTGACTATTTTTAATAATTAAAATAAAAGACTTCGGGATATATAGATCAGACCATTCTTATCCCTCAATTATGATCATACACATCACTGATAATAGTGATTCATGTGTTTATATTAGTCAGACCATATTGTAATTGGTGTTGCATATTATTATAGATATATATGCATTTCATGCACACTTTACTATTATTATTACTATTATTATCATTATTATTATTATTATTATTATTATTATTATTTGCTTAATTTAGGTTTCAAATATAATTTATGTCCTAAACTGCTAAAAAATTTGAAGTATCAGAGTGAGAAATTAATGATCACAATCGAACTATAAAACATAACTAAACCCAAAAATATTACATTAAAATTTGTGTGAGATGGTCTCACGGATGATTTTCGTGGGACGGATCCCTTTTATTTATGAACTCATCCCATTTCCATGAATTTATTAGTAAATTGTGAAGTATTGTTGTGAGTCGCAGTAAAAAGATCCGTGACACGGTTATTCAAAATATTAAATCCCATCTTTAATGGCATGTCACTACCCATTTAATTATTTTCTGGAATTAAAAATTGTATCGACTAATGCAAATCACGAGTTAAATATATTATTAAAATAATCAGAAGTAGATGACTTTTAAATAAGAATTGTTAACGTGTCATCCCATTATAGGATTTGTGATTTTTTGAAGATTTTGTAGGATCTAAATAAAGCTAAATTAGGTTTGTAAAGGACTAAAACACCCTTATTAAGTTTGGCGTACGAGAAAAGTGTATCGAGTCAAGGTTGTCACCATAAGACTACATTTATCAACAACCCACCACAACCCAGCCTCTCAATAAAATATTAATTTCTTTCTCATCCACATACATAATCTACAACCCAACCCAATCTCAATATTTTTATACTTTATCAACCAACCCAACTCAACCTAACTTTGTAATAAAATATTTATTTATCTCTCATCTATATTCATTTATTAATATGAAATTGTATATTATTTTGAGAATTTTTTAATTATATTCAAAAATATAATAATTGTATTTTAATTCCGCAATTATAGTAAGAAAATTTATATATTTCTCTCATTTATATATACACTACAATAATTAATATGAAATTATATATTATTTTGAGAATTTTTTAATTATATTCAAAAATATAATAATTGTATTTTAATTCAACAATTATAGTAAGAAAATTTGTTTCGATAATACACGAAAAATAATATACTAACACAATAATTAAATTAAAATTATAGTAATTATATTAAAATTACAATAATGGGAATACGAAAAATGAAAAAAGATGCATGGGATATTAAATTACAAACATAAAAGATACAAATTATATAATCAATTATCATTACCAATTTTTTGTAATTAGGATTGTTTGAATCCATAATAAGAAAGAGATTATGGAAATAATATGAGAAAAGAGTGAATCTCAAAATGTAAAAAAGAAATAATTTTAGATTGAGAGAAAATAAAGATTTTTTTGATTGTGATTCAAAATATGTCAATATTACACTCTATTTATAGATAAAAAAAAAAGATAGAAATTTTGGTTATTTAAAAAAATAAAATAAAATAAAATAAATTTCATTTATCAAGAATCTAAATGAATTTCATAAAATTTTACCACAACCAATAAAAAAATGACATTTGTCACAAAAGTGGATGTTGGAGTGGGTTGTTGTAAGGGTTGGTCCACCCCACAATCCCCCAACCGGTCGTCTATTCCATTTGAATTTATCTTTTTTTTTAAAAAAAATTTTTGTCTTATTCAAAACCATGGGGGTTGTCAATGAATCTAGTCTAATATCTGGGATCATATCGGACTTCTAAATAACAATAATTTAATTATATTAGTATATTAATCCTATCATTATTAGGAGCCATTAAATTAATCTCTTTCATATTACATCATGCATGACATTATATTGCAAAAAGACAAATCTACTAAAGTATTGTTAAGATCTGTCCCCAATTTATTAATTATATATTTCCAACTGTTTCGAGAAAGTTATTCTTTTAAAACATTAAGGTATATATACTATGTTTGCTCAAACGTTGTTTCTAGTACTGTCCATGGCCTCTCAGATACTAGTGTGAATAATTACTCTTTTATTACTAAATAATTCTACCTTATTTTTGGTAGGTCATTTTTAAGATCGTTTCATGGATCTGATTTTGTGAAACAAGTTAGGTTGATCTAGTTAATGATTAATCAATATGGATTTGAAGTCAATAATATATGACAGATGATGTATTTATGTGTATTGTATGTCATATAATATTCCAATGCATTTCATGTAATACTTTTGAAAATATTACATGATATGTACACATAAAAATATTACTTGTCCAATTATGATTTCTCCCATGAATGATTGATATGAAGTCATAGATCAAAAGTATTATCCTTGGCACATATAAAAATAATATCTTATATAAATAATTGTATTTTATAGTATTACTTATCAGATTACAATTTTTAAATAGTATTATATCATGAAAATTATATATTATAAGATGAAAAGAAAAGTACATCTTCACACAAAAATATATTTCAAGTAGCTGGTTCCCAGCGCATAATCGCGTTCATCATATATATCTTTCTATCAGATCCAATTTGCCATATTTTAATTGCAATAAAATATAATTGTAAGTGATGATTTCAATACAAATTAAATGAATAAATGACTTACAAGAAGTTAATGTTTTTTACCTTTGGGAGAAAATTATTAAGGTCCAATATTTTTTTTTTTCGTTTTTTAAATATTAGATCCTATGAAAGAAAATTATATATATCATAGTAGAAACCTCAAATAGATAATTGATCATATTAATTTATGCTAAAATAGGGTTAATTTCTAGTGTTTAGGGGCATTGAAATGGATAATGTATATGAACTAAAGAGTAAATGTGTACCAGTTGATAGGCGTTACGAATAAAAGGAAAAAATTAATGTTTGGTGACTTTAAAACGAGAAAGATGGAGTCTTTAAGGACAAAGCAATAATTTTACCAATGTTTAGGGGCTTTAATGTAAAAACAGTTAATTTCACCTTTTCTTTTCTTTGAGGTAAAATGAATTCTCATTAATCAAATGGAAGAATTACAATCTTACATCAGTATACTAATTTTAAAAAATAGAAGTCTCAACAAAAGTGGAGGGGATGGATGTAAAGCCTGATGTGTTAGATAGTCTGCAGCTGCATTCGACTCTCATCTAAAGAATTGTAAAATTGAATTTGGGATTTGCTTGAGAAGAAGGCGACAACTATAGATAATACATTCAAATTTTGACAAATTGTCATTTGTAGAGGCACCCAAAACAGATTTGACATCCAATTCAAAAACAACACATGCTTAATGCAAAGATTTAATCCAAGAAAGTAGTTCCAATAACCCAAATCCTTCATCCTCCGAACTATCGTAGCAACCCGAATGAACCACGGTCTTGCATGTCACAAAAAACCCTTCAAAATCTCTAACAATGATTTCAATAACAACCCTGAGCATGGGGTAGTTGCATCAACATTACTTTAAGGTGTATTAGATTTGTGCCAACCCATTCCAGTAGAAGAATTTCACCAATTTGAAAGCTCATTTGAAAGCATTTAAAACTTGTAAGGAGCTTATTGTGAAGTTGAAATTGGAATTATGAAAAATTCAAATTTGTTGGTACTATGTACCTAGAAACTAGACTCACTAATATTGGAAGAAGGAATTAGGTTCTAGGACTTACATTAAAGTTTTAGGGACTTAAATGAAAGTAATTTAGAGTTTGTCATGTAGGAAACTTTTCTTTCTTTTTTTTTTTTTTTTTGGAGAATTTGTAATTTGGTCCGAGGACTTATTGAAATTTAAAAATATAGTCCCTAACTCCATAGTTTTGGTGTAGATCTGGATTTTTTAACAAGTGTAACTTAACTTCAAGTTTCTATAATTTCGCAATGTTGTTCCTCTCGACAATTCTCTTCTCAACTATCCTTACTGCTATCAACATCATACTAATATTGGTTCCAACCACAGTGGGCACCATGACTTGATCCATGATAAAGAAAGTTGTTCTTAAAAGGCGTAAACAATTATTCCTTATCATGACCTATTAAACAACGAAATGAGAACTTGTTAAATTATGTTTTTCGTATAGATTAATAGAAAGAAATATAATTGACATAGTAAAATATCTTAAATTTAATAGTGCTTTGAAGCCTACTAAGCCAATTCTACTCAAGTACTAGAGCATCAATTACACCTAAATTGATAAACAAATAATCATAGTACTTCCTTGGTATTTAAAGTAAAAAGTCTTACTTCCACTTAACATGATTGTTGTCCCAACTAACAAGGATGAACACAGCCATTTATAGAGGTTCGAAGGTGGAGTAATCCTTCTACATCCTCTCTTCTCCTACACAAGAAGGAACTTTGTTAGGTCAAACGGTTGATTTACACAAGCCTCGCTTAGACAACCTAAACCTAACAAGAACTGTCAGTCTATCCCACACAGGGCTACTGCACAGTGACCAAACTCATCTAGCCCACACAGAGCTCTTATTCTTTCTACAAAGAACAAAAATGCTTGATCAGGAATAGCCTCCGATCAAGCAACTCCTTAACAGTCTAAAAACAAAGATAGAAATCTTCAACACAGGTAGCAAGCTTAGAAATGATTGAGCTCTCAAAGCTAAGGATAGCTTGCTGCTAAACTGGACTTGAAACTTCTAAGGATTAAGAGATTGTGCGTTCAGGTTTCAAGTAGTCTTCAAGTTCCAGTCTTCTTCTAGTTATAGGCGAGGGAGAAATCTGCCCGTTAAAGAGAGCTTTCTTCCTTGCAGCATGTTCGAGGCAATGTAGCCTTTTCTTCTGATTGATCCGTACATAGCTGTTAAGATTGTACGTCTGTTGCTGCAATCGTCATACCTAGTCTAACATTTCTTCAGACTTGCCTTTTGCTTTATTACGTGGCATCTCCTGATTGGATGAGTTTGCGGCTGTGTCTAACGTAAACCTTGTACACGTGCTTCGAGGTAACTGCTTCCGAGTAGTTTGCTGATGCTTCCTGGTTCAGCATCCTTGTGCAGTGAGAGTCCAGTATCCTTTTTCAAGCAGCCTGCTGCAGAAACTTGTACTGAAATCATTTTATGGTTTTTCTTATACAGCAAGGTCCTCACGCTTCAGTCTTGATCATCAGGCCTCCTGATCCTATACTTAGAATTTTTACAATAGAATCTAAATACATAGGATCCTAGGCCCTAATTTATTACATGTTTTGTCTTCATCAAAATCTATACAATGTTCCTTACAATTTTCCCCCCTTTTTGATGATGACAAAACTCCTTTAAGAGGATCAAAGACTTATCAGATTTTATTTAAAAACATAAGCTTGTATCAGAGCAAGAGTAATCAACAGAATGCAAAGGCAAGGTATCAGAGTAACAATACAAGTTCACAAGGAGTGAGCTTTTCGAAACTGAATGATAGGGAGCAATCTTCATCTCTTCAACAGGGAGGCTCGATCCTCTTTGATGCATCTTCCAAGTGATCCCTTTGTCTAGTGACTTAATGATAAGTTTTGATGTCCAGTAACCTAGTATCCAGTATATTGGTGTCTAGCATCCTGGTACACAGCGACCTGATGTTCAGCGATCTAGTGTCCAGCATCCTGGTTTTTAGCGTCCTGATATACAGCGACCTGGTGTTCAGCGATCTAGTGTCCAGCACCCTGGTATCTAGCATCCTGATATATAGCGTCCTATTATTCAGCGACCTAATATCCAGTTAGCCTGGTAACTAGCATCCTGATATTCTGTATCCTGTTATCCATCGACCTACTATCCAATAGTCTAGTGTCTAGCGTCCTGTTGTCAGAACTCCATTTTGTTCCTTAAATTCATCAATTCTTTCCCCCTGAATCCAGTAGCCCTTTTGTCAGAGATACCTGCTGAGTTACCTTGATTTGTACTAGAAGTTTCCCTTTACTTTATGATTCTCTTTTAAGATATAGGGTTACTTTTAGTACAGCCTTAGGTACTTCTTTCGTTTCAGTATGAGTAGGTGAGGCATTCTTATTTTGAAAAACAACGTACATGCTCCCTATTCACATTCTTGTTGAGATGCTTTTTGATTCTCTTGAGAAATTGCTTAGGATTATCTGACATGACAAATAGATATAGATCTACAAAGCTAACAATGTCAAAGAATATATTAGAGTACAATTAGAACGAGATACCTGGTCATCGTTATTCCTTTTGAGAGTTGGTTTAAATAGTAGATCCTCTTTCATTTCTTGATTCCTTCTTCACAGATGGGATCTGGATAGATCGATTAGATCTTTTGGTTCATCCACCTGCTCTGATACCACTTGTTGGTATCAGATTGACTAGTGAGCTTTGGATGAATAATCCACCTGCTCTGATACCACTTGTTGGTCCCAACTAACAAGGATGGACACAGCTATTTATAGAGGTTCGAAGGTGGAGTAATCCTTCTACATCCTCTCTTCTCCTACACAAGGAGGAACTTTGTTAGGTCAAACAGTTCATTTACACAAGCCTCGCTTAGACAACCTAAACCTAACAAGAACTGTCAGTCTATCCCACACAGGGCTACTGCACAGTGACCAAACTCATCTAGCCCACACAGAGCTCTTGTTCTTTCTACAAAGAACGAAAATGCTTGATCAGGAACAGCCTCCGATCAAGCAACTCCTTAACAGTCTAAAAACAAAGATAGAAATCTTCAACACAGGCAGCAAGCTTAGAAACGATTGAGCTCTCAAAGCTAAGGATAGCTTGCTACTAAACTGGACTTGAAACTTTTAAGGATTAAGAGATTGTGCGTTCAGGTTTCAAGTAGTCTTCAAGTTCCAGTCTTCTTCTATTTATAGGCGAGGGAGAAATCTGCCCGTTAGAGAGAGCTTCCTCCTTGCAACATGTTCAAGGCGATATAGTTTTTTCTTCTGATTGATCCGTACATAGCAGTTGAGATTGTACATCTGCAATCGCCATACCTAGTCTGACATTTCTTCAGACTTGCCTTTTGCTTTATTACGTGGCATCTCCTGATTGGATGAGTTTGCGGTTGTGCCTAACGTAAACCTTGTACACGTGCTTCGAGGTAACTGCTTCCGAGTAGTTTGTTGATGCTTCCTGGTTCAGCATCCTTGTGCAGTGAGACTCCAGTATCCTTTTTCAAGCAGTCTGCTGCAAATACTTGTACTGAAATCATTTTACGGTTTTTCTTATACAGCAAGGTCTTCACGCTTCAGTCTTGATCATCAGGCCTCCTGATCCTATACTTAGAATTTTTACAATAGAATCTAAATACATAGGATCATAGGCCATAATCAATTACATGTTTTGTCTTCATTAAAATCTATACAATGTTCCTTACAATGATGTCAAAAACAAAATGTTTGTTTGAAAAGTCAAAGCTAATTTTTAATTGAAAGTCACGTAATGCATTTCTAACAAACTTTTGATAAATCATAAAGCAAATTTGGATAAGTGATTCACAACAAAATTAAAGGTATATAAGTGAGATTTCACTTTAAAAAAATTCACTCATTTATTCAGTTGATAAAAGGGGAAAAATGACTATACATTTCTTATTTGCACAAGAGCTAAATATAGATTAAAAGATTAATGAATAGTCCTAAAATTTTGTAGATGCCACCTAGGACAAGAAGACAAACTACACTTTTGGTCACAAAAGATTTGCAAGATGAAATTGCAAAATTTATTATTACATATCTTTTTAGAATCTTACTAAATATTTGAAGTTGCTTATAGATGGAATTCATATGATATGTCGGTTTCATACAATATAAAAAAGTATATCATCCTCCATTTTCTCTTCACATGATATGTATTATATATACATCATGATCTGCCACTAATATTTTAAGAAGAATTTTTTAGAATCTTTTTTATTTATAAGAATAAAATTTAACTTCTGAAAATCAGTTTCAATTGTGGGTAATAGAGTTTCATTTCTATAAGTTATTTGTGAAATATGTCGTATATATTTCAAAATTGTAATAAATTATGTAATTTGGAAAAGTGACAACATTAGATAAATTTAAATATATATGTGGACGTATTTAAATTAAATAATGAAATAAGTGGGACAGCTCGATCTTTTGCACGTTAGAGGGGAAACAATAACTTGCTTGATCATCATTTTTTTTTCCTACTTGTCCTCAGATTTGACCCTATTCTAACCCTGAAATGTTACATTTATTTTTGGGATTTTTGCAAGTTCCAAGATGTATATATTTATAATTATATTAGTATAAAACTCCAACCTCCCATAAAATAAGGCACATATATAATTTGGAATTTAATGGATCAGCGAACATGTGAAATTTAATATTATAATAATTAAGTGATATTGTGTACTTTAAAAAATAATACGTGTTTAAAATATAATAAATATTTCAATAGATAATAGTTTGTGTTTTAATATACTATAAATGATACCATAACGTATTCAAAATCATACAAATATCATTCAACATAACTAAAACTAAAAGGGTTATATATATTGATAAAAACACAACCATGACATAAAACTTATCTTCAATAAATTGGATATTCATGTAATGACCATTAAACAAACATAACAACAAATACCTTTAGCATAAATACAAGTAATAACATTGTAATAGATAATGCATATATGTTAGAACTTGAGTTCTTCTTCTTTTTTTGGTAAACACTACATTGCTCAAGAACCTTAAATTAATTTATTATTAACACATATATGCAATGGACAATATACTATATTAGAGATAGATAAATTTAGTTACAAATAAGAAACTAATTTATTTCATTAAAAAAAGAAATAAAGAAAGAAACCAATTAAAACCCTAATGAAGGAAAACTAGGCCCAAAAATGTAGTTCTTTTAAATAATGAGTCCAGTTAGATTAGAGATCAAGGCCTTTGGGCCTTTGTACATATGCGAAATTGGATCCTTCTATTCATTTCAAGGCCCAAACAATTTTCATATATATATATATATAAACTGAACTTAATACGTACAATTTTTAATGATCATTCTCAATCATCACTTTCCTAAAACTAAAATTGATTATTATCATATCTCATTATAAGCCGCTTCATAATTAAATGCAACAAATTATGTTGTCATGGTAAAAGATACATGTGTGAGCTTGTCAATAAAATAAATACTACTATAAATAATCAATAAAAAATGGTCTCCTTGAATAACAACATATCAATATACACATAGATGGTTTGAAATGTCACAATAGATTTAACCATCTATATCTATATCTATATAAAAAGAAGACCTTTGGAAGAATTTACAAAAATGTCATTTTCCCTCCTAAAAATGTCACATCAATGAGCAATAAAATATTTATATAAAGAATAGTTTTTCAATAAAATTAATCATATCATTTAACATTCTTTTCAATATGGTATATTTTACTATTTATACTTAAAATTATTATAATCATCATCATTATTATTACTACTACTATTATGTATTATTATTTGTTGGTGTTGTTGATTAATGTTGTACAATAGTGAGCAATAATTTAATTTTTGTTTATTAACTATCATTATTTAATGTTAAAATTATTCTCATTCTCAAATTTAAAGTTAAATAGATTTTAGGATATTTTTTTATAATTTTGCAAAATGTTGTGTGCAAGGTAAATATTTCAAAGTTGATCACAAAATTTATTGTTGATTGAACAATTTTGACCAACTCCAAGAATCATTAGCTTAAATTATTTATTGATCCAATAAAAAATTCAACAAAAGATAGAAACAAATAGATGTAAGTTTTCAATTTTTCTGAATTTAATTGTTTTTGCTAACTTTAATTACTTAATGCTTATAATTATTCTTATTATCAATTTTAAAGTTAAACAAATTTTAAGATATGTTTTGTAAGATATGTTTTGTAATTATGAGAAATGTAATTGTATATGAATAAATATTTCAAGACTTATATTGTTACTTGGTCACATTTAATTAATTCTAAAAATCATTAGTTTATTAAATTATCTATCAAGCCGTGAAAAAATTTCAATGAAAAATGAAACAAATAAAATATAAGCTTTCAAGTTGTTAATTCATTATCTTTTTCCTTTTTTGTTACTAAAATTACTTAATATTTAATTCATTATATTTTTCCTTTTTTGTTACTAAAATTACTTAATATTTATAATTATTCATATTATCAATTTTAAAGTTAAAAGAAATTATAATATATTTTTTGTAATTATGAGAAATTTTGTACATAAATAAAGATTTCAAAACTTATATTGTTAAATGATACTAATCAAAATATCTATCAAGCCAACAACCATAAATATATTTTTATTCAAAAGAGAAATAGAATATAAGCTTTCAATTTCGTTGTTTAGATTATTTACAAAATTTGTATTCCAACATTTTAATATTGTCAAATATAATGTAGAATGACATGTCACAATAAAACGAATGCACAAGAAAGTTCGAATAACACACGCGAGATAGGGGTCAACCAAATTCTACTTTCTTCAATTAAAACTCTACATTACTCAATAATTTTTTTAATAATAAAATATAACTTTAAAAATCAATAAAAGAGATGAAAATTATATTTCTATATTATACAAAATTTAGAATAATAAATGATTTATAAATAACTTTTTAATATAACAATCAAAATAGATAATAAATCGCGCATCGCGCGGGTGAAATACTAGTTTGTATTACAACAATATGTGTTACAGTTGAAACACAATAAACAACAACCCTAGTAGACAGAATCCATAATAGCCATTACATATATATATATGTGTGTGTAAATCACATTAATACACATAATCTCATCCAAACACATATGTAATTATCTTAAGACACACCAAGATATTCAAACTCAACCAACCAATATGACTTCTACTCAAGCAATGCAAATGTGGTGAGATCTGAAGCTCCACCACTGTGAAGACTGGGGTGGTGGTGGTGGTGGTGAGGGTGGTGGTTAGGCGGCGGCAGGCGGACGGCAATGATCCTCGGCCCGCCATGAGGGAATCCAAGAACCGAATTATAATCGCCTTCGTTTTCGACTAATCCGTAGTGTGGATCCTCCTGTCTTGCATCCTATTCAGAATTCAAATCATTTTAAGTATGATCACTGATTGTGTTAGAAATTAATGATGTTTTTTAAGCATGAATGAGAATTCTTACAAACTCAAGCACAAGGCCCCTGTGTATTTCTTCAACATTCCTTAACTGCACATGAAGAAAGGATTGAAGAAAATATGTTGAAAGATGAAATTAAGATCAGTTGAATAAGCATTCAAATAGGAATTGTTTTTAATAGTGTACCTTTTTCTTGCTTTTCTCGATCTGGCTGTTAATGACGTTGTACTGTTATGGTTAAGGGAATTAATTAAATTAGTGCAGTTTTATTTATATAACAACAACAATAATAATAGAACAGAAAAAAAGAGTTTTTTTTTTTTCTATTAACTTCTGCGAAAAATTAATTAATATTGGGGGCTAATTAATTCTAGGATTAATCACTTTAAAATCAATCTTTTAAAATGGGTAATGAAATTCTTGAAAAAAATTAGTACACAGGAAGGCCCCTATGTAATACTACCTCCGTCCCGGTCCAATTTGCCTACTTGGACCGGGCACGGAACCTAAGAAAATGCAGTTGACTTGTTGTTTTAGGTTACTTTTTGCTTACTTTTTTATTAAAAAAATGTTTTTTATATTTTTTGCTTTATAATTTCTTTGACATTTATGGGCTGACAAATTGGATTGAAACAAACGAAAATGACAAGTAGACAAATTCGACTGGGACGGAGGGAGTATTATGGTAGGTAAGAAACGAAAATAATTTTGATGAGTGAAACCTCATTAAAGTTAGTATATATACATGAAATCCTAAAAAACAATGGTCGTTGTATGTAAAAGTAGGTGAGAAACGACGACACTAGTTACAATACATTGAATTTGTACATGATAATAGGATATGAATGGTATCAGTTTCATTATTATTGTCATTTATTACTCATGTCATTTTAGGTACTATCTACTTCGATATTCATATATAATACAACTTTCTCAAAGTAGAGAAGACCAAACTAAATAGTGGTAAATAGTTCTCACCATAATTCAAAAGTTACATTATGCAATTAAGTGAAAAGTAAAAAAAAAATAAAAATCAAGAATTAAAGAGCTTCTCAAGTACATCATATATATAGATATTTCAAAGTTGTCATACAAAATGAAGTTATCATAAAGAAGGCATCCTTTTAATCCAAACAACAATTCAAAATCTCTAATTTTTTGTTATAAAAATGACAACAGTCATCTTTTTAATTTATTTTATTATTAGTAATATAACTTTTTTTTTCTTTTTTGATTTCCCCAAATTAAAGCCTTCCAATATTAATTAAGAAGTAATTAGTTTGTGCTTCCCTAATTTATTCCTAAATTTTGGTATATATCTAGTTCACAAATCACTACTAAATACATTATAGTAGATCTAAAATGGCCTGATTTGAGCCTTCATTGATTCTTACCTCTCAAAAGAAAGACCTCAAAAGATTTGGACCAAGATGAAGATAAGAATCTGAAAACCCTAGACAAGAATATGTTCTTGAAAAACATAGCTAGACAAATAAAGAGAAAATGTAATAACCTTTTTATCACGAATCAATCTGAGAGAGTTGTCCATATCTTCGATAAGATCAACCATCTGTTCATATCCCAGATCGTTCAAACTTTCTCCCATTCTTTGCCTGATAAATTAGATCAAAATTAATTAATAGTGGTTTAATTAAGATGTGAAAAGTGGTGTGATTAATTTACATACCTAATCTCCCTCCTTAGATTTCTGTTAACCTCTTTTAGCTTCTTCAAGTGCTCTTGCATTTTCTGCAGTTTTATTTCATTTATACAGAATAAATTGTTGTTATTTAGTACAAAAATTCTGGTTTAAAGAAAACCCATGATTTGTAGAAAAAGAAAAAACCAACCTCATAGTGGGAGCTCCAAAGATCAACCCCAACAGCTTTCTGGTACTGATCAAACATCACCTTTGTCCTAAAATGATAAACAATTCAAGATTAATAGCAAGCACAAAACTTAAACTTTAACCAAGATTTCTCAAATCTGAGTAGCCCATCAAGAGAGAGAGAGAGAGAGAGAGATACGTGATAGTGGGGCTGATATACTCGTGAAGCTTCTGAGTACTAGAGATCATGAGAATGGAAATCTTGGCATCACAAAGAACAGTGAGCTCATGAGCTTTTTTGAAAAGCCCATTTCTTCTCTTGGAGTAGGTCACCTGCCTGTTTGTTTGGTTCTCTATTTTCTTGATCTGAATCTTCCCACGAGCCATATCTCTCTCTCTCTCTCTCTCTCTCTCTCTCTGCAGATCTATCTCCTAAAATGGTGATAAGATTCTGGAGATGAGAAAGAGATGAATATAAAGAAAATAGGTGTTAGATTAGATCATTAAAGAGTTTGAGGGACCATACACTATCCAAAAATGGAAAGTATTACCAAATGGGTGAAAAAGGGTCGCAGAAGTTGATAAAGTTATTTAAGAATTAGTCATTTCTTGTTATAAGTCACTACCACTCTACACCCTAATTCATTGGTCTTTGGGTCCCTCTTTTCTTCCCTTTCTATTTTACCATTTTTTACCACCGTCAAAAACTCCATTTACCATTGTTGGTGATGATTATGAGATATATATATATATATATAGCTTTTAATTTGTTTCAGATCACTTTCTACTTTGACTGATCTCTATTGATTGATGGATGCTGTTCTTTCATGCTATTTCATGACCCTCCAACCTTAACAATATATATATTCTTGATATTTGACAATCGGAAATTCATCATTTTAATTTTCTTACATATTTATTTAAGGATATAAAGACTTGTTTTAAGAAATGATTCGATGAAATAAAAACTTAATAACCACACTTAAATAAGGATTAATAAGATTCTTATAAGACTTCTTTCTAAGTTCAAATTAAATAACATTACATATAAAAATATGTGATTTACGTTTAGGGTTAAACATTAGTTAAACTTCAAAAGAGGAATTACAAGGCTCAAACAACACAAACTTAATTATAGTACTTCCACACCATAAACCTAGTCTCCATAAAAGTCATACATATGAAAACACAATACAAGAAGCAAATACATAATCTCCTCCAAGAGATATATTTCATACTTAACCAAATACATTATGCAACATGACATGAGTTACTCGAGCAATGCAAATGTGGTGAGATCTGAGGCGCCACCACTATGAAGACTGGGGTGGTGAAGCTGGTGGTGGTGGTGGTGGTTAGGCGGCGGCAGGCGAAGAGCGATGATCCTTGGCCCTCCACCATGCGGAAATCCAAGAACCGAACTATAATCCCCTTCGTTTTCGACTAGCCCGAAATGTGGATCCTCCTGCCTTGCATCCTATACAAAAATTAAACCATATCATCAAATCTCTCAAATAGTATGTTAAACATGATCATTTTCTTGAATTATTTAATGTATTAATTTCTTACAAACTCAAGAACAAGGCTCCTGTGAATTTCTTCCACATTCCTTAACTGCATAGAAATAAAACAAGATTAAAAAAAGAAGAAGAAATGCATAAAATTGAAGGACAAAAAAAAGAAAGAATTTTGTTTTTACTAATGTACCTTTTTCTTGCTGGTATTGATCCGGTTGCTAATGGCGTTGTACTGCTATGATTAAGAGAATTAAATTGGTATAAATTGTTTTACATAATCAAAGAAGAAACGTATATATGCGAGCAAGAAAGGCATGGTGAAAAAATAGACAACTATAAAGATCAATTGAAAATCTTATTTTTCTTTATATGGATATATATAATATGCACGTGTATTATGTGTATAAGTAAAATGGTGTTGGTGAATGAAACTTATATATAGTGTTCTAAATATATCAAATTTTATTTTAATCTCATTATTATATATTAGTATTATAGACAATATGACATGAATATTATGGTTTGCATTTCATCTACTAATTACTTCATTATCATGCAACTTGTTTTAGGTACGACCAAAACAAATAAAGAAACAAAATAGTTAAGCAAATCATTTTTCTCAATATAATCCAAATTAAAGTCAAAATCTTAGTTTTAACAATTTTTTAAGAAAAGGGAAAAAAAACAAAAAAGAATTGCCTTGAATGACATAAATCCATTTCAAGAACATATACACACAGTTTATTAGTAATTTATTTTGTCTGATAATGTCTCAAATTTATACCAAGAAATCACTCTTGTTCAACAACAGCAGATCTAACAAAACCAGATTTTATTATTATTTCAGTTACCATGCAATCATAACTCCTTAAATAATTTCAACCTATTAAGAAGAAAAAAATCTGTAAACCCTAAGGAATCAAACAAAAAATTAGATAGATAATAACCTTTTTCTCACGAATCAACCTGAGAGAGTTGTCCATGTCTTCGATAAGATCAACCATCTGCTCATACCCCAGATCGTTCAAACTCTCTCCCATCCTCTGTCTGATCAATCAGATCATCAATATGAGAGAGAGAGAGAGAGAGAGAAAAGTGATGTGATTAAAATACCTAATCTCCCTGCTTAAATTCCTGTTAACCTCTTTTAGCTTCTTCAAGTGATCTTGCATTTTCTGTAACATTTATTTATTTACACAATTAGTAAGTTTATCATTTAATTTTTTTCTGATTTAAAAAAAGAAAACCTCATAGTGGGAGCTCCAAAGATCAACACCAACAGCCTTCTGGTACTGATCAAACATCACCTTTGTCCTACAATATTCAAGATTAATACCAAAAATTACAGAAACCTATGGGTAGAGAGAGAGAGAGAGAGAGAGATACGTGACAGTGGGGCTGATGTACTCATGAAGCTTCTGAGTACTAGAGACCATGAGAATGGAAATCTTGGCATCACAAAGAACACTAAGCTCATGAGCTTTTTTGAAAAGCCCATTTCTTCTCTTGGAGTAGGTCACCTGCCTGTTCGTTTGATTCTCTATTTTCTTGATCTGAATCTTCCCACGAGCCATATCTCTCTCTCTCTCTCTAGATCTCTCTCTCTCTCTCTGTGCAGATCTTCTAAACTGGTGATAAGATTCTGAAGATTAGAAGCAGATGAATATAAAGAAAAGCTTGCTTCGATGAGCCCATTAAAGAGTTTTGAGGGACCATGTGTTAACCATATTTGGAATGATTTACCATATGGGTGTAAAAGGGTCGCAGAAGTTGATAAAGTAATTTAAGAATGAGTCATTTCTTGTTATAAGTCACCACCACTCTACACCCCTACTAACTCATTGGGCTTTGGTCCTCTCTCTCTCTCTCTCACCATTGTTGGTGATGATGATGATGATGGGTGGATATGGCTTTGTGCTTCACGGTTTGTACTTTTACTCAGTATTGATTGATGGGTGCTTTGTTGTTTTGCTATTTGACCATAATAGCTGGACTGGATATTTAGGCATTTGATAGAAGCTTTTTCAAAATGAATATTGGGATTTAATGAAAGAAAATAACTTTATAATCAAGTCTTCATATAAATTGAGAACAGACTGCATAGTAATTAATGTTGTAAGGGAAACAAATGGATCGATCTCAAAGAAATCAATTAATTAATTTGTGTAAAAATGGGTAGCTCTTCATTGGGTTTTGTCACTTCTGTGAAGGCTAAGATCGTCTGTGGCTGTGAGATTGGATTTTAGCTCTACTTAGGTGTAGATGCTGCAACTCTTTATGCTTTTTCTTGGGCTCACAAATATATAATACTCCCTCCGTCCGTCCCGGTCAAAGTTGTCTACTTGTCATTTCGATTTGTCCTAATCCAATTTGACAGCCCATAAATAATAAATAAATTATAAAGCAAAAAGTATAAAAAACATTTTTTAATCAAAAAGTAAGCAAAAATTAGTAAGAGTCAACTGTGTTTTCTTAATCTCCGTGTCCGATCAAAGTAGGCAACTTCGACCGGGACGAAGGGAGTATCAATTTTACTTATGTACCCATATATATAAATTCCTGTGATTTGATGAAAGTTTAGTTTATATTCATCAGTATCTTGTTACTCACTCTGAGAAAAGATTCTATTGTATTAATTGGGAATCTTCATTGATTCTAGTATAGCATGATGTTTACTATCTTACAAACCAATGTCATATGAGAAGGACTTATGTGCACCTGTGGCACGGATCCTTGGATCCGTGCCCCAACCCGCTCCGACAACCCGACCCGACCCGATAATAATATTATATATATATTTTTTTAATTAATGCTACGGGTTCTCCCAGCTCCATCTTCTTCTTCTTCACTGATTTTTTTCTTCTTCTCCTAGATTCTACTTCTCCCAGCTCGATTTTCTTAGTTTCTTTCAGCCACAAATTCGATTCCGTCTCAACTCAAAGGATTACTTATATTCTCATATTTCGATTTCTATATCTAGGGTTTTCTGGGTTTCTATTATTTCTATTCTGAATCGAATGGAGCATGCAAACTCTGAACAAGTGGACACAAGTAATTCTGGTACAAAAATCATACTCTTAGATGAAGAATCGGAGACTATACAACAGATTTTAACTAGTGAAGAAGTCGAAGAAGATATCGAATCACCGACTTTCAAATCTGTTTCTGTTCAAGGTATGAGCATAGGTATTTTTGTGTTTATAGCTTTTCTGAGTTTTTTCTTCTTTTGTTCCTAAGCTTTCGGCCTTTTTCTGTTTCTGGTATTGTTTTCATTCCATGACTGCCGGTGCAGAGATATCTGGTTAGAGAGCAGGTTTGGAAAATGGAGTCCTCTGCTGCTGTTGTTGAGCCTTCATCGGCTGATAATATTAAATAGGTGTTATTAATAATATGTATAGGTGTTATATGTAGTTTATAAGGGTGTTATAAATTGTTATGTAAAAAATTAATTAGGAGTCACTAATTCTCTTTGTAGATGTTATATACAGTTTGTAAGAGTGTTATTAAATTTTAGATGTACTTTCTTTATTTATGTTATTGGTATTATATACAGATTCTAATGGTGTTATGAAATTTTTGATGTAATTTCTTAAAATCATTATGCAAAAAAATATTGATGTTTATGATTGACTCTACAGGTGTTATATACAACATCTATAGGTGTTATAAAAAATTTAATATAATTTCTATAATTGTACTATAAAAACACAAATATTATAACAATTTTCTCTGTAGGTATTATATAAATTTTATAAAACTGTTAAAAAATAAAATTTCATAATGAAGAATAATCTATAAATTTCATAAAGCTGATTATCATAATCTATGGTGTTAAAAACTTTCTCTATTGGTATTATACATAATCTATAAAAGGAGTTATAATTTTTTGTTGCAGATAACATCACTGAACCAGTTGATTTAAGTGGATCTTTGATAGGATTAACCAGAAATTCTATCGAAGAAATGTATGAGCTCTATTGCAAGCATGCTCGACTCGTGGGGTTTTCAGTTCGTAAATCCACTACAAGGTACTCTATAGATGAAATTCCTATAGTTATAGGTAAGCAATTTGTATGCTCTGCAGCTGGATTAAAAAAACAGAGAAGTACTACAAAGAACACAAAAAAAAAGGCAATTACAAGAACCCAGTGCAATGCATTAATGAAGGTAAAACTGAATGATGAATGTCTGTTTGAAGTTGTACACCATGTCATGAACCATAATCACCCGTTAACAAGATCAGAATGGAACCATCTTCATCGTTCGGAAAGAAAGATTGATGATGAAAAAGGAAAAGCAATTGAGCAAATGGTGTCTTCAGGTTTGACAGCAGTGAACTCCTTTCAATATATGGTTAATGAGGCTGGTGATGAGGAAAGTCTAGGCCACACGAAAAAAGACCATATGAATTTTGTACATAGATTCAAAATGAAAGCTATTGAAGGTGGGGATGCACAAACAGTAATAGACATGCTACAAGAACAACAAGCTAGTGAAGAGGGCTTCTTTTACAGGGTCCAATTGGATGATGATGGCAGGTTAACAAACATATATTGGAGAGATTCAATGATGAAAGAAGATTATGAATTGTTTGGAGATGTCTTGGTTTTTGATACAACCTATAGAACAAACAAATACAACTTAGTTTGCTCTCCTTTTGTTGGAATTAATCATCATAGAAGGAATGTGATGTTTGGTTGTGCTTTCTTGTCCAACGAACAAACAGAAACTTTTGAATGACTCTTTGAAGTATTTAAGAAATCAATGTCATGGAAATGTCCAACAACATTGTTCACAGATCAGGATTTAGCTATCTCAAAAGCAATAGAAAAGGTCTTTTTCTAACATGCTTAACACCTCATATTATATACTTTGATACCTTATATTGTATACTATAATACCTTATGTTATATATTATAACACCTCATTTTATATGTGTGCAGGTGTTTCCTGAAACAAGGCATAGACTTTGCTTATGGCATTTACAGCAAAATGCTATAAGTAGATTTGCTCAATTAAAGTCAGATAACTCATTTAAAGCATCGTTCAACAAATGCTTATCAGGATGTGAAAATGAGACTGAGTTTGAATATTGTTGGAGAGATATGATATCAAAATACAGTCTAGAGAATCACTCTTGGTTCACAAGATTGTACAACTTGAAAGAAAAGTGGTGCACAGCATTGAACAAAGAATTCTTTTCGATGGGAATCCTATCATCTCAAAGGAGTGAAAGCACGAACAATGCCCTTGGGTTCCATGTTAGAAAAACAACAAGTCTTACTGATTTCTACAAATATTTCAAGGAGACAATTAAATCATGGAGACTCAGGGAGCAAAATGATGAATTCCAATCATTGAGATCTAATCCTGAATCTACTCTACCAATGATAGGTATGTTAATTATTGTCTATAGGTATTATAATTATTCAATAAAGGTGTTATGTTTGTCTCTATAGGTATTATATAAATTTTTTTAAGGTCTTATAAATTCTAAATTTACTCTAACAATGATAGGTATGCTAAAACATGCTTCAACTGTCTACACACTTCCTGTATTCAAAGATTTTGAAGAAGAATTCATCAAATGCATTACAAGCATGTCTACACTTCTGATGTCTGAACAAAACACAATGATTTACAATGTGTCATCTCATGATGGAAAAGGTTCCATGCATCAAGTGATATTTGATTCTGAGATGATGCTTACAACATGTACTTGTAAGAGATTTGAAGAATACGGTATGTTATGCTACCATTGTTTGAGAGTCATGCATATAAATTCCATACAAAGCATACCCGATGCTTATATCCAAAAGAGATGGACAAAATTTGCGAAATCAGAGATTTGGGACAAATTTAACAGTTCAACAACTACAACTGACAAGGTGTCCGGCAGTATTCCTTGGCGACACAACATGGCAAGAAAGTATTACAATCTTGTGTTGAAATGCCAAGAAAATGAGGAAGCAAGAAGAATTATTGAAGAAAGTTACGAAAGGGATGTTAATGCTATTAATCAACTAATATGTCCTACATTGCCCCCACAACAATCTGAAACATCATCTCAATCGAATGTAGTTCGGGATCCAGCCCGTTCAGTGACCAAAGGACGAAGACAACGAGTTAAAGGTCACTTTGAAAGAAACAAGAAGAGCAAAGAATCAACTTCAGGTTCTACAGCAACAAAGGAGTTTGGCTCAAAAACACCTAATGTTAGATTGTTTTAATCTACTTTTTGTGTTTATGATTTTTGGGAATGATGTTTTACAGATTTGGCTCAAATATTTTGTAACACAAGTTCATTAATTGATACTCTGAAGGATATCTTTTATCACCTATCAGTTATTTAAATATATTTCTTATAATATATAGCACTTGAAAAAAAATATCTCACTATATATAGCACTCATAATAATATCTTATAACACCTATAAGTCATATGATTATGAGTAACATATAATAGTTCTTAAGTGAGAAAATATACCTTCCCTTGCAAAAAACTACTATCTCCATATGCCAATCTATAAGAAAATTAACATTATGAGATATTATTTATAAATTTTACACCACTTCATAGCATACAAAAATGTGTAATACCTATAAAGTAATGATGTAGTACCTTTAAGAAAAGTATTTAATATGTTTGAATCATACCACCTGAAAATAAAGTTATATAACACCTATGGGTTATATACTTAACACCTGAACGAAATATTTTTAATACCTATACGTAAATTAATAGTTTGAACTCAACTTGAACATTTTTGAACAGTATCACATAATACCCTAACAATAATACTGTTAAGATGTAGAATATATACCTTAAACATTATCACATAATAGTTTTTCATTATTGACTTTGTACCTGTCAAATAAGCAAATACATATATTAACAAATTAATAGCAATAACAACATTTCAAAAAACATGAACAATAACTACCAAAAACATTTTCCAACATTTAAAAGATATTGTCAACATTTAAAACATATACAAACTTCATCACAAAATATGACCTTGAAACAATATTTCCAAAAACCATGTAGAACAATACTATGTTAACCCAAATCATCCAAATAACAAATTATGCATAACAAACATCCCTCACTTCCCTGCTCTTTTCATACGTGGCTTATACGTCCTAAGAACACCCTGCAATTTCCTCTTCAAATTCCCTTTTTTCTCATCTGCTTCCTTCTTCTTTTGTTCAGCTATCTTAATCTTTCTCTCTGGTTTCTGTTGATAAAAGTTGAAAACTTTTCTCAACACGTCACCCCTCGCCTCATTGATATTTGATAGCACAATGGTTGCACAAATTTCAGCTCGCAGCAATCGTCTTGTACCAGCCTAAAAAACATTGTACATAAATATAAATAATAACATATCAAAATAAAAAATTATTAAAAGAAAGAAAAATAATACCTTTGTTAAATCAGGAGATGTATATGGAACACCATCAAAATGCTTTATGTGATGCATCATATACACTCCACAATCTAAATCAACATTTGCCGTTTGCCATTTGAATTCAACATTCTCAAAAGGATATGTAGCTATTTCATCAGCCTTTTCATGATTTTCCTCACCTAAAAATATCAACATCTGTTTTCTCTGGAAACAAACATTCAAAAAAAAACAAAAGTCATAATTAATATATGCATAATTTATATATGATACCTAAATGAAATATATATAATACCTATATAAAAAACTAATAATACCTACAAGACATTTATATCACACCTATATTGTATACTAGTTATACATAAAAGGCATATATTTAACACATGTATAACATACTAATGATACCAATAAAACATATATTTGATACCCATGAAAAAAAATTTACCAATATCTCAGCAACTTTGAAGAAGTCATCATCTCCATCATCATATTTTCTATTATCAAGATACTGAAATTTCTTATCCACCATATTGAAAACACCAACAGCGTAGTGATTCTCATAAACAAATGGAATGAATATCTGAAATATAAAGAAACAAAAAAAAGGACATTAAAATATATAATATATATATTGTAAAGTAATTCAAAAAACAATGATAAACAGATTACCATTTCAACACTATGAATAAGACTGCTTGTACCGGATGCTAGCCAGGTCCTCCAACTGTTTCTTATACCAGTTGCATTTTCTTCAAAATCACCCACCTGATCCATGATTTTCACCAAACAAATCTACAAAAACAATAACAAAATAAATAAACATCACTCCAAAACATAAAAAAACACAAAGATATGTATAACTTACACTATGTTCCATATTAAACACAAAACGACTTCTCTTCAATTCAAAATCTTTTCTTGCATTCACCATAAGACACCAAACACTGATAACAGTGTTGTATATTTGAGTTCTTGGAAGTAATGAAATCATATCTTCCCTTGGAACATTATGGAAATACTCATTCTTAAACAATGTCTCATCACTGCAAAAAAAACACACAAAATTACAAACAATACCTAATGAAGATAAATATGATACCTTAAAATTACAAATATAACACCTTCAGTATTATATAACTAAGCAGTATAGTAAAATTAATAACAAATAAAAAAAACTTACGAGCTCATTCCTATAGCACCATCTTCATAAAAACAGTAGTCAACAACCTCCCTGTGTTGTTGATCCAACACATTCAAAAATTTCTTAGAATACAGAAGAAAATCAGACAAATAACCAACTTCATCTTTAATTGTCCAAAATTCACAACAATCATCAGCTACATTTTTTCCCTTTGAACCAACAGACATAACAGACATAACAGCTTCACTTAACTCCTTTTCAGATGGAATATCTTTATCAGATATATCATCATCACCATTCGAATATGCAACACTCTTCTCCTTTGGAGTACAAATTTCTTCATACAGAGGAGGATCTGGAGATAGAAGTTCAAAGGATGGCATTTCAGATGCCAATTTCTTCATCATCAGGAAATTCTGAACTACTTCATCAATGTACTTGTGCAGCTTTTCATCAGAAAAGAATTTCTGTGAATCAGTCATCTCTGGTGTTGAACTACCAACTTGTTTCTCATCAATTTTCTTCTTTGTATTCAACAACTTCTGCATATGATAATTCGACACGACTGATATATCCCTCTTGTATGAAAGAAAAGCTTCATGGATCTCCTATAGCCAACAACAAACAAAAAACAGAATACAAACGCATAAGTAATATATATAATACCTTAAAGATATATATATAATACCTAAAAGGTGTTCAAATAACACCTGAAAAAGGTATCAAAAAATGATGATTTAAAATATAAATCACAGAACATCAGTATATATAATACCTGAAAGGTATACAAATAACACCTACAAGGTATATATATAGTACTTGAAACTATACAGATATAAAGAATAAAAATAAAACACATACATCTTTTGCAATCTGTTTTATTGTCTCGTCATCAGGTTCTCCATCAGGTAAGTCAAACTTTATGCATTTCCGTGCACAATTTTTCTCAACATCAGCATGACTTGCCTCACCGACTTCATCTTGCTCAACAAACTCAACTCCACGTACCTTACCCTTGCATGACACAGGGTACTCATCCACAATCAACTCCCCCTCCCCGTACTTTCCAGCTTCAGCTTCCTCTCGACACCTCTTCAACATCTTCTCATTGGTCCAATTTTGAAGAAGAGGTAAAGACTTAGGTTCTGCA
Source organism: Scutellaria baicalensis (assembly GCA_005771605.1). Classification (NCBI taxonomy): domain Eukaryota; kingdom Viridiplantae; phylum Streptophyta; class Magnoliopsida; order Lamiales; family Lamiaceae; genus Scutellaria; species Scutellaria baicalensis. Next base: position 13,924,528 of record CM016728.1, read on the forward strand.
ATACCCTTCCACCTCATCCTTTGAAAATACATCAATTGCAGCATGACTATACACCCACTCACATATCTTGAACTCCCCTGCTTATAAAGTCTCACAGACTCACACAGCTTGTCTAACACATATGAACACCAATCCAGCTTCGAAATTCTACTCACATCCTCAAGAGACTTAAACACAACAACACTCAACAAACGATTACATGCAGGTGTCAAAAATGAACACATTGCATACAACACGAAAAACCTCTTAAAATCATCTCCACCATCACCAAGACGATTTCTCAAAACATCAGAGACAGATTTTAAAGGTGATCTATGAGTGATACCATACATCTCACTATACCCAGAAAACAAAGGACTCTCTTCCCCCTTAAAATACACAGACACACTAGATCCTTCATTCCTAGGAAGCATAAAAACATCATACACATCATCAGGCGTCACAGAAAAACGACGGAATGAATCAATAGTAAACATCCTACTAGCAGGATTGAAGTTATCAACAAACCACCTTAACATTTTCATATCACATCTAGAAAAATTCAGAGACAACAAACCCCCAAACCCTATACTTCTAACATCCTCTTTCTGCCTCTCAGATAAAGACTGAATCAACTGAAATAAACCTTTTGGCCTACACTGTGTAGTTAAACTGCAAAAAGAAAAAATTATATATATATAAACAATACTAGACAAAAATATACAATCTAAATTAATGTGCTAATTTAATGTAATTACAAATAACTTACTTTGAAGAAATGTCACCATACATAGAGAAATCAAGAACTGCCTTCATTTCTTTTTTCATTTTACTTCTTGTAGGACTACAAAAAAATCAAATACATCATATATTTAAAATACAAACAAGCAAATGAGTACTACATATTACATATAATACAATAATTTCTTATACAAATCATACATTTAAAAAACAAAAAAAAACTAAAATTAAATACCTTGCTACAGAAACAGAAGAACACTTTCTTTTCTTCCCCCCAATTACAGATTGCTTCATATCCCTTCAAAAAAAAAAAAAAGCAGAACTTCAACATCATGTAACTTAAAAGCATATAACTTAAACAATATTACAAAACTGAAATAGTAAACTTACTTTAAAGAAATCACATCATCTTCAACAAAATCTTCATCAGAACTCTTCTTAGTTTTTCTTTTACTTCTAATAGGACTAAAAGAAATTAAACAAAACATATAATTGAATTAGATAGAAACCACAAATACCTTCAAATCTAATGAAAATTAAAATACCTTGAAACAGCCTCAGAAGCAGACTTCTTTGATTTCATCCCAACCACAACCATTTCTTTCTTACTTCAAAAAAAAAAAAAAAACACAAACACAATTATATGATACCTAATGTATACATAATAACACCAAATAAATTTACATATGATACCTCAAAAAAAAAAAAAAACACAAAAAATACATATGATACCTAATGTGTACATATATAACACCAAATGAATATACATATAATACATAACATAAAAGATGTAAACAACACAATAACAACACATCAGGAACTCAAAATAATAATATAACTTAAAGCATAAAGTACACATAACAGAACACAATTATATGATACCTAATGTGTACATATATAACACCAAATGAATATACATATAATACCGAACATAAAAGATGTAAACAACACAATAACAACACATAAGGAACTCAAGATAATAATATACCTTAAAGCATAAAGTACACATAACAGAACACAATTATATGATACCTAATGTGTACATACATAACACCAAATGAATGTACATATGATACCTAACATAAAAGATGTAAACAACACAATAACAAAACATCAGGAACTCAAAACAATAATATAACATAAAGCATAAAGTACACATATAACAGAACACCAAAACAGAATTATATGATACCTAATGTGTACATATATAACACCAAATGAATATACATATCATACCTAACATAAAAAGATGTAAACAAACACATCAGAAACTCAGAATATACCTGGCAGTAGGAACCTCAACATCAACAGTCTTCTTCTTCTTTTCAGATACATTGTTCTTCACCTTTACAATTCCTTTTTTCAGAGAACTCAAGATTTGATCCTTAGATCTCTTCCTAGTACTTGGACCATCCAACAAAATGGTTTTCTTCTTCATTACACCAGTGTTTCTGGTCTCCATTACCTCTAAACCAAACATATATACAACAAAAGCTTTCAAAAACATAGAAACTACAACTCATCTACACTCAACAGTACACACATGCAAACGATTTCAACATGCATATAACACAATAACAGAGACAAAGAAAAATAAAACCTAGAACTGTAAAATACATGTCAATAAAACCTCCAAAACACGAAAATCTGCAACAAAAAACGCGAAAAACAAAAAAAAAATCAACAAAAAAGAGTAGAACATACCTGCCGCTCAAAACAGAACAAATCTTCAACCAAAAACGAAAAATACAGCAAACTTTCACCAAATCTCAAACAGTGAAGCGCGAAAACAACTCGAAATCGACAATATGGACGAATGTTGGAGAAGAAATTTGAAAAGATCGAATAACCGTTGCCGCGCTGAACAAAGAAAAGAAGAAGAAAAGAAACAAAACAAATTCAAAAAAAAAAAGGTATTTATACAAACCCATGAAATTTGGGTCGGGTCGGGCATCTCTTTTCGGGTCGGGTCGGGTCGATTCTTGTGACACCGATCTAGGATCCGTATCACAGGTGCATACAAGTTTTGTTCATGTCATATTTACTCTTGGAGCTAGTTGAGTTCGGACCGGCAGAAGTTCATGTCAGTTCATAACCCATATTTATAATTTATAAATTTGATTTATGAGTAAAAAAAAGTTCGTATTAAGAAAAAATATTTATGAAGTTAAACCGTCTCAAGCAAGTTTTTATATCAATCTTGTGGAGATCATAAACAAACACATCATATCCCAAGTTTTGTATACTCCCATCCAAGGATTAATGATCAACTTTTGTCACACTTTTTATATAACATCCGTCACCGTTTATGAGTTTACATTGAACTATCGTTTCTTATCTTATCAAAATATATAATTTTATTTGTTGCATGTTGGTGATTAAGTTTATAGGATATTAATAAAATTGAGGCAAAGTTGGATCTTTTTATGATATGGAATTTGTTGCAGCAAGTAGCTAGCAATCGTATCAACATCTTTGGAAAATTTGTGAACAAAAATTGAAGAGAGATTCATGATCAATTCAAAAGTAGGAATAAGAAGAAAGGTTAATTACATTTTTAAAAAAATGCTCAGATTCAAGGTTTAGTATCAATTCCGACGTGATCTAAATTTTTAACTGTAACGTAAAAAATGCTTAGTTCAGTACTTGTTAGATATGATTGGATTCAATTTGATTCCAATTATTGATGTGAATTCAAAATGAAAATTCATGTTGAAATCGAAACGAGATTCTTTACGCAACCAACCAAAAGGAGAGAAAGAAATGTAAGGGTAGAAATGGTGTTTTAGGTGTAAAACAAAAGGCGATTAAAGATTTGAAGTATGTTTGGAAAGCAATAACTCATTCCTTTGACCTACACCACCTTCTTCCTTATCTTGCACTCATGTCGTTAAAAATCCCCCAATTTTCACAGATCTAAATCTCAATCAGGGTTTGGAATTTTTATGCTAAGCTCAGATCTCTCCATTCTCTCCGTTACTGCGCCTGAGTATCGCCGGGGAGCAGAATTCTCGAAATGCTGACCAAGTTTGAGACCAAGAGCAATAGAGTGAAGGGATTGAGCTTTCACGCCAAGCGCCCATGGATCCTGGCCAGTCTCCACAGCGGCGTGATCCAACTCTGGGATTATCGCATGGGCACTCTCATTGATCGTTTCGACGAGCACGATGGACCCGTTCGGGGCGTTCATTTTCATAAATCACAGCCGCTTTTTGTCTCCGGAGGTCCCAATTTATTGCCTTTTACTTCCTTTTTTCTGGGTTTTGTATTGAATTTTGTTAATGCAATGTGATCTCTGCTTCGCTTAATGGAATTTTATGTTTAAAGGAGTGATTGTAGTGTTTTGGGTTCTGGATCTGCTGTTTTCATGTTACTTTCTGGTGAATGATTATCGGCAGAATTGGGATGTGTGATTTGTTGCTTATGAGATTTTGATCCACAGTGTTGATTTATGAGTATATTGTTGTTTATCGGATTCCCTGATCACCAACCCGTGGGTTTGAAGTTGCATCAAATCCCATATGTATAAAGATATTAGATCTTTTGCATCTATTTCATCTGGGGCGGATAACTGATTTTCATCTGAGTTTATTGTTTCTGAAGTAATATTGAAGATGTTGTCAAATTCAATCCTGGAATTGATAGATGGTGTTTGTGGATTAGTGCTGATTTTGACGTCAAATAGTCTATTATTGAGGTCGATTGTCATATCCTAAGGGAACTTATGTCTACTGTCTAGTGTTTCATTGGCATGAATTCAACTGGGGATTTTACTATTGCCATAAGCTAATCTAGCTGTTGATGTACTGAATCTATTTATAGGTCTTACATATTATAAAATGTGGTTTCAGGCCTGGTGTTCATTTCTTTTGATTGATTGGCTAGTTGATATATTGTCCATGGACATTTGGTTGAACTTTAGGACTAGTCAGGGTCTTTCTTGTCATGTTAGAGCCTACATTGCCCCCATTTTTTGTATCATCTTATGAATTTACCTGACACAAGTGAAGATTTTAGAGGTTTTTGAATCACTTGTTAAAGATTATCTCAGAAACATAATTCTAATATTCCATTAGATTTGCTTCATTTGGGTTGTTCGTGGATTTATTTCTTGATGTATTCTCTAATTTTGGCCGACATTGGTTTCTGCAGGTGATGATTACAAAATTAAGGTGTGGAATTATAAATTGCATAGATGTTTATTTACTCTCCTTGGGCATCTTGATTATATCAGGACAGTCCAATTTCATCATGAGTATCCCTGGATAGTAAGTGCAAGTGATGATCAGACAATTAGAATATGGAATTGGCAATCACGTACTTGCATTTCTGTGTTAACGGGACACAACCATTATGTCATGTGTGCCTCATTTCATCCCAAGGAAGACTTGGTTGTTTCAGCCTCTTTGGATCAGACTGTTCGTGTTTGGGATATTGGTGCCTTGAGGAAGAAAACTGTGTCTCCTGCTGACGACATTTTGCGATTGTCTCAAATGAACACTGACTTCTTTGGTGGTGTTGATGCTGTTGTGAAGTATGTCTTGGAAGGCCATGATCGAGGGGTTAATTGGGCTTCTTTCCATCCAACTCTCCCTCTAATTGTTTCTGGAGCAGATGATCGGCAAGTGAAAATCTGGCGCATGAATGGTATGGCAGCTTAACTACTTAATAAATTTGCATTCAATGTGTGAAATGTGAATGGTCTTTAACTTAATGTTGGGAAACCACTTCAATTTTGAGGATACATCTTTAGAGAGCAAGCCTTTTGAATCAGTTATGACATTAACATAAAATTTCAGTCATTATTATTTGTTTGTCACATGAAAAAGATGGTGTGGTGCTGGCCAACAGATTAGTTGTCTTATCTTTTTTCTAAATTAGCTAAAGAGATGAATCTAGTTCAGGTTAACTCTAGTTGGTAGGAACTGGTTATTGGACCCCATCAGGCTCAATTTTATTTCAACAAAAACTTTGTTCCAATGTATGTATATCGCTTCTCTATATGCTAAAAAAATTCTAGTTTTGAATATTTAATAAAGACATCTTGATATCGTTTATCAGATACAAAGGCTTGGGAGGTGGATACGTTGAGAGGCCACATGAACAATGTTTCTTGTGTTTTATTCCATGCAAGGCAGGATATCATTGTATCCAATTCAGAAGACAAGAGTATCAGAGTTTGGGATGCTACTAAAAGAACTGGCTTGCAGACTTTCCGGAGGGAGCATGACAGGTTCTGGATTCTTTCTGCCCATCCTGAGATGAATCTTTTGGCTGCTGGTCATGATAGTGGTATGATTGTCTTCAAGTTGGAGAGAGAACGTCCTGCCTTCTCTATCAGTGGTGATTCAGTATTCTATGTGAAGGACAGATTTTTACGTGCTTTCGAGTATTCAACTCAAAGAGATACTCAGCTGATACCAATCCGTCGCCCTGGTTCTAATAGTTTGAATCAAGCACCTCGAACTCTGTCATACAGTCCGACTGAGAATGCTGTTTTGATTTGCTCAGACATAGATGGTGGTTCATATGAACTCTATGTTGTACCCAGAGAGAGCTACAGCAGAGGTGACTCAGTCCAAGAGCCAAGAAGAGGTGCTGGGGGGTCGGCAGTTTTTGTAGCTCGAAATAGGTTTGCTGTGCTTGAGAAGAGCAGCAACGAAGTCCTGGTCAAGAACCTAACTAATGATATAGTGAAAAGGAGTGTTCTACCTATTGCTACTGATGCCATATTTTATGCTGGCACTGGAAATCTGCTGTGTAGGGCTGAGGACAAGGTTGTCATTTTTGATCTCCAACAAAGAACTATAATTGGTGAACTTCAAGCATCTTTTGTTCGGTATGTGGTTTGGTCTCAGGATATGGACAGTGTTGCTTTACTAAGCAAGCATTCAATTGTTATTGCTGATAAAAGGCTTGTACACCGTTGCACTCTTCATGAGACTATTCGCGTCAAGAGCGGAGCATGGGACGATAATGGTGTTTTTATCTATACTACACTGACGCATATTAAGTACTGCCTTCCTAATGGAGATAGTGGAATTATCAAAACATTGGATGTCCCAGTTTATGTAACAAAAATATATGGAAGTACGATCTTTTGCCTAGACCGAGATGGGAAAAACCGTCCTATTATTATTGATTCAACAGAGTACATTTTCAAACTATCGCTGCTAAGGAAGAGATATGATCAGGTTATGAACATGATAAAAAATTCAGAACTTTGTGGACAGGCCATGATTGCTTATCTGCAGCAGAAGGGCTTCCCACAAGTTGCTCTCCATTTTGTGAAGGATGAGAGAACTCGCTTCAATTTAGCCCTTGAAAGTGGCAACATTGAGAAGGCCCTTGAATCTGCTAAGAAGATTGACGAGAAGGATCACTGGTATAAGCTAGGGATAGAGGCCCTTCGGCAGGGGAATGCGGGAATTGTTGAATATGCATACCAGAAAACAAAGAATTTTGAGAGGCTTTCTTTTCATTATCTGATAACTGGTAATCTGGACAAATTATCGAAAATGATGAAAATTGCTGAGGTGAAAAATGATGTTATGGGCCAATTTCATGATGCATTATATCTTGGTGATGTGCGAGAACGTGTTAAAGTTTTGGAGAATGCAGGTCACTTGCCCCTGGCTTATGTAACAGCTGCTATCCATGGGCTCCATGATATAGCAGAGCGTTTAGCTGCTGAACTAGGAGATAATGTTCCTTCTGTGCCTGAAGGGAGGAAGGCTTCTCTTCTGATACCCCCAAGTCCAGTGCTATGCGCTGGAGATTGGCCTCTGTTAATGGTCAGTCGAAGCATATTTGAGGGTTCTCTTGATGAAACATCTAGAGGTGTCCATGAAGATTATGACGAGGGTGTGGATGCTGACTGGGTTGAAGCTCTGGATATTGGTGAGGTTGACAACCTGCAGAATGGAGACGTCAGTATGGTGCTGGATGATGAGGATGTGATCAACGAGAATGATGAGGAGGGTGGATGGGATCTCGAGGATCTTGAACTGCCTCCTGATGCTGAGACACCAACCACAGCTTCGAATGCACGTTCTTCTGTATTTGCTACCCCCACACCGGGAATGCCTGTATCCCAGTTATGGGTTCAGAGATCATCTATTGCTGCTGAACATGCAGCTGCTGGCAACTTTGATACAGCAATGCGTTTACTGAGCCGTCAATTAGGGATATGTAATTTTGCCCCTTTAAGGTCCCAATTTATCAATCTTCACTTGGGCAGTCATAGTTACTTGCGTGCCTTTACTTCAGCTCCGGTTATATCTGTTGCGGTTGAGAGGGGTTGGAGTGAGTCAGCTAGCCCCAACGTGCGGGGCCCCCCTGCCCTTATCTTCAGTTTCTCTCAACTTGATGAGAAGCTCAGGGCTGGTTACAAGGCTACCACTGCAGGAAAGATTGGTGAAGCTCTTCGACATTTCCTATCTATTCTTCACACCATTCCACTGGTTGTGGTTGAAACACGAAGGGATGTGGACGAAGTCAAAGAATTGATCGTCATAGCAAAAGAATACGTTCTTGGTTTACAGATGGAGCTTAAAAGGAGGGAACTGAAGGACAATCCGGTTCGTCAACAAGAACTTGCAGCATATTTCACCCATTGCAGCCTCCAGCCTCCCCACATGAGACTCGCTTTGTTGAACGCCATGATTGTTTGCTACAATGCCCAAAATATGATCACTGCGGCCAACTTTGCTAGGAGACTCCTTGAGACCAATCCAAGTATCGAGAATCAAGCCAAGAAAGCTCGCCAGGTACTTCAGGCCGCAGAGAGGAATCTGAAGGATGCCACAGAGATTAACTATGACTTCAGAAATCCATTCGTCGTGTGTGGGGCCACATATGTACCAATTTACAGGGGGCAGAAAGACGTAACCTGCCCTTACTGCACGACACACTTCGTTCCAACTCAGCAAGGGCAGCTATGTACGGTCTGTGATCTCGCATCGGTAGGAGCTGATGCATCTGGCTTGCTCTGTTCTCCTTCACAAGTACGATAATTGTTCGAACAAGCGATCTTTCACCATTCGACACCCAAGGGAAATATGAGGTAGGAGCTTCAGACTAAGATATTTCACTGGGATCATATATCTATTAAATTTGGCAACATTTTTATCAATCACATCCCTGGCCCTTTCACTCTTGTTTGTTTGTCTCTTATGATTTACAGTTTTTGCCTAAGATTTTCGAATTCAAACCATTATTAACGAGTGTGGGAATTTTAGTGACCCCTAAATGTTCTTTTTTTGCAGGTGTAATAGACATTTCTTGATTCTCACTTTCTGTAAACTTATGCATTATACAAGACTCTAATTATAGCTTCTTCACCTATATGATATGAAAATATGCTACTAATTTCATTCAAGTATGCTTGAAATTACTACCAGATTATTTCTTGTTTATTTTTTCTTTTCCTCTTTCAACAACTCAACTGATTTTCTTAAATCATTAGTGTGAAAGTAATATTAACATTAGATACACATCACATTAGAAGTGTACCCATTAATAACAACTACGAAATATTATCACATCTTTGAGCCATTCAATCTAAAAACATGCCACAAAAAATATGAATCTTCAAATTAATCAAAACTATACTTCTTTTTTGATCATTATTATAATAGAATAAAATAGATAACATGAAAACGCGATCACCAATCCCAATTTTGTAAAGAGTTGGGCCTTGTTGGGCTTGTCAATAGCAGCATGTACAATTTGGTAATTTAAAATGAAGACAGTGACATGTTTGGATGCTTCTTTCCAGAAAACAAACAGCATCAATGGTTGCTTTCCCAAAGATTTGATAATGCTTTATATTATTAGAAGAATAAGATGATGATGTAGCTATAAATTAAATAAATAATTTAAAACCCTAAGTATCAATTAAAATGGTTTTAGGTTGTGAAAAGTGGTTGAAAGTTGAAAGCCATGTGACTTAGCCGCCCAATGCTTCTTTTTATTAAGACACATTATGACTAATAAATACCAATAAACCATTAATAATTTGTTCAAAGACTATAACCTATATATGCTGCTCTAAAATACAAAATCACTACCTAAGTCAAAATTTATTAATTGTTATATGCTGCTATATGAATGACATGCCCTTCCTTTTCTTTTTAACTTAATCATGTTGTTTTTTACACGAAGCGGACCCCTAATGAACTAGATTATGATCACTTATCGGTATTTTCCTTTCAATAATTAGTTTTTCGACGTAAATACATACGTTCACTGTCCACAACTCAAATCTATTTTAAGCTCAACTTTGTTTTGAGAGTTATGAGTTGAGAACTGTATTAGAAAGAGTATTGTGTTTATATATTTTATCTAATTGGGTACTAAACATTAATTTGCATCACAATAAATACTAAACTGTCATTTTATCAAAAAGAGTACCATATATTAGTTTTGTGTTACTTTTCGATGTCTTTAAACAAAAATTCTTTTTTGGGTCTAATTTTATGATATATAGTAATCAAAGCTCAACGTAGAGATCATGAAAGAGCAGTGGCTTGTTTCCATGGTTTGGAAATTCCAATAATTAAGAAAAACATTGAACTTTTATAGAAAAATCTAGAACAAATCTTCATAAAATAAGACGAAAGTTAGATAGAAAAGAGGAAGCAGCTCATTATGAAATTGGATGAAAATTTAAGTTTGATTCATTAATTAGTATAAAATACAAAGATTGTAAGTATGTGATTCAATACAAAAGCATAAACCTAGCACCCGCTTTAATGCTAACTAAAGTTTAACATCCAATTGAATTATTAAAGTGATAATATTTAGTTATTGTTTGTGCAATCAACTCTTTTAAACATGTTTTGGAATAAAACTAAAAACCTTTAGCATGTATAAAATTGTAATATATTAATTTGATAAAACATGAAATGTATAGATCAAGGAATTAATAATAAAATAAATTATTTTAACATTTAAAACATGTACGATATGCTACATAAATAAAGATGTGAAAAAGCTAAGAACATAAATGAACTAATAAAAAAAAAAACATTAATGAGACAGCATGAGTGATGCATATGTGAAGTATATTAAAGTTTTCTGTAGTTTGAGACTTTGAGGTCAAGTTCTTGATGAATAGAGGCACTAAAATAAATAAAACCCTAGCTCTTTTAATATATATATATATAGAGAGAGAGAGAGAGAGAGTTGGACAAGCAATAATAATAACAATAATTATTATATATATATATATATATATAATGAGAAGAAAACTGAAATTTGAAATTAAATTTTGTCAAATGAATGTAGGCATGCAGAAAATGAATGAAATTTGGTTTGAAATGCTTTAAGATAGATAATAAATGAATGTAAGATCTAAAAAAATAAAAATTGTTCTCAATAAGTACTGCTTTATGAGACAAAATTCTGTCTCGAGCTTAATGAATGTGGGCAGACAGACATTAAAGGCATCTCACTACTTGTTTTCTTTATTTTTGCACCAAAGTAACTCAATTTCATATTTTTCTAATTCAATAAATCATAATTAAAACATTTTTTATACAACTTTCTTCTATACATATAAAGAAAACAAACATTGTACTTATAATGATCTTATATATAATATGTATAGACATGGTTTAATTGAATAAATATTTCTCCGTGAGGTGTAACATAAAGTACGTGTATCAGAATATTGCAGTACTTCATACTATGATCTATCTAAAACTCATTCAACATGTTTTCATGTAACTTTATTAAAAATGCATGGCTTAAATTGTACTTACATATATATGTAATGAAATTTATCTGCGTTAAGTATAATTTTGAAAATTAGACCAAAACAACATTGTAATAAAATTTAGCAATATATATATATATATAGATGTATGTAATTGTAAGTATAATAAGAGAATTGGGTTTGGATTGAAAAGACGTATTTGGTTTTATTAGACTCGGGGCTCGATGTCAACACAAGAGAAGACTACTGCCATACATTCAATTTTCCTATTTTACTCTTTATTAATTTCTCACTACTATTCATCTTATATATATATATATATAAATCTTTTTTACTTCTCTATCCTTTTATTCCAATCTATAAAATTTACATTCATATTAAAATTATGACTAATTAATCTCAAAACAATTATTTACATTAATTGTTGATTTGTTACTCACCATTTCGATTAGATAAGATATATGTGAAATAAAAACTATTGAAAGAATGACGCTGAAAATACATAGCATTTAAGGTAGCTTCAATTAATATATATATATATATATATATATATATATAAGTACACATAAATATTCTTATGTGTTTCAATGCAATTTTCATCATGTATTTAATTCCATCATGAATATTGTAGCCAGTCTAAAAAAGTATGATTTCAAAATACAGTAATAATACAACATTTTACTAAGCCTGAAAAATCAGGACCGATCTAGGAATACTATTAACATAAAATCATCATTGTTTTGTTAGAGATAAAATAATTGTATCATCGAAAAAACATATATGAAAGTTTTACTGATATAACTTTGTGAGACATTCGTTCCACAATGTATAAACTCAAACTCATTTTCACAAATTAAATTTTATTTTGTAAATCCGACTTATTTTACAAAATTAGATATGTATGGTGTCACAAGGTTTGCACCATATTAATTTGGCAAGACATCCATGCATGGAAAAAAAAAAAAACCTAAGCTTAACCTCTTTTTGGAAGTGTACGGCGGAACCCATGCACAATGATTTAGATAATTAAATGGATAATTAATTAGTGAGAATTAACCACTTTTTTTTTTTTTTGCTTTATCTTTTTCTATTAAATAAATTAATAGCCTAAAATGGGGAAAAAAAAAAGTACTCATTTTTCCTTTAGTGTGGATAGCCCGTGACTGAAGATCATGAGTGGGTAGGGGTAAGGATGGTCCAACCAAGACTTTTATGTTTCCAATTTTTATATTATTTTATTTATTATTAATTAATATATTGAATATCCACTATATATATAGTTGTAATAATATTATTATCAGTATCAAACGTTAAATATATGTATTTTAGGTGCTTTTGAAGATTTTTGCTTCCTAATAGTATTGATTTAGTGACCATCGAAACAATTACTTAGAAGAATCTTATATTAATTATTTAAACAAGCAATCAAAAAATAATTCAATAGAATCTAAAAACAATTATTAAAGTGTATATTTTTCAAAAAGATAAGAGAAAAATGAAGTAATATATAGTAATATCTAATATAAACACAAAATTTCAAGCCGAAATACATTTGTTCTTGACCTTTTTTTTTTTTTTAAATTCTATTTTTGACCTTGATTGAGTATTCATTTAATTAACAATAGCTTCATTCCTTAATTTATGTCAATAAATGTAAATAAAGTTATAGCAAGTATTGTAACATAGTGGAGTAACAAGTACTTTGTTATTGCATCCATTTATAGTGCATAAATGTTTTATTAACGAATGGTTGAATATTATTAATGAGTCTAACAATCAGCAATTTGCAGGAAGTACTGAATTATATATAAGCTTGATTTAATTATAAAATACACTGAAATAAATATATTTAAATAAAAGTGGAGTATCTTTATTATATGAGTGTGTGTAATCATTTGTACAGTTAATATAAAAGGGGTTGACCTCTAAATAGCCCCAATTATGAGAACATGTACTACTAATATTTCTCAAAAAAATGATTACAATAATAATTAGAGAGTAATACGAGTTATTTTATACAATCTATGCTACTACTCCACTCTACTTTTAAGCAATAATAATAATAATAATAATTCTATTATTAATTCTTTGATTTAATTATTTTTTTCAAATTTGAAAAAAAAAGGAGAAAAAAAGAGAAAGAAAGTGTATTTTCATATATAAGCATTATAGCGTATTTTCCGGAAGGTTAGAAAAGGCCACGTGGCGTAAGGAGAGGCGTTGGATGGGGGTGAAAGGGATGAGATTAGTTTATAGTTTAATTAGTTAATCATTGATCTAATTGGTTATTAAGAAACTGAGAGAGAAGAGATGGAAGGTGGGATTATGGTGGTCTCACTCACTCATCTCCACTCACACTGACCACTGATACAGTCTATCTATTAAGGTAGTATTTTGGTGAGAGAGAGAGAGAGAGAGATGTTACTGTGGGGTCTTAAATTGAGGTTGCAGAGGAGTGGTTGCAGTGGCTGATGGCGGCGTTTGCAGAGCTGTGAACTTTAATGTATCCAACACACTAACACACACAAACTAACAATTCAATTCAATTCTCTTCTCTTGGCTTCTCATCCATTCATTCCAAGAAGAGAGAGAAACTAACACCCTCTTCTCCCTCTTAACCTAAAAAATTCCTAAATTTTGATACAAGAAAAGCTGCAAACAACAAACCCCAGAAAACACACACACAAACACGCACAGAACAGTGTGTCAGCAGCTAGCGGAATTATATATGTATATTTTTATGGGTTTTATACAGGCACACACAAACACATATTAGTACGTCCCATAATTCATCTATTCCATAGCTGCATAGGTAACCCACACAGTCTCTCTCTCTCTCTCTCTCTCTCCTCTCTCTCTCTCTCTGTTTGATATGGATTATTTCTCAAAATTGAGGTTGGATTCAGCTTGTAGGGGTCAAAAATGTCTGGGTTTTTCTCACTAGGTCAAAAAGATAATCAAGAACAAGATCAGCAAGCAGAGATCTATAACAAGGGTTTTCAATTATGGCAGCATTATTACCAATCCCACCAACAAAGACCCCAAGATGCGGGCTTTCCGATCGGGCCCAGTAGCGTCGCACCCGGGCCGAGCAAGGGTGACGAGCCTTCGAATTACAGTTACCGATCAGAAGAATTAGGGTTTCGAGAGATGAATCAAGGGAGAAGTGGAAACGAGATCACAATAAGCTGTCAGGATTGTGGGAATCAAGCCAAGAAAGATTGCGAGCATATGAGATGTCGAACCTGCTGTAAGAGCCGGGGCTTTCCATGCCAGACCCACGTGAAGAGCACGTGGGTCTCGGCCCTCAAACGCCGCGAGAAGCAGCACCAGACCACCAGAGGCGAGACCCTTAAGCGCCTCAGAGACGGCGGCGGAAGCGGTGGCGGGAGTGGAAGTGGAGGTGGAGGAGGTGGGATTCTTCAAACTTGCTTTGCTAATATTGCTATTTCGAAACTGGAACTGGTAGAGTAAATGATCCTATACAATCCATCGAGGACCAAAGTAATAATTCATGCAATTAATTGCAGTAAATATATATCATTTGCGTGCAGTGATGGATGAAATCCAACCTCCATTTTCTACCAACCATACTTTACCTTTCCTTTTCTCTTCACTGTTTCAGAGTAAAACTGACGCAATTTCTCTCTTTTTTTTTTTAAAGAACGAAAATATATCTCAAAGTTGCAGAATGGAGATCTTTTCTTGATTTCCATAAGAGGAAAAAGAAAAAAAAATCATATCTTTATACACATATATGTGTATTTATAGCAAAATTGTTGGTTTTGTGTCTAGGGTTTGAGATGAGCACCCAGTTCCCACCGGAAGTGAACTCTCCGGCGGTTTTCCGGTGCGTGAGAGTGAGTGCAATGGACGAGGCGGAGGAGAGCCTGGCTTATCAGACAGCAGTCAACATCGGAGGCCATGTTTTCAAGGGAATTCTATACGATCAAGGCCCAGAAAGCCGATACCCCGGTGGTGGTGGTGGCGGTGGCGGAGAGGGCACCTCGGGCGGTGGAGGGTCGCAGCCGTATCCACTCGATCTCATAGCGGCGGCGCCGGCCACCACCACCTCCGCCGCCACCACAAGCAACATGAATGTGACGATGCAGCTTGATCCTTCCACCATTTATCCTTCTCCGTTCACCGGTTTCATGTCGGGTACGCAATTCTTCCTACCTCCAAGAAATTAAGAGATTTATATTAGTTTTCTGAGATGGGATTGAAAAGGGTGTAAGAAGAACATCTGGGGTGTAATTTATTATTATTATTTTGTGTTCGAATTTCAATCTTGATTTCGTGCATTTGTTAACGTTTTTGGTCTTATCGACAACCTTTTTTCTTGCTGCTTTTTGTTCAACGATATTGTTTAAGATTTTTTGTGCATCTTGTTATTGATGTCTGTGCTCTCTGCATGTTTTATGTTGTTGTTTTTTTTATATGGTTTTCTTTTCCTTGTCTTTTTTTTTTTTTACACTCTCAACGCCGTTCCTTTCCCTTGTTTTCTTGCTGAATTAAAGGGCCATTTGAACTGATATATTTGATTTGCAAAATCATTTTATTGATCTATTGCTTGAAGCAAATTAAACAAGCTTGTTTGTTTAGGGCATGGATGAACTTAAACAGCATGGATTATTTATACATTGTGTGAAAATCAGCATGAATTTGCAGTATATAGTTGTGATGGGAATGAATGAAAAGGAAAGAAAAGAAATAGGTAGGGATTGAGTTGGCGGTCCATCACTGCAAGTCTTCCATTCAATGGCAAATGTCACTTTATGATTCATTATTCATATCCCAATAAAGAGTCCTTTCATCCTCACATCAACTCCTATATATATATGTATGTATATGTATATACACACACAAATACAAGAAAATACACAAGGCAAAAAGACCCCAAAAAAGAAAGGAGCTTGGAGAAAGAAACATGTAGGAATAATTAAGACTGGATATTGACACATGGATGTGACTCACAGAAAGAATTGCAAGCTGTCATACCTAAATGCTGATGTTTAATGTTTCTGCAGTTATGTGTGTATTATAGAGAGAGAGAGATGCATGCATATATATGTGTTTGAAGAAAATCAGAAATGGAGATGTGGATGTGTATTTGGGGTTAGTGTAAATGATGATGATCTTTTCTTTATAGGATGTATGTATATATGAACAAAAATAATAATAGAAACTCTTTTCCCTAGATTCGAAGTTAGTGTAGCATATGAAAGTTGAATAATCTTTAGAGACAATGACATTTCATACTTCCTTCTTCTTGTTTGATCTGTTTTCTCAGCCTTTCTTCTTCCTTTCATTCTTCTCTCACTCTCTCTACCTACCTATATGGGGTGGGGTGGGGTGGGGTGGGGATGGGGGTACTTCTAATTTAGGGTTCCATTAATGTTATATATATCTTAGTATTTTGGACAAATATATATGGAAACTAAATAAATTGTTTGATTTATTATTTCATGGAATTGAAAAGATGTTTTCTTTGATATGTAAATATACAACTACTATCAATTTTCCTCTCATATTTTCATTAACATATATGCACGGTGTTTTTTTGTATTTTGTGTCTACACTTAGTGGTGTTTGGATCACAAGATTGAAACTATTGCAAGTCAAATTCATTTAAATTAGAGGGTACTTAAAGTATGAATTTTTTCAACATGTTGTTTGTCCTTAGCTTCATGTTCTATATATGTATGGAAGTTTATTACATGTGCAATGTTTTGTTCCATATTATCAGTACAAATAAACTTTAAGAATTGATAAAATCATGATACATATGTATAAATGTCAAAGGATCTCAAACAATAAGTGCATGCATCATTATATATATGTCCTTTTTTTTTTTTTTTTTAACTTGGCTTGTGTTTGAGATTTTAGTTTCTTTGCCTCTCATCTGTTGATGAATAATCTCCTGATTTTTGGACGGTTTATTTGACTAATCTCTATATAAAATCACAAGTTTTCTATATCAAATTTTGATGCAAAATCACTGCTGCAACTCATTTTGTTCTTATTCTTCTGTGTGTTAATATGTTCTAACTGTGGAAAATGAAAAAACAATAGTTGCAAACATGACACTATAGTTTGTGTTTATTATATAAGGTATACATATAAGTATAATTTAGTTATTTTATGTGCACAAATGAAATGACCTTGATGTTTGTGTTTATATATATATGGGTGAAAAATTCATGTTTATATATAATTAACCTTCAACTTATTTTTCTTCGCACGCGTTAATCACCAAATTAGTATCTTTTGTTGAACTTGCAAAACAATTTAAATGAGTTTGAGCTTCACGAATGAATTTTCATCAATTTTTTTAGATATTTGTGTAATGTGTACGCTTCAAGCATTGAATGATCGTCACAATAAGATAGTTAAAAAGTGATTATTAACAAATCCATGGCCATATGTGAAAGAACATATATAACTATGAGGGATCGATGCTTCTTCAATGAGAAGTACTATATTTTTAATTTCATTTTACTGTACTTCATTACGTCAAAATAAACAAAATATAACTTGGATTAAGAGTCACAAACTATGAGATTGGATATGTATATAAGAATATACTCCCTCCATCCTGGTCAAAATTGCCTAGTTTGACCGGACACGGAGATTAAGAAAACACAGTTGACTCTTATTTTTTGCTTGCTTTTCGATTAAAAAAATGATTTTTATACTTTTGCTTTATAATTTCTTTGTCATTTATGGACTCACAAGTTGGATTGGGATAAATAGAAATGACAAGTAGGCAACTTCGACCGGGACGGAGGGAGTATTTCTTAGTTCAACTATCTATTACAACTTGTTTACAAGTTTCAAAGTTCATGAAAATGAAATTAGACAGGCTTGCTAGCTAGTTTTAAAGAATAAAATAATAGGTTAATTTGGAATTCAATTTTGATTGAAATTTTTGAGTAATTGAATATTTGTTGATTGTAGTAACTATGTTGTGAAAAAAGAAGCAAATTAGTAAAAGGGAAAAGAAAGAGCCAAATAGGAAGAATAGGCTTTATATGGATAGATTAGGTACTGCAGACATGTGAGGGACACTCGCGCGTGCTCTCTCTCTCCTAACTCTCTCTCTCTTCTTTTGCATGTAACTAAATATCTAAGTCTTTTGAAAAATGACAATCTGGAATATATATATAATGAGGAATTGTACCAAATACTAATAAAAAATATAAGCAATTGACTTTATTATTATTTAATTTAATAAAAATATTTTTCTATTATAAAAGATAATAAAGTGACATTTTCTACACTATTTCAACTCGGTCATGGACAAATGATTGAGTAATGATCGAGTGATGATATATTCTATTTATTTATACTATTATTTAACAATTGATTTATCCAACAAATCATATAAATTGATAAAAGTAATTAAATTGATAAATGAGGCTCAATTAATAGAAAAAAAATGTGGATCGTTTAATTGAATGATTTTAGGTATATTAAATTGAAATTGTTTGAAATTAAACTAGCCATTGTAAATAATTAAACAAATTTGCGATTAAACAAATTAAAC
The DNA here is from genome assembly GCA_005771605.1 of Scutellaria baicalensis. Classification (NCBI taxonomy): domain Eukaryota; kingdom Viridiplantae; phylum Streptophyta; class Magnoliopsida; order Lamiales; family Lamiaceae; genus Scutellaria; species Scutellaria baicalensis. The sequence goes on from CM016728.1 coordinate 13,943,517, forward strand.
AAATTCCCAATTTTTTAGGATTTACTCGAACCACTATGTGAAATACATAGTGGTTCGAGTAATAGTGTAAAAAACCAATTTTTGTTCAATTAATCGAACCACTATGTCAAATACATAGTGGTTCGATTAATTTTGTAAAAAACCAATTTTTCACTATTAATCGAACCAATATGTCAAATTCATAGTAGTTTGATTAATAGTGTAAAAAATCATTTTTTGTTCAATTAATCGAACCACTATGTCAAATACATAGTGGTTTGAATAATTTTGTAAAAAAAACCAATTTTTTCACTATTAATTGAACCAATATGTCAAATTCAAAGTGGTTCGATTAAATTAAATTAAATTGAACGAATCACTCCAATTAAATTGAACCAAATTCAAATTGAATTAAAAGTGGAGTGGTTCGATTAAACAATTAAAAGTGGTTCGATTAATCAAAATGAAAGTGGTTCAATTTGAATTAAACCAAATTTAATTGAATTAAACCAAATTGAATTAAGTGAATTTGATTAATCGAATCACTATTGGGTGCAATTGAAGTAATCGAACCACTTTTACAATACTTTTCATAGAACCACTTTTACAATACATTAATCGAACCACTTTTACACATTGAAGTAATACATTTCATTTCATTTAACCACACATTGAAGTAATACATTTCATTTCATTTACACATTGAATTCAATTGTTTAGTAATCAATAGTGGTTCGATTACACTATTACAAATCCATTGTTTAGTAATTTAATGTTAATAAATGTATGTATATATAATACTATTTATATGTAATGGTTCGATTACTAATTAATATATGTAATTGAACCACTATAATACTATATCCATACATTAAACCATTTTTTGTTTAATTAATCGAACCACTATGTCAAATACTAAACGTACAATGGATTTGTAATAGTGTAATCGAACCACTCTACCACTCCACTTTTCATTTAATTCAATTTGGTTTAATTCAAATTGAACCACTTTCATTTTGATTAATCGAACCAGTTTTAATTGTTTAATCGAACCACTATTACATTAAAAAAACACAAATTAATCGAGCCACTATATGCCACTATTGATTAATTTGTAATAGCGTAATTTGTATTTGTAATAGTTTAATTAATGGATATAGTATTATAATGGTTCGATTACATATATTAATTAGTAATCGACCCATTACATATAAATAGTTTGTAATAATCGAGCCACTATTATTAAATGTATGTATATATAATACTATAATAATCGAGCCACTATTATTAAATGTATTACAAACTTAGTGGCTCGATTATCAAATACACTTAGTGGCTCGATTATATATACATTAGTTTATTTTTAAATACTTTTTATAGAACCACTTTTACAATACATTAATCGAACCACTTTTACACATTGAATTAATACATTTCATTTCATTTCATTTCATTTAACCACACATTGAAGTAATACATTTCATTTCATTTACACATTCATAGTGGTTCGATTAATAGTGTAAAAAATCAATCTTTTTTCAATTAATCGAACCACTATGTCAAATACATGGTGGTTAGATTAATTGTGTAAATAACCAATTTTTTCACTAGTAATCGAACCACTATGTAAAATTAATAGTGGTTCGATTAATAGTTTAAAAAACCAATTTTTGTTCAATTTATCGAACAACTATCTCAAACACATAATGGTTCGATTAATTGTGTAAAAAACCAATTTTTTCACTATTAATTGAACAATTGAATTGAAACAATGACTCAATTAAACAATTTGAATTCAATTATTTCAATTAAATTGAACAATTTAATTGAAACAATGGCTCGATTAAACAATTTGAATTCAATTACTTCAATTAAATTGAACAATTTAATTAAAGCAATGGCTCGATTAAACAATTTGAATTCAATTACTTCAATTTAATTGAACAATTGAATTGAAACATATAATTTAATTGAACAATTGAATAATTTAATGGAGTGGTTCGAGGACTACATAAATTAATTGAAATTAATCGAACACTAAGTGGTTCGAGTACATTTAAAATTAATTATACTACATTTAAATTGAACATATTGTAATAATGTAAGTGGTTCGAGTACATTTTATTATCGAACCACTATTGTAATAATTTTTCCTTTAAATAATTAGTGGTTCGTGTTATCAATTTGGATTTGATAAATTGGATTTGATACATATTGGATTTGATAAATAAAATTTACTTTAATACATAATTTACTTTAATTATATAATTTATAATTTATATTCACTATTAATCGAACCAATATGTCAAATTCATAGTGGTTCGATTAATAGTGTAAAAAATCAATTTTCTAGGATTTACTCGAACCACTATGTAATATACATAGTGGTTCGATTAATAGTGTTAAAAACCAATTTTTGTTCTATTAATCGAACCACTATGAATATTAAGTGAATGGTTCGATTAATTAAGTGAATGATTCGATTACTATTTTAATGAATGGTTCGATTACTATTAATTAATTGAAACATTTCATTTTGATTAATCTAACCACTCAAAATGAATGATTATTTGAAGTTCGATTAAATTTCATTTGGTTCGATTAAACAATGAATGACAATTTAATTATTAATTATTAATTCAATGAATGATTAATCCAGCCACTCCTTTAAATTGAATGATAGTTTAATTATTCTATTAATAATGGCTCGATTAATCATTCTATTAACAATATATAATTAAATTGATATAGTTTAATAGAATGATAGTTTAATAATTCAAATAAAACAATGGCTCGATTAATCATTCATCGAGCCATTGTTAATAGTGGCAAGGATGTTCAAACGGTTCGGCGGTTCCGGTTTCGGTTCAAACCGCCGGTTCGGCGATTCCGGATTGGTAGAACCGAAACCGAACCGGTAGGTGACCGGTTCCGGTTTCGGTTCCGAACCGCCGGTTGAACCGAAACCGGGCGGTTTGGCCGGTTCCTCTTTTTTTTTTTTTGCATTTTTCTTGTTCATTTTGATTTTGCAACTCCGAATTTGTTTATTAATGTTTGTTTCGATATAACTCATGACTGAAATAGACTAATAGAGTACACAAAATCGAACCGGCACAAATGTTTTCATTATAAATTGCAAAATTATTACAAGTTATACAATTTCTAAGTTTCTAACCTAATGATTGCAATTCTAATGAATTTATAATCTTAATTCTAATCTATTAGACTATTACAAACTAAATATATCTATTACAATTACAAAAGTTTATCTAAAGATTAAAGAGAAGGGGAAAAAATTGAAAAAGCTTGAGTTTTATTCTAAGTTTGGAAATGAAATTCAATTCCAAAATTATAATGAAATTGCCTACGTATCCTTAATTTGAATCAAATTAAGGAATCAAAACCATTATTCCTTGGCAATAATGGTTAGAATAGGATACATGATGGTCCTTCGTGACCACCACTTCAACAAATCACTTGAAGTCTCAAAAGCAATAGATTCATAAGTAACACTTAAATAAGAGTCTAACTCTTGGGTAGGGTTACCTCTAGATCATTTTTGTATCCTAATGTCATAAAAAAATTAAAAAATTCAAAAAATTCAAAAAATAAAAATAAAAATTGTAAAAACCGACGGTTCGAACCGTCGAACCACCAGTTAAACCGCCGGTTCACCGGTTTGCAAAAATTGGAACCGGAACCGGAACCGGAACCGCCCCCGACGGTTCGCGATTCCGGTTCGGAACCAAAACCGGGTCAACGGTTCCCGGAACCATTGACCGGCGGTTCGAACCGCCCCGGTTTCGGTTTTCGGAACCGTTTGAACGTCTTTAAGTGGCATCCATAGAAATTTGAATTCAATTGTTTAATTAATAATTAATTCAATGAATGATTAATCAGCCATTGTTTAATTCAATTAATAATTAATCAATCATTCATTTAATTGAAACAATGAATTAAACAATTTAATCCGACCACTAGTACTCATAATTAATGCACTAGTAATGTTAATCGAACCACTAGTCATAATTAATGCACTATAATGTTCGATTAACATATATAGTTAATTGTAGTTCAATTACTATAAATATAAAACATAGAAATTATAGTTAATTATGGATGCCACTATTATTTAAAGGAACCGCTATTATTTAATGCAGTAATCGAACCACTATTATTTAAAGGAGTGGTTCGATTAAATACACTAAATAGTTTAGTTATTTTATACACATTAAATATTATATGCACTAAATATTATATAAACTAATGCACTAATCGAACCACTAGTATTTAAAGTGGATTTTCAATTCAATTAATAACTATATATAAAGTGGTTCGATTAATCAATTCAATTAATAACCAATTCAATAAATCAAAGTGGTTCGAGTATTGAATTAAATTAAAGTGGTTCAATTAAATTAATTAATCAAAGTGGTTCGAGTATTTGACATAGTGGTTCGATTAATAGTGAAAAAATTGGTTTTTTTACACTATTAATCGAACCATTATGTATTTGACATAGTGGTTCGATTATTCAATTAAATTTGGTTTAATACACTATTAATCGAACCACTATGTATTTTACATAGTGGTTCGATTATTCATTTAAATTTGGTTTAATACACTATTAATCGAACCATTATAAATTATATAAATTACTAATTAATCGAACCATTATAAATTATATAAATTACTAATTATATATAATTATATAAATTAGTGATTAATTAGTGGTTCAATTAAATAAATTAATTAGTTGTTCGATCAGTTAATTAGTCGTTCGATTAAATTTTCTATTAGTGGTTCGATTAGTTAATTAGTGGTTCTAATAAATTGAATTAATTAATTAGTGACATAGTAAATTATATAAATTAACTAGTGGTTCGATTAATTAGTGACTATTAATCGAACCACTGTGTATTTGACATATTGGTTCGATTATTCATTTAAATTTTGTTTAATACACTATTAATCAAATCAATATGTATTTGACATAGTGGTTCGAATAGCCAATTAAATTTGGTTTAATATACTATTAATCGAACATCATTTATCAATTTAATCACTTTTATCAATTTATATGATTTGTTGGATAAAATAATTGTTAAATAATAATATAAATAAATAGAATATATCATCAAGCAATCATTAATCAATCATTTCTCCATGTCCGAGTCAAAATAGTGTAGAAAATGTCATTTTATTATCTTTTGTAGTAAAAAAATATACATCAAAATCAACGATGTTAAAAAGTTATTTCCTTGAAAAAATGTATTTAGTATGGGTTGGGCTCTCTCTATATAATATAGTAATAATTTATTGGATCAAGATCATGAATCTGTGGATGCAAATTTCTAGATTGCTCTGCTTCTCCTTTTTTATGTTGACTTTGCATTTGAATAGTGGAATAATTATTGATGGGACAGAGGCCATTTATAGCCTATTTGCTATAAATTAGGACAAATAAAACTCCCCATATAATTTTATCCCAAATTTAACCAAATTCTTAAATTTTATCTCAAATATACTCACTTTTGAATTTGTCAACTCAATAAAAAAATACACAGTATGACAATCTCTGATAAAAAGCAGCAACTTTTGACCAACTTTTGATTGATTTTGACTGGGTTGGGCCAACTCTTTCTCTCTCCTCATTTCCACCCTTTTCGTGTAGTGAAGGCAGATTAGGGCAGCACATTTTTTTTCTCTCTCTCTCTCTCTTCTCTCACCACAGCGCCGCACTCACCCCTCTCTCTTCTTCCTCTCTCAGGCGGCCGGCGCACCCCTCTCTCTCTCTCTTTTCTCTCTTCTTCCTCTCTCAGGCGGCCGGCATCTTCACTGTTTCAGTGAAAGTTTTCGTGTAAGTTGACTCTCATCTTTTCGTGTAATTTTGTTTTCGTTGAAAATCGTCAAAGGTTGAATTTGACACAGTTTGGATTCGATTTTCAAATTGGAGGTTGTATTAGAAGCAGTTTTTGTGTTCGATTGTCATGGATTTCCAGGTATTTATTTGATTTTTCTGCCATATATTAAAATTAAGATTTCTCTGCCATATATGTGATTTCCAGTATTTGATTTTTCCAGTTTTTATTGGATTTCCAGTTTTTGAGGCCGGCATATTTATTTGATTTCCAAGTGTTGATTCGATTTGGTTGGGTGATTTTTCTGTCCTGTTTTTTATTCGATTTGTCTTGTGATTGTCTTGTGATTTTTCGATTTTGTAGTTTACGAAAACACTGCTATTTGTACACGAAAACCTTGCAATTTGTAGACTACACGAAAACCTTGCAATTTGTAGACAACACGAAAACCTTGCAATTTGTAGACTACACGAAAACCTTTGATTTTCTGCACTACACGAAAACCCTTGATTTTCTACACTACACGAAAACTTTGCAATTTCTGCACTACATGAAAACCCTACAATTTTTGAGCACTACACGAAAACCATGCAAGTTTTGAGCACTACACGAAAACCCTTGATTTTTTAGCACTACACGAAAACCCTGCAATTTTTGAGCACTACACGAAAACCCTTCAATTTTTGTGCACTACACGAAAACCCTGCAATTTTTTAGCACTACACGAAAACCCTGTAATTTCTCAACTACACGAAAACCTAAAAAAGGCCTACTCGAAAACCCATGTTTGCACTTGTTATACGATATTCGTAATGTCTATAGAATATGTTTTTCTTGTATTAATTAGTGTTTTCGTGTAACTCTGTTTACTTAGGCATTGTTGGTGTGTTTGGGTATCCACACCAAGGTTTTTTTATTTGTATCCAATGAAATTTGGCTATTTAGATTTATATAAATAAATTAGTTAGAAAAATAACATGGGACATTTGTTTTGGTAATGTATCGTTGCACATAAATTAAAGTCATTAGTGTAGATAGAAATGAAAATAATACTTAGGCTTCAAATGATTATAAAAATACCCTTTGTAAGTGATGCCGAAAAATTTAAAGGGAAATATATTATTTTTTTTTAATACAGTGGGAGTGGGTTCGAGTGGATTGTCAGCGCCAGATCGCGTATATAAATGGATATACGCGGTTTAAGGTGTTGGGTGAGATTGGGACAGAGCTGAGAGAAGTGGATGATGATTGTGTATCGGATTTTCTCCGTACATGTTTCGGACACTTCTTGTTATGGCGGAACGAAGGAGAGACATGCAGGTCATTTTTACATGTCCTGATGAGTCGCGATGTTCGCCTGACGCATGATAGGATGGGAGACAGATATTTCATGATCGGAGAAGATCGTTTATGCCGATTTGGAAGGAGAGAGTTCTTTCTTGTCACCGGCCTACGATTTGGAGACTCGGAGTTCAGTCCATCCGGGGTTCACGGTCCACCGTCGTCTGGTCTATACATTCGAGTCGCTCATGGAGGCAGTCCTCGCATTAGGGTACAAGATCTTCTATACAGATTTATTGCTGGGGAGTTTCGTGACAGTCGTCGGGACTCGATTTTAGTGGCGAAGATCCTCGTCTTGTATAGTTTCGTCCTTGAGAAAGATTTACTGAAGACTTACGTGGAGGATTGGGTGTGGACTCTGATCGACCATGATGATGCTTGGGAGACGTTTCCCTGGGGCAAGTTCAGTTATCTCAACCTGATGCGGTGCATGGATAAACTTCCTCAGAGCATCCCACAACAGACTGGCCCTAGGCCTTACACGTACCACTTTTACGGGTTCTCCGCTGCTTTATATGTGAGTAACGCTTTTATATGCGTGGGTTGTTCGTAAATCTTAAATTGTGTAAGTGTTAAAACGTTTTTGTCTTAGTCTGATTTGGGATGATTTTACAGATATGGGCATACGAGGCTATACCGGTTACCAGCACTTTCGCTGGCCGTCGCATTGATACAGGACACCAGTTTCCTCGCTGTCTGAGGTGGGCCACGAAAAGGTCTGACATCGATGTTTTACAGTCGCTTGAGGGTCAGGTGAGAATTATTTTCAACCCATACAATCTTATTTAATAATGTTACATATATATATATATATATTACTTGATGTGTCATCTTTTATGTTAGGTTGTATGTTTTGGGACACTTGAGCCGACCCCTGAGGAGCTTAATCATCCTCTTTGGGGTTTGACAGACCATGATCTGTCATAGGGTGTTCAGCCAGTTGCCCCCTATACTGGACGGCCTACTTGGCCTAGCCAACAGGCTGGCCCATCTCGTCGTCAGGCTCATGGCTCGACCGCTGACCATGCTGAGTCCAGTATGTCTACTGCCCGTAGGACTCGTCGGAGCAGGCCTTCTGATGCAGCCCCGACCCATGGGCCAGAGCCTCCAATCATTTAGGCGGAGGCTGAGGCGGTGCGTGTTAGACCGAGTCGTCGAAGGTGTGCAGACATTCCACCATCCTCGGTACCTGAGCCTGAGCAGCCAGCGTCATCTATGCCTCAGTCCACTTATCCAGACATTGGTATGGGGGGTTACACTCCCAGTGTTCCTTATAGTCCGAGATCAGAGTTTCAGCATAGACCGGAGCTTACCCGTCATAGGACGTCTTTCCCCACACAGATGCCCGACCAGTATGTACCGATTCATGACATGTTCAGTCAGCTCACCCTGCATATTGACAGACGTTTTGGAGAGATGCAGACGTTCATGGGTGATCGGTTTACGCAGTTCGATCGTAGGATCGATCAGCTGGATGAGAGGATTGGTCATCTAGATCAGAGGTTCGATCATCTGGAGTCCGAGTTGCCATCGATTTTCCCTGACCAGCTACGCACCTATTTCGGCCACGCACCACGAGATCAGTACGAGCCCCCTCACGGTGGACCATGGGCGAGTTGGCCTGATGATGGGCCGTCGCACCGACGGGATGCAAACCATGAGCCATCCCAGTATGGTGACGCGCCTTCATTTCACGATGACCTTGGTCCAGATACGCATGGTCACGACCATTCAGAGGACGCCTGTGACGCACAACCGATCACAATGATAGTTCCCTTTGTAGATACGCATCGTGATCAGCCATCACATCATCAGTCGGCGTACGTCGATCCTGGCCAGAGTTTCCATACACCTTCCCATGAGCCTAGACAGGGAGACGATGAAGGCATGCGTGACACTAGTGCTGGCATCCGCCATGTCCGACGTCGTCAGCCATCTCAGTACTTGATGAGTCCGTTCACTAACCTGAAGTGTATGCGACGGGTTGACGTGACCTTCGATGATTTTGAGGCGTGGCTCCAGCTCGGTGAGATGGCCGATAAGTAAGTTTTTCATCACAATTTTTCCTTTGCTATTCTAATGTTGCACTTCATAATATTTATTTCTCTAATCATTGCAAATAATTTTACAATGCAGGCGCAATGTTGGGGTCGACTTTGTAGTTGGGCCGGAGTTTTTCACCCCAATTATGGACCCGCATGGACAGTTGGACATTTTAGTATGGTAGTGTGTTTCATTTTGTAGTATTTGCATAACAATTCGTTGCATTTAGGCCTAAATCTGAAATGCATCTTCATTGGTTGTTCTGAACAGCAAATCGACGCGTACCTTGACATCATACAGTCAGCACCCAGGTGGTTGGAGCTCGATCGTACGTACGAGGTCAAAAAGTGGGGCCAAGTTCTTTCGGTCTTTTTTAATGTGGGTACATTTTGTATTCTTTTGTCATTTCACGTTTTTTGGTCACCCAGAGAAGCCGATTATAACATTGTAACGTGTATGTCGTTTGCAGGAAACTTGCAAGGAAATTTGGGTGGTCAAGCATAGAAATGATCCACCAGGCTTCAATGCCTATGTTGAAGAGGTCAGAGAGGAGTTCACCCCGCATAAGCTGGATCGACTGGTGCCCTTTGTACGAGGCTAAATACCCGGATGGAGGCGTCTCAAGGACTGGAAGGATATTAATCAGCCAAGTATTCCCCTTTTTTTTTGTCCCTTTGATGTTCACACATTGATATGACGACCAGCTGACATCATTTTGTGCTCATTCAGCTTTTTACAGTACTGAACCTCGACGGACACTGGGTCGGTGCAAAGATTGATCTGTACGAGAAGTCAGTTGTGCTATTCGACAGCTTACGACACACATGGGATAAAGACTTGACCGACCTGCGTTTGAGGCAAACAATTCCATTGCGTCGGATTTTGCCCAGACTTCTGTAGTACTGTGGCTGGCATGAGGCTATCGAGATGCACTCATACTCGCCAGCCCAGTTCTACTGTCTCAGTGGGAGGCCAGAGGTGTGCTATAGACAAGAGGACCCAACCAGTTGTGGTGTCTATGCGTTGAAGGCCGTCGAGAGTGCTATGACGGAGGTTTTTCCGAGGCCAGAGATCATCCACGGGATATGGGGCATGAGACGACTCATTGCACACACTCTTTATAAGTTCTCAGCTGATCCTGAGTTTGATGATTGATGTAGTCCGATAGTCTATACATTAGAAACAAACACTGAATTTTTTACATTACCACTTTTCACTCACAGCATAAGTCGATTATTTTACATGCAGTCCTACTGTTATCCTGAAATACCGTGCTTTTTACATAGTTCCACACACTATCTTTAAAAGACACACTGTAATTGTTTTTCACCCAATTTTAATAATCAACACAGAATGATGCCTACTCATCGTACACAAAGCGTTGACTCTCTATGAAAATTAGACACTTTCGTTTCGTGTGGCTCTCAGACCCACATACAGAGCATTTTTTCTTTCTTCGCCGACTCTGCTCGCCACCTAAATCAGGTGTGCTATGATCGAATGCCTCCTGCGCAGGAGGTGGACGATGTCTAGAACTCAAAATTTCGGCAGTGGATGGAATCCGCCTCCCTCTTGGACGATCAGCTTACCTGGGCTTATCGGGAGGCAGACAACATGTGTTCAACGTCTCTTCAGAAACGACCCAATCAGCTGGGTCGGGCACAGGAAGCACCTCAAGTTCCCACATACCAACCAATGACGTCGTCCAATAGAACTGATGCACGTAGTTGGATATGGACTCCTTCGCGTAACTATTTAATAGAGATATTGATTAGAAAGTGGCTTATAATAAACATGTACAATTACTATGGTAAATCTAGATTATGTACATATCTTTACCTGATTGCAACACAAGCGTGAGAACATGGTATCAAGTCGAGTTGGAAAACCCTGCAAGTGCAAGAATTGTTGGAGAGATCGACAATGAAATTCTTACCTTGATGGGTGATCTTGAACTTCTGTCGCGACAGCTTACTCACTTGCATTGCACGGCCAGCCTTCATTGAATTTTGGAGTCGTTCATGGACCGACTTTGTAAGAGTGTGTTCGCGTTCCTCAGCAGCAGATCTTCTTTCATAAAACCACTTTTCGATGACGCGTCGGGCACATTCAAGAAACGAACAAACAGGGAGCTTTCGGCCCCAGACTAACCTAGAATTCCATGACTCGACGGCATTCGAGGTCATGAAGTTATATCTTCGAACTGGGCACTTCACACGCGACCATCTTTCGGGACTAGCCTTTCTTAAGGCATCGACAGCGCCTGCAATGTTTGAGGATGCGAGAGTGTCCATATACCTGCAGAAGATGAAACGACAAAGTCAGAATTAAAGATGATGTAACAATTCACGTAAAACTTGGATACCGGGGTCGTACCTGTCAAAGTCGGTTGGATCATAACAATATGCGGCCAACTTGAACAGCCCAACCAAATGCTTTCCATACTTGGCCAGATTTTGCTGCAAATGATAACAACATAGTTCGTGCATGGCATCGGGGTATACGGCTCGCACGGCATTCGTGATGCTTTTATGTTGATCGGAGATAATTAACAGTTGGTCAGGGCATCCAAAAGCTTCTCGAACTTGTGTTAAGAACCAAGTCCATGACTCATCATTCTCCACACTACCTATACCGGTTGCTAACGGGAAAATCTGATCATTCCCATCCTTGGTAACAGCTACGAAACCGATTCCTTTATATTGACCTTTCAGGTGACAGCCATCTACGACTATAACTGGCCTTGCATAACTTTGGAACCCCTGAATAGAAGCTGCCAATGCGAAGAAGACAAATTTGAACTTACCATCATAATCAGTACTAAAGGACGTGTACGTTCCCGGATTTACAGCCTTCAACACCTCTAGATAAGATGGAAGCATCGAAAATGACAACTTCGGATCCCCATAAGCCCTAGTCATCGCATGCCGTTTTACCCTAAGAGCCTTTTTGTAACTGACCTGTAAACCATGACGATCGTTCATCTCTTGCATAATGCCGCGAGTATTCAACTGGGCATTCTCATTTCGTAGTGTATCAACGAAACACTCTCCAATAAGACTAGCTGGAAGCCTTCGTGTGGCACTACTAGTTAGGTCCAACGAACACGAATGTTGGAGATCAATCTTCGAAATTTTCCAAATCCCATGTTTTTCAGAGGCATGCATCTTGAAGGGACAAGTTTTAACGGCACACTTTACATACCACCGGTGTTTTTCGGATCTCTCCACTTTGTAAGCAAGTTGATTTTCAAGATGGTACATGCCAACTGCCTTTTGCAATTCAACTTTGTTGTTGAAGCAAGAACCTTTATGGAGCATATGTGAGGCAGACACATGAGTGGAAATCTCAGAAGGACCGGCTGGATCAACAGCACCATGGGCCATCTCAGGGATAAACCACCAACGCTCTAAGGCACTGATGCTCGATGCCCTGTGACTGCTTTGAGCATGCCTTTCTGGTTCAATAACAGAAGACTCATTTACAGGGTCACGCCGTCCAATGTATGTTATAAACGCCTCACGCTCCTCAGTCTGCTTCATCCAATAGCGCTACAACCTCTGCATCTAGCTCGAAATCAGTATCTCCATGACAGCTCTCATATGCCTCATTTTGTTCAATGCAAGTATCTACAAACATTACGGGTTCACATACCGTAAAACTTGGATATATTGAGTATCATGAAAAATAATACACTATTTAAGTAGATTAAACACGGGATAGCATACCGTCATGAATTCCTGGGTTGTAGTATCCATGTTCGGGCACTTCTTCCTGACATATTTCATTTTCTTCCTCCGGATGTGGGTACTGACGTAGGGCATAATCGATTGGTGATTGGTTTAACTCAAGAAAGTCAAATCCCCAAGCTGGCCTATCATCAACCAGACCAGTGGATAAAGATGGGCCGTGCGCCCACACATCTTGAGTAGGTAAACTCCATTTAGCATGAAATTCGTGGTCGCTTTGTAGCCCAACTGGAATGTTTGAACAGTCACCAAATGGATGATCGGTGTACTCAAATCCAACATTAAAACCTGAAATTGAGGAAGGATCATTGCCTGCGTGGCTCTGACCACCCGTTTGGAATACCGAGCCGGTTGATGGTCCAACATTTACACTTTTAAGTGTAACAAATACAACGAGAATGTCATCGATCATGGACAATACACCAGCTAGATCTGTATCGTTCTTAATTTTCTTTCGTGTAACCATACCATTAATCTCAACTAATGAGTGGATGACATATCCCCACCACTCTTGAGCACGCACAACTTCATCAATTTTTTCAAACAACTCCTGATATGTAATTTTTTGAAGTTTAATCACTTTTCTTGATCCACTCTTGTACTCTAAGCCTTCCCAGTATCCACCAAACCATACTACAACAGTGCTAAAACTCATCTTTGCCACTACAGGAAAACAGTATATGGATACAACCTGGTTCCAAAACATTAAAAAATTCAACCTATATTCAAAATATTTAATATAAGATACGCATGGACATTTCTTCTTCCTTCTTTATATAATCTACTAATAAAAGAAAGTTTACAATCCTATTTATTTCTTTATCTATATGTGTTGACACATTTCACATTTGAACGTATATGCTAGTTAAACTTTGAACAATACAGCATATAGATAATATTTTGAAATAATTGGGTTACATTCTTCGGGAGAAGAAAACCATACCAAACGAAAACAATAAAATATCAAAATTTTAACATGAAAACAGGAAGACTTTTCGTGTAACCCCTAAATTTAGGGGTTACACGAAAACCCCATTGCATTATGAGGCTACACGAAAACTTTAAAGTTTTCGTGTAGCCCTTGCTTTGTCACTACACGAAAAGTCCCACATTTTAGTTTTGACTATTTCAACATGTCGGGTTTTCGTGTAACCCAGAAATTATGGGTTACACGAAAACTTTTTTTTTTTTTTTCTTTTGCTCAAATTATCACCTCAACACATAATTTACGAAAAACATTATACTTCAAAAAATAACACATATTGCATGGAAGAGATTAAAATATAACACTAACCATTACGTGTTCGACGAAAATCTCCAAAAAGTTTTTCCCAATACTTGTGACAATGTGAGGTAAGGATGAAATTTTTTGACAAGAAAATTTTGCGATGTGCAGCACGTATTTATTAACAATTTTGGCATTACTGTGCACATGTGATATTAAAAATCAGCTTTTATTTCAGCTTTTTCATGTAACTTTTCGTGTCATTTAAAAGCATATATACACTTTTCGTGTGATTTTGGGAGTAAGTTCACGTGGTCATGTAACAGAGGAAAGAGAAAATCACTTTTCGTGTGATTTTGGGAGTAAGTACACGTGGTCATGTAACAGAGAAAAGAGAACAAAGTTTTTCTTTTCCTGATGATTGGTATCAAAGGCCATATTTGACTTTGGAGAAAAGTGGGTACTTTTGACCTTATTTCTTAAAAAGTGGATATATTGGTGGAAATATATAGTGGGGGTTATTTTGTTCCTATTTTTTAGGAAATAGGCTAATCATGGTCATTTCTTCATTCTTGATTTAGGAACAAATGAATTCCCATCACTAATTCATTTCAATGTCTACGACCTCTACGAATAACTTCTATTCTATTATGTTTCACTTTTTTTTTAAATGGATTTTTCATAGATACTATCAATGAGCTCTACCTCTTATTATCTTGTTTCATTAAAATCGGCTCTCATTTCACTTAAGATTCATGCACACAATTTGATTAGTGTTTTCAATTTCATAAATCTCATCATTATTCATAAACAAATAATATTATAACCGAATTCATTATTTAAATACTTTCTTGCTTTTCCAAAAGTGTTCTATGCTATCTATGACTAACTATATTTCAAAGAAACTAACAACTATCTGTTTGGTGCTCAAGGAATTTGGGATGAACCAAATGTATAAGCAAAGTCGATGTATATATATATATATATATCTGATACATCCATATTAATTGAAGATGAATAAGCTGAAACAGTACAACATTGATAACATCATCTATATACACATGATCATACTTGATACTGATATTGCAGGTATCATCTATGAAAGCCTAAAGAGCAGACATTGCAATATACTATTTACACAATGTCTGTATAATGCAAGCTACTTTAACTTACCACATCTTTATTGCACGAATTTGATCGATTACAGTGGCGTAGTATGGATAGAAGTAACGGTTGAGACCATAGACTCCACCCCACAAATGTCGCTGCCCCTGCAGATCTTGTAGTACCCATCCTCTCCCCAGCTTTCTCCCCACGAATTCTTGATGATCCAGTAAGGCTTGTCCTTGAGACGAAGAGGAGCATAGCCAGCAGCACCATATCCCACGAGGACAACTGCGTGATCCAATGATTTGCCACAAATATAAGGGCACGAGACTCCTCCTATGTATGTTTGCATCCAAAGTGCATTGATCCCCACTGCAGCACATGGAAATACAGTCAGGTTTAGTTCATTAAATTTTCTTGAAATTATTAGGAAAAGATGATGATGATACCTGCAAGAGGACCGTGCTTAACCAGATTTGCTGCAATTTGATCATCATCTATAGAAACCACGCTAAAGTTTGATACACTTGCAGCGATTTTGTTCTTGTTGAATTTGCAAACACCATCCCTCCCCGTGTAAGGATAGTCTTTCTCTGTCTGGAGTCCACCAGCTTTGAGCGTGTATTCAAAGGCATTGTTCATCAGTCCACCGTTGCAACCTGAATCACAGGAACCATATTCTTCTGGATCGCACTGTGGACAGAGAGAAGAAGGTTTCTTAGTAAACCAGCAAACTTTGAACATTCATGAGCTCAATTTGCAACCGGTGATGATAAGTCAGTATGGTTTAAGGGTAGTACAAAATGAACGTGCAATACAGAGTTCACTATACTTCAACATGCTACATCACATACTGCGTCGTTAAGACAACGTCAAGATTGAATACTTCACTCTGGAGAAACACAAGAGAAGAAGTTTCTAAAGTCCAAAACATCTCGAATGACAAGTATGAAACAGTAAATATATATCTTGAACATCACATTTGCAACTCAGCTCAAGTAGCAGGCTCTAATTAAGTACTAGAAAACTCATAGCTCAGTTCCTCTAACAAAATGTCAACAAACAGATGGACTCCTTAAATAATGATGATCCTCATTAAAGATCATTAGCAGCGTTTTCCCAAGTTATTTTCCATCTAATCTATAAGTTAAGTTCCATAAGAACTCAATCGAACGAACCTCATGATCACAATCCACAAGCTGCTGCTCGCTGAGGCTCACGAGTTCCCCAGTCGCTAGATAATGTGCCCCTTCCAGCGCACCAGTTGTACTAAATGACCAGCATGACCCGCAAGAACCCTGTTACAACTTACAAGTCAACAACTAACATAGCTTCATTCAAATATATATGCAGTGCTTAGCCATTAAAAACAGTATAACAAAATTATACAATAATCTCTTCTAGAGTTTCCTCAGATTTGTCCAATATCAATGGTGTATGAACTGTAGTTCACATCAATGGATTTTAGGAGAACTAATAAAATTATACAACTTTAGCATGATTAGATTGATGTATGAAGTAAATATGAACTAGTTCAAGGATTAATGGTCTGTATTAGAACGATGCATCGATGAAACAGGGGAAATCATGTATTGGGTATCTCATCAAAACCCTAAGTTGAGCTAATTAATATTCATAGCTAGAAAAATTTAATCCTACTAAGATGAAACCATAACTAAAGTAAGAAGGAAAACCTGGTCTTTAACGCCGGTAACGGCTCCGTGATCTCTCCAGTCAAAATCCGTCGGTAAATCATTGGTCGGAAGCACCGGCGCCTTGCGCGCGTCCTCCGGGAGCTTCAACGGCCGTTTGCGGAGCCCTAAGTAGCTCTTTTCAAACTCGGCCGGCGTCAGGTCGGAGAACTTGGTGACACCGTGGACGGCGGAAGGATCGAGCAGCTGGTTGCGCTTGGCGCGGCGCAGGTTAGCCTTGAACACGGAGAATCTGTAATCGTGCTCCTCCGGAGTGGCGTACATCTTCCCATACTTGGTCTTGAATAGAGAGAAATGATGCTCGGCGTGAAGAAGCTGATCGACGGCTTCCACACCGTCGGATACGACCTGGCGGATGAGAGGATCGTCGGCGGCGAAGTCCAGGATCGGGTCCGTGGAGGCGAGTGCAGAGGATAAGAGCGCCAAGGCGAGGAGAAATGGGAGAGTCAAAGAAGCCATGATCGGAGTGAAGAAAAGAGTGAGCAGATATTTTGTTTATATTGGTGGATATCCTGTTGGATAAAGACACGTGGCAGAACATTGTGGTAGTAAAAGCTCGTGGTTACGTAGTTGGACTTTAGGGTAAATAAATGTCTATAAAATTACTAATTTCTCTGACAATTATTGGGTTAGGTGAATTTTTATTATATTCAAATACAATTCTGTAATTAAGTTCCAGATTTGAAAAAGAAATTAGACTTTTTTTTTTTTTATGGAGTGATTTGAAATTTAGGATTTAAAATGATTGGATTTGAAATCCTCTCAAGTTATAGTGAAATCCACCAAAATGACTTCGAAATTAGCTCAGAATGAAAATAATGGATTTCAAATCCACATCCATCCAAACACTACTGATGAATTTGCTACCATAAATTTCAAATCTCTACTCAAATCCACCTATCCAAATGGTCCAGAATTTAGTACTTCACGAATGACGTATTCATTTGTTTTCCAAAAATAAAACAAAAATAAAGCTATCGCTGACAGTGACGATATGAAAATATCTGGGCTTTATTTAATTTTTGAAAGTTAAGTATTTGAAATTCTTGGAACATTTTTGGACGTAAGTAAGTATAATTAAATTCAATATTTAATGTTGCCTAATGGTTTCATCACGAAAGCCCAAAGGGCTTCAGCTCAATGGATCGGCCCATTTAGATAGATAGGTGGACAAAAAAGTTAGCCTATGGCTAAACAAGCTGGCCCATTTCCTATCACTCAACAATGCTCATAATTCAACAAAACAAGATTCAATGACATCAAATTCACATGAATATCAATTGGGCCAAAATAATTGAAAGAATAGTGTTTTTCTTTTTCTTTTTTTAAGGGTGACCTTATAAGGTATAAAATTGAACACCAACTTAACCGATTTATTTGGTTCGATCTTGTTTCTAAATTTTTGTGGCCATTTGGGAATGGCTTTTTTGAAATAAGAACTTTATATAAAATCAAAATCAAGAAACTTGAATAAAAAAGGATGCATCACCCTTACGTTGGGGTTAGGTTATTTAGTTGATTACTCTCTCCAACCAACCAAGTCGAAATTACTGAATATTGTAAAATTTTATGCCGAAATTGAAGCAAAATGCCTTTTAGGTCTAGTTAAGTTGGATTTTCGATTCTGAATATGATTCTTGTGATATCATTTCTCAAACGTAATTATACGAGGAGACATGTCAACCCACAACATATATCCTATAATCCACATATTATTTATAGATATAATGACTTGATCATCTCACAATAATTATTCGAGAAACTGTCTCATATTAGTTTTTGCACTCCGTTTTAACCTAAATTTTATGCTAGGAATGAAGAATGAAGATTATACATATGTCATGTCCATGATTTGAGGTAAATAAATAGTGATTGGCTTTTCAATATTTGAAGTTTTAGATTAATGTGCCATGTCCTCAAAAGTGTATTACCTTGTAGTATTCATTTGTCTAGAAACATATTGATAGTAGAATCGAATAGAAGAATTAATAAATAGTTGGGTGGGTCCATTGAAGAGCACGCATGCATTTATAGAAATAGGCACTAAAGCGACAAAGTATTTCTACTATAGTAAAAATTGCTCATTATGCCATCACCTCTCTCTCTCTCTCTCTCCAATGCTATATACCTCCACTTTGAGATCCATCATCACACTTTGAAATTTCCATTCTATATAGACAAAATTGCAATTTTCATCTACTAATTCAAGTTTCCACGACCTTTTTTTTATCATCAATTTTATCTATTTCACTTTTAGTTCTTTAACTATATTTTTTTATCAATTTTTCTTGAAATTTAGAATTTTATCTTTATGAACATCGAAATTTAGAAATTTTTCATCGATGTTCAGAAAAGGTAAATTTTGTTTTGGATTAATTATCATCACATTTAACGTTGTTCATTCACAACACAGCTTTTCGACTTTATCATCACCACAAATCAGTATATGATTGAATATTTCGAACTCCAAATGTCGATACAGTCTTCGTTAGTATGATTCCAATACATGCCATTATTGGTGCACTTAGAAATTTAATTAGAATGATTTAGCAAAAGTGCAAGTTAGTTATCCATGTCTCATAGAGATGAAGATGGAGTTCATTCAAGGAAGTGTTGTCACCCACTCATATAACATTTTTTAGTGCAAGAAACGAGGATTCAAAATGACAGTTTAGGAATCTTCTTTGTCTCCCTTGAATGAATTCGAATCTCTATTGTGTTTGAAACAAAGCACCACTCATTATGGTGAGAAGAGAATATATCTGAGTACACTTCATGACCTAATTGAAGGGGAGCCGAACGAATCATCATGATATCTCATCTGTATATCTCGTCAAAATTACGGTATTAATGTAATGTCTTTTGGGATGTGGTACACACATGTTATTTGATACAGAGAATCTAATTTGTAATTGATCTGACTTATAATGTGATTAATTTGATTTGCACACTGATTAATTGGTGTTGTATTTTATGCACAAATTGAATTTGGAAGAGGGTTAGGGCATGTAATTTGAAGAAGAGATTTATAGATAGATACTTGTTAAAACATCTCAATAGTGTGATTACTTATTAATGGGATGAATTGTTGGGGCCTTTATATATTGGTAATGGAGGTGGCTACTTCAATATTGGATTAACATCATGTTCATATATATATATATATATATATATATATATATATAATGTATAAAAGATTGTTTATGATCACGTGGATGTGTAAGAGAGAAGAGAGATATATGGTCTTAAATTCATTTGATGAGTTTAATTAATGTGGAAAGATTCTTGATTTTTAGTTAATATGTGACAATGTATATCATGATTATAATTCTGTTAGTAGTCATCTCTGTTACTCTAGGCTTTAGCTGCATTCATGTAGTGTAATTAAAAGCTTTAATTATATGTATGTATTTATAAAACAATTGAAACATTTCACTTAAAAAAAATCCGAAATCAAAAGGAACAATTTAATAACATAAAAAATACTCCCTCCGTCCCACCTTATTTTGCCTACTTTCCACTTTTGCTTGTCCCAACTTATTTTGCCTACTTTCCTAATTAAAGTGAAAAAAGCATCAACTTACACATCCAATCAACAGTCAACTGTATTTTCTTAGGAACCGTGCCGGTCAAAGTAGGCAAAATAAAAGGGGACGGAGGTAGTAGTATGTAACGGAAAAGCTTGCATGCACATACATGGTACTACATGATTTTAATTAATTTATTTTGGCCTAATTATGAGATATATAATATTCTGCAAAGAGATGTTCACTATATAAGTGATAGCGATTGGGATTGTGATCCTTTCTTTGATAAAACGATAATCTTGAGCACCAACTATTAAACACCAATCTAGTAATTTATTTATAATTAGGCCAATGGGATTTCAATATTGTCTTTAATTTAGACCCTCAATAAGAAAAAAAAAAATGTATTTTTAATTTTATTTTACATTATCCCACGTCATTCATTTAGACATATACAAAACTTTAGAGCTAAATCTTCAAGTTCATGAAAGTTAGTGTAAGCTTAAAAAAAAAAAAAAACTTGTTTTATCCTTAGATGCATATCATAAAACCCATATTTTTATCTTATATTAAATTATTGTAACTATATATATATATATATATATATATATTTGATGTTACAGTATAGTAAACAACTCAAGAACAGACGAAAGAAAAGCTTAATTTTCTAGAGAATAAAAAGAGAAGATATTCTTCCTTGATTGATCAGTCCAAAAGTCCCCTTACAATACATAATTTCTCCTATTTATAATATTTTTTACAAAGAAGGGCATTTCTGTTCTTTCCTTTCGAAGTTTCCTTGTTGCTTAAACCACTAAAATATTCCTTTTGTCAAAGTACTCATTTTACTGCCTCAGGTACACCTCTTCTCTTCTCGACTCTTCCATTTTCTGTTATGCAGGGAGATACTTCCTTTTGTCCTTTTTGGCCACGTCAGCGAGGCCTTGCAGCATGCTTACCATCCTTGTCATGGGTTATCACTCCCTACATCGAGCGCACGAAGCTTTCACGTCTGCAGTTCAACACGTTTTCGCCACTTTTGTAGTCACACCAAGCACATAGAGCTTCTCGTCTGCTGTTCCACACGTCTTTGCCACTTCTGCCGCCACCTCTGGCTACGGGCAGTTCTGCCGTTCCGGAATTTTGCGATTTTTGTTTTATTAGAGATAAGATATCCAAAAATAATAACATGTATTCGAAAACCTCCTTTCTCTACTCAACCTTCCCACATCAATATCAATGATTTGTGAACACATCTTTATAAAACGGGTCATACATATCATCAAATTAAACTAATCACATTATGTATAAAGCTCAGAAAAAGAAGGAAAAAATCTGTGCTTTTCTTGATATCTGCAACTCTTATGGGGTGCATGGGTGGAATGGCTTTATGTACCAAGAGGAATTAATTGTCCAAATAAAGTGTGAAAAAAAGAAATGAAAAAGAAAAGTAGTGGTGAATATGCAAGTATTAAAAAATCAGAAGGTTCAGAAAAGTGGGTTCTGATAATATTTCAACTAGTTTTGAAATAATCATATTTTTGGATGATGTGGATGTGACAATAAGGAATCAAAGTGTCATTGTTAATTAGGTTAATGGCACTTGTCTCAATATTTCAGTCCAATGAGTTTGGTTCTTCTGAATTTCTGGTTTCCATGCTACTTGTTATAAGATGATTGATCAAAACGTTTTGAAGTAGAAAATGAAATGCATTTTGAAGTAGGAGAGCCATTCATAGTGATCTTGAATGGGGTGTTTTCAGTCAGGAATTTGGGGTGAAAAATCAAGATTCAAAAAACTTTGAGTGAATATAGATAGAGATTTTGCAAAGCCCATGAAAATTGCTAATAAGTCCTTATAATGTTTTGAATTTTTTAATCGTACCCTTCAATTCAAAAACCAGAAAATTATATGAGATTTTAGTTCGGTTTGTAAAGAGAACTAATTTGGCATGTATTTTTGTTGGAGGACATTCAATTTTGAGTTTGAGTGGGTGATCATAAAGTTTGCAGCGATTATGGTGGTGTAAGTGATGTTGAGTTGAGTTTGACCCAAAACCAGGGGATTGGAAAAAAATACTACCTCCGTCCCATGATTTTTAGCCTACTTTGACCGGCACAAATATTAAGAAAAAACTGTTGACTTTGATTGGATGTGTTATTTTAATATTTTTGAGTGGCAATTTTGTAATTTAAACCAACTTTTTGAGTGCAAAAGTTGTAAAATGAAAGAAATGGAGGGGTAAGTGAGTAAAATTTTCTGTGCCATTTTGGGGCTGACAGATTTAACTGGGACAAACGAAAATGACAAGTAGGCTGAAAATAGTGGGACGGAGGGAGTAGAAATTTTGGGAGGTTTTTCATTAGTGGTAGATTGACAGTCGACGGCAGGCTAATGTTTGCATAAGGAATATGCAGAAAAAATAGATGAAAAGTTAGATAATTAATTAATTGAAAGAAAACCGATGAGATTAAACATCTGCAGTGGAATATTCCTTCGTCGGCAGCATTAAAGATTGCATAAGTATTATTTGTAAGATTAATGGTTTGCAAAATGTGCAATAAATTTTAAAGTTAGAATACCTTAGTACAAAAGGGGTCACTTAAGACGAGCAATCTAGTCAAAAAAACGAATAGTATCTTTCCCAATAATAAATGATGGAAATAGAAAAATCCATGCATTAAGGGTCACCCTAGTGCAAAAATGTCAAACTTGATTTAATATCTTGCTAGAATATAACTATACATCTCTATTAAAGGGTCTTGACAAAGTGAACATCATTGTCACTCATTTTGGCCTACCATTATAAACCAAGTTAATTTCTATTGGGATCCATCTAAATTCTAATTCAAACATATATAGACGAATCTCAAAAGGTGAAATATGCCACACTTGGACTTGATGGTAACATGTGAATTAATATAAAAGCATGCATTCTTCCATTCTCTAATCATTACAGGTCGCACGAATAGTTTCTATGAGACAGATCGATCATTTTTACCCACTAATCAAATCCACATGGACTATTTTTATGTGAATTGTAAAGTGTGGGATATATATGTGCTGAGCCGTCTCACATAAAATAAATTGTAAGACGGTCTCGTATAAGAGTTACTCTTCTCTAATTTAACAATTTCCATTATAATCAATTCATTTCCTATCATCTATCACTAAATTCATTCTACTCTTGTGCAATTTAACTTAGTCGTGATTAATTAGCATAAACATTTTAAACTAAGAATACTTCAAATTAATCCCATCCATCCTAACAATTATTGATCTATTGGGCCACGAACGAATTCATTATGTGTTTATATCCTTTTGTGTATAGAATTTATTAGGTGGAGTGGAGCTTTTATAATTCTCACTGTCTTATGTTTTGGACAAATATGATGGTTCCTATTTTCCATATTAAGTGTTGATTGATGTTATTGAAACCGAAAATATAGAACAAAACTTATATGCACCTGTGGCACGGATCCTAGATCCGTGCCACTGACCCGACCCGGCGCGTGGGCCGCACCCAGGCGCGCCCACGCGCCCCCACGCACACCCCCACCTGATCTGGTGTGCGCCCACGCACACCAGATTTCACACTATGTGATTCAGTGATAGGTGTTATATATGTACTCTATAGGTGTTATATATGTACTTTGTAGGTGTTAAAGTTTTATTATATGATTCAGTGATAGGTGTTATATATATACTCCTTAGGTGTTACATCTATGTTCTTGAGGTATTACATATATAGAAGATTTCATATTATGTGATTCAGTGATAGATGTTATATATATACTCTTTATGTGTTATATGTATGTTCTTGAGGTATCACATATAAAGAAGATTTCATATTATGTGATTGAATGATAGGTGTCATATATATACTCTATAAGTGTTATATGTATGTTCTTTAGGTGTTATAATATTTTCATAATACCTGAAGGAATTGTGTTTATTATATATCATAGATGCATGTAATTTTATATTATCTATAGAGTATCTTTGTAATACCTTTAAAATATTTTCATAACATCTGAAGGAAGAATTGTGTTTATTATATCTTATAGATGCATGTGATCTTATATCACCTATATAGTATATTTGTAATACCATTAGAATATTTTCATATTATATGTCTGATATGTTTAATATATACTCTATAGGTATTATATATATACTTTTTAGGTGTTAAATGTCTAATCTTAAGATTAAGTGATATGTATATATAATATGCTTAATTTAAGATTCCTCCCTTCCCCCTTCTCCAAGACTCATCGCCCAGCCCTCATTCGTCGCTGCACAACTGCCGGAGACGAGCAGGTCGTCGGCGAGCACTACAGACCCACCAACACACCCAACTCGCCCAAAACCACAGCCCACAACACCCATGAAGAAGAAGAAGAAGAAGAAGAAGAAGAAGAAGAAGAAAAAAAAAGCTGCGTGAAGAAGAAGAGGAAGAGGAGGAGGAGGAGGAGGAGGAAGAAGAAGAGGAAGAGGAAGAGGAGGAGGAGGAGGAGGAGGAGGAGGAGGAAGAGGAAGAAAAAAAAAAAAGATGAGTGAAGAAGAAGAGGAAGAAGAAGAGGAAGAGGAGGAGAAGGAAGAGGAAGAAAAAAAAAAAGCTGCGTGAAGAAGAAGAGGAGGAAGAAGAAGAAGAAGAATTTTTTTTTTTTTAATTAATAGAGATGGGTCAGCGGGTCGGGTGGGGGCACGCGGGGCACATAATTCCTACTCGAAAATATATTGAAATGAAATAAGTGTCATTTGGTGAACAATATTAATTAGTGATACGTACCTATTCGTTGCTATATATCATCATGATCATCATATTCGAACTTCTTCCAAGTTTTAGTGTTTCACCTTTTTTAGGGCAAGCAATATCATGATCAATTAATTTTATATTTTCATTAAGATCGATATAGACTATTATGAGCATAATTCGTACCTGAATCATGCAAGTGTATTTTCCTAGGTTCTACCTCATTAAGAAAAAAAAAAACAACAACATCGAAATTCCATCAATAAATTTTGTTTGAATTAATTAATGACTTAATAGCAAGATAAGGAAAATGTATTTCGACAAATTTTATGTAATCGCATCTTTATATATACTAGAGTCAATAATGAATATATTGGTTGTAATTTTCTTTTATACGTAATATTCATACTCAGAAGGGAAAATTTCGATTTTTGTTCCGTAACTTAGTACTTATTGTTTTTCTATCATTAATATTATGTATGATCGTCTAATTATCTATACACAAATCGCACTAAATCTATTAATAAATTCATTAAATAAAAGAACTTCTTCTAAAAGGAACAAAATTGTTTTCTCCTAATAAATGCCAAATTGTAAGAACCAAGGATGAAAATATCGGTTTCGATAGATATATTGGTACCTTGATTTTACGGAAATATCGATGGATATATCGTTTCGGTGGAAATATCGGTACATATATTTTTCCGATATTTACCGATATTTTCCCGATATTTACCGATATTTATCAATGTTTCAGCGATATTTACCGATATTTCCTTGATATTCATGATTTTTACCTGAAGCCACTGATATTGAAATCGATACCAATTTTTATTAACATTTAGCTAATAATTATTGATTTTCATCTATTTTTTTATCAAAAATGAAAATATCGGAGATATATCGTAACGGCCCATTTTTGTTTCGGTCAAGTGAAAAAACGGAAATATCGAGGATATATCGAAATATTTTCATCCTTGGTAAGAACAAATGCTGGATTGCATTGCTTCCCTAATAACTGTTGGCATGCCATGTGTCAGCACATGCCCTGCTGGTTGACAATATTATATTATAAAAAATAATTAGTTGGATTAAAATATAAATGTGAAAAATCAGAATTACATAAATAAATAGATAAAAAGGATGGACCTGTACTAAGAGTCTACAACTACATAGATGATCAGTTTACTAACAACTACAACTCATCTATACTATATTTAAAACTGGAAAATTTTGATATATTTACTAATTTGCCACTCAATTGTAAAATTGAAAATAATTACTGATTTGTCATTCACCAATAGAAAAATTGTGAAAAAAAAAAAACTAAAAAACTTTTGAGAATCTTATAGAACAAGCTTCATATATATTGTAAATATAATAATTAGTCTTTTAATCTAATATATGGGTAAAATGAAATAGAGGAAATTATTTTGGATGATATTATTATATGATTATATCTTAATGATATAATTAAAAAAAATTGAAAATAATGAAATTTAAACATTGTCAAAAAATTTAAAAATTTGAAAATTCTGTAATTTTAATATATAAGTGTGACAAATAGATCTAAAAGCTAAATTTCATTTTACGAAGGGCTGTAAAATGTTTAAAAGTTTAAAAGCTATTATAAAATTATTAAAAATAATAATTAAATTTGAAAGTAAAACTAATAATAATCTAATAATGTTGTGAGGTTAATCTAAAAAAAATCCACAAATAACATTTAAAAATAAATTCAAACATATATGCAATAGATATAATTATAAGAAAAAATATTTTAAAATGGTTTCAAAATTCTAAAAAAAATATTGTTTTAAATATAAAATGAATTTGAAACCTAAATTTTTTAAATATAAACTAAGTTTTTGAAATAAATACCCAGTTTGTAAAATAAATTCATCTAAAAAAATGTAGAAAATTATTTACAAATTATTAAATATAATTCTAAGATATAAAGGAACAAAAATATGAATAGAACATATATATTAACAAATATAATTAATCACTTATAATATAATTAATCGTTGTTGTTGTCATTGTCGTCATCATCATCATTAAAAAAATACAGATTTTTTACAAATCTCAAAATAATAAGATCTCATGAGTAATATTTTAATATAATAAATTTATTATATTATTAATAATCGTCTTTGTTATAATAAATAATAAACCGTGCATCGTGCGGGTATACTGCTAGTATTTTTAAACTAACTTGAACTGAATAAAACTGCAATTGAAGTTGCCTAATTTTAATAAATCAAAATAAAAATAGTCTAATTTTGATAAATCGAATAGAATCGAGATGTAAATAAGAAGAGTAGGTCTTGCGTACCCCGGGGCACCGTGCCCCCAAACACTTATTGTAATACCTTTAAGTAATATGATCAATACCTTAACATGTAATAAATAATATTTTGAATAATACTTTCACTAAAACATATATTTCAGTTATACATGAAATACCTTATGAATATGCAACTAATACCTTATGAGTATATCACTAATACCTTCAAGGATATACCACTAATACCTTATGAATACACCAATAATACCTCATGAGTATATAACTAATACTAAACTAATAATACATTTAGGGGTACGCAAGTTTTTGCCAAATAAGAATCGCAGTGAACCATATTGAATTACTCTATTCTGTTTTTCCGATTCCAATTCCGTTTTTTTTCAACCAACCCAATATAAATCCGATTCCAATTCCGTTTATCTCAAACAACCCAATATAAATAAATCCTAATTGAATAGTTTCGATGCACAAGTCTTGTGATTATGGACATTCCAATTTCTAGTCTATTTATCCAATATATTTTCCGTAAAAACTGTAGTAAAATAGACGGAATTTTATTAGCCACCTTTCAACACATTCACGGTAGGTTGGTAAAACAATTAATCTGATAAAAATCAAAGTGATTTGAAAAGAATCTGATAAAAATCAAAGTGGTATGACATAAATGATGATGAATTCAATAATTCGAATTTATAAAAAAATTGCATGCGTTAATGAATGTAAAGCGCATTAGAATTGGAAAAGAGAAAATCTTTGAGCAGGTGAGAATCATTTTCTTGTTTCACCCTTTTTTAACTTTATCTCTTTGCAGCCAATACACTGTATTTCCTACTTATCATTAATTTCCCATTTTCTAACTCCTTGTTTCTAAATCAGACAACAAATCCAATTCTCATCCTCATTTATGTCTCTAGCTATCACTTTTTCCTTCTTTTATTATTGTTGTTATTGAGTTTCTCGCCTCTATTTTATGTGTAAGTTCAATGGAAATCTTCTTTAGGGACATAGCAAAGTGGTAAGCGTTGTAGTGATATGAAGAGAAAAATTCAGAATACACAACTTCAAACGTCTCGTGGAACAAATTAATATAGTGGATCTTTCCCGGGATTTGTATTTTGTTGCCTCTATCCCATAATGGGAACAACCAATATTGTGGGTATTTCTTGAGATTTTTATTTTGTTAACTATATCCCACAGCTATCTGTCACTTACGCACATGACTCGATTTACGTCCTATCCAACTAAGAGATCTATAATCAAGAACTAGGCTCCTGTGAGACCGTCTCATGTGCGACGGCACTCGCGCACGATCGTATTCTGGAATACGGTCGTGTTTGGGATACGGTCGACCGTGTGCGAAAACACATACTTATAGCTCTAAAAGACATAATTATAGATAAAAATCACATACTTATCTCGACCGTGTCCTGAGACCCGATCGTGCAACACAGATTGCTCTTAGTTTTCATGTGAGGCACGGTCGTGTTCCAAAGCACGGTCGTGGGTGAGGAAAAAAATCACATACTTATTGTTGAAAAAGACATACTTATACACCATAGTCACATACGGTTGTATTCTGGAACACGGTCGGCCGTGCACGAATGCCGTCACATATGTGACGATTGCATATGAGTATTTGTATACAATCAAATATTTTATTGACTCTCTCTTACAATTGTCTGTCGTGTAGACACCAACAATTACTTATACCTCATCCAAAGAGACGTGCAGTCGGACGGAAAGGGCAATGGAAATCAAGAAATAGGTGTCAATGAAGTGAGGGGTAAAAGAGGAAGAAAAAAATCCACGTGTGTTGGTCAGGGTGGTGCCCGACCGCTTACTTCTGCCCGGACCCCTTCTTTCCTCTCCCTCACCTAAACCTTTCTACTTTAATTTCTACATTTTTTTCTTTAATATTGCTTTTTTAATTTTTTGAAAAGATATTGTATTTATTATTTTTAGTTTATGATCGAGATATCATGTCAAAATGACATTTATCTTTACTCTCTTAAATGAATCGGCAATTGGAACTAACTAGTTTAAAATCAAGTGTTGATTCTATAATTTGCTTAGCATATTAATAGTTTACATTTTCCTATATTATGGAAATGTCTCATTTTACCGTTGAGGCCTTTCGTATTGGCGTATAAACTAATTTGGTCTATGATAAATAGTCCAATGGGCTTTTGACTACTTTGATTTTAATAGGTTGGTAAATATCTATGCAGTTTGAATTCTAATACACCATATTTACTGGATTTCTAATAAAAATTGAATTCCAAGAATGAATTGGAAACCCAAAAAATAGTCATAGCAGGTTTAAATGGCCTTTTTTTTTTTTGGTAGGTTTAAATGGTCAGTTCTATTCCTATAATAATAAAAATTGTTCAAAATTTCATCATTTTTCATCAAATTAGTAAAAGAAAGAAAAAATCTGAAATTGACATGTGACTCCCATCAAACTTGGGATATTCAGCCACTTTAATGAGGCTGCACAATTTTGCTGACTTTGAATTAAAAATTTGTGAAAAGGGATAAAATAATGAATCAAAAAATAGCTTTTCAATTCTAAAATATGGAAAATTAGGGAACCAAAAGTGAGAAATCAAGAGGAACATCATTTACTCGATCCCTAGATTAATAAAGATAAAATTCAAACAATTGAACTTTTCTTCTAATTTTAAAAAGGGGTAGAAAAATAGGAATTGATGTTGAAATTAGAACATGTGGTGAGTGTGAGAAAAGAAATAAGTTTGGAAGAGAGAGAGAGAGAGAGAGAGAGAGAGAGAGAGAGATTAGGAGAGAGAGATGGTGGTCTGGTCTGAAAGGAGAGGGGGACACTTTGTCTCATAAAGTAAAGGACTTAATATTAGATTACAGCACATCTTGGGAGGTGGGCTGTTAGTGGAAACACCACACTAATTACCTTAAACAAACATCATTACATTATCTCTCTCATCCTTCTATACTTTATTACATATCTAAGCTCCCCTTAATTTCCACTTATTCACTTTCTCTTTAATTTCTTACAAAGTGCATCCCCTCCAAACTAGAACTATTCATTCTTCTCTCCTTTAAAGTGTCCATGTTTTAGGGGTAAAAGGAGGGCTATATATGTTTTCTTTAGTCTATATGAGAGAGAGAGAGAGAGAGAGAGAGAGAGAGAGAGAGAGAGAGAGAGAGAGCTTTTAAAAGTTTACTTTCTCAATTTATATTATAAAATTAAGTAAATACATTTGGTTAAAGTATCCTACATTTAACATAATAATTAGTTTCGCATGTGTGATTACAAGAAATTAATACTATACCCTCACTTAATATTGTTGATTGATAAATGGTAATTGGTAATGTCAATGGTTAGTTTTAAAGAATATTAAGAATGCATGAGAGTATATATATTCTTTATTATAATTAACAATATATGCTACATAATTTATTAAAACTCAAATTGTCAAATATGTGTATCAACCATTAAGTACCAACATTAAGAGGTTAATAATATTTAATTGTATGAAGATTGAGAGTGATCAGATTGAGTGGACAAGATCGAGTCAATAACTAATTTTCAGTTGTGATGTATACGTTTTTGTTTGAGGGTAATTGTACGGTCAAACAACATTAAAATAAAATAAAATCATTGTTGTGTTCAATTAATGGGGAATTAGTTTTAATTATTTCAATTTGGTAGAGTGCATGGGCTCTGTAATCCGTTGGATTCGATGTGTCAATAATGCTTTTTTTTCTTAAATGGCTATATATATATATATATATATATATAGAGAGAGAGAGAGAGAGAGAGAGAGAGAGATAGTTTTCATATGTAGATCCGAATTTTCGTCTAACTAATTAATTAGAAGATAACGGTTAATTATTTCCATATGAATCATAGGATGTACTGTTTGAATGACCATGTTCTTGATTGATCCATTAATATATATTACTATCAAAATCCTCTAAAAAGAAAACAGTATAATAGATTAGCTTATTGTTATTTCAGATCATTTGTATTATTCTATTTGATTGATATTTGTAATGTCTATATATTAATAACTCTTTATTAGATATATGTAATATATATGAGTACACAAAAACAAAATATAATTAATAAATAATCTAACATCACCCGTGAAAAGCTAAAATTCCAAAAGTAGGGACTTGGAGTGGTCAAAATGGCATGATATGAAAACGCCTATTTGCAACTTATGATTGCACATGCAGATATGCAATTTACAGAGCCGTTAATACTAAACGATGTCACGAGCCTCGTAATTCAAGTGGTATTTCAATGCAGAATGTGATGATTCGAGTTTGAACCCTGGACAGATAGACAAATTTTTTAATATTTCTTATCCCCTCCCTTCTACTCCTCCCAAACTTAGTAAAAAATATTAAACAATCGAGACCGGAAACCTTTATAAGGTGTAAATTTATGATAACTAGGGTTCGACCTCGAGAAGAAACACCAAATTAATTCGAAAAAAATAAGAGAAAGAAGAGTTAAATAGTGGGCACACATATGTAGATGTAGAGATGGACAAGAAAATATATAGTGATCAAATGGGAGGGTTAGTAGCTAAGCTAGGTATGGAGGTGGTGGTGGGGTTGAGTACACCCTCGTGTGCGCTATCTATCAATGGCGGCTCACCCCACCCCCTCCATCACCATCATCAATGGCATGCTTCCAAATACATATCCCACACACACACACACACACATGTGTCTGTGTGTCTTTTCCTCCTCTTTATTTTCCCTCTTTTCTTTTAGCACCTATAGTGCGATGAGGGGTTGTCATGTCATCTAAGTGGTAATAAAAGCTTTTGTAGAAATACATTTGTACAGGGAAGAATGTGGGAGACAAGCTTAAACATTTCTATGCTCACGTTTCTTTTTGGGTCCCTTTTTTCCCTCTTATTTCCTTTTATGCCCCTATCTTTCTACTATATATTTATATCACCCTAAACTCAACCCTAAACATCACCACCACCATCTTTTACCACCTTCTTCTTCTTCTTTTTCTTCTTCCTCCTCATCTTGAGTGATCCCGCAATGGCGGAGGCCGGCGGTGGCTCGTCTCTTGCTCGGAGAATGTGCTCGATTCCAGAGAAGGTTCAGCTCCATTTGTCTATGTTGGCCCTGCAGTTTGGATATGCAGGCTTTCATGTGGTCTCAAGAACTGCTCTTAACATGGGGATTAGCAAGATTGTGTTCCCTGTTTATAGGAACATCCTTGCCTTCTTTCTTCTCTTGCCCTTTGCCTATTTTCTTGAGAAGTGAGTTTTGTTTGATCGTCATTAGTTGTGCTTAATTAATTTAATCTAGTTTTGAGATATTGATTTCTGATCACTGTTTCTTGATCTATGCACAGGAAAGAGAGACCTCCCATCACTTTGAACTTCCTCATCCACTTCTTCCTTCTTGCAATTATTGGGTATATATACATGATATTTATTCATACCTATATATTAAATTTAATAATTACCCCATTTTTACGTTGGATTAATCTTGAATTTTGCAATATAGGATCACTGCAAATCAAGGATTTTACTTGGTGGGATTAGACAACACATCACCAACATTTGCTTCTGCGATACAAAACTCAGTTCCCGCCATCACATTCCTCATGGCTGTCGTTCTAAGGCAAGATATGATCAATCATTATCAATTCAAAAACAACAAGGAAAAAAAAAAAAAAAAGGCTCGAGTTTAGAATAAAAATTGAATGTTGAACACTTTACAGGATAGAAAAGGTGAGATTCGATCGAAAAGATGGGATCGCAAAGGTGGCGGGGACCCTCTTCTGCGTGGCGGGTGCATCGGTGATCACGCTGTACAAGGGTCCGACCATCTACAGCCCGGCTCCGCCGCTGCACGCATCGAAGGCGGCGACGGCGGCGGCGGAGGCTCTGCAGCTGCCCTACCTGGGGGACGCGGCGGGGAAGAGCTGGACACTTGGGTGCATATACTTGATCGCGCATTGCCTCTCCTGGTCAGGCTGGCTGGTGCTTCAGGCGCCGGTGCTGAAGAAGTACCCGGCTCGCCTCTCCTTCACCTCTATCCAGTGCTTCTTCGGGGTTCTGCAGTTCCTCGCCATCGCCGCCTTCGTCGAAAGGGATGGCCAGGCTTGGCTCATCCATTCCGGCTCCGAGCTCTTCAGCGTTTTCTATGCTGTATGTCTTTCTTCCTCCCTTCATCATCTCTTTTTAATATGTTTTAATTAATGATGTCATTTGATACACGACGACGCATTAATAGAAGCTTCATGCGTATAAAATATGATGGTATGGAAGGGACTTTAGTTACTACTATAGAAAAACCTTTTTTTTTTTTAATTAATGCAAATATTAGGTGATCACCTCGCTTTTTAATTAGTATTGAGTACTATATATTCACTTATTTTGATGCTTAATTTGTTGCAAATGCTCCCTTGTTGGAGGAATTGTTGAATATGAACTCAATTGAGCTCAAATAATTGCACTATATATCGCTTTCGAAATTAAGGAATATATATGTGGAGATGGAAAATGTGAAAATGAAAAGAAAGAGAAGGTGTGTGAAAATTAAATAAGATTGTCGAAAGAATAGAAGCAGAAGTGGGGCACAAACATGTGATGCAGTATCAATTAATATTTGTGTTGTTAAAATTATAGTTGCTATTGGTAATGTATAATAAAAATGGTGGGCAGGGAGTGGTGGCATCAGGGATCGCATTCGCTGTTCAGATATGGTGCATTGATAGAGGTGGCCCCGTCTTCGTGGCGGTGTATCAGCCCGTCCAGACACTCGTCGTCGCCATCATGACTTCCATTCTCCTCGGAGAAGAGTTCTACTTGGGAGGGTATACTTCGCTCCCTCTCCTATCTTCTTTCCATTCATGTCGATTAATAATTAGTTTTACCTTTGAATATCAAGAGTTTCGGTCTTGTAGACGTTACATCTGTATTCACACATGTATGTGTATGATGGGTGGGTTTATTTAGGTTAAGATGATGAATAATGCAATTGGGGGGCCATGGACTTAGTCTTGTATGTCTACTCATGCTCACTCATATCTCTACTGCCAAGAATGTCCCAACAATTCATTGCAAGTCTTTTCATTTTCTCAATAATGCATCCCCGTTTTCGGACAAGTTAGTCTGCATCT
Source organism: Scutellaria baicalensis (assembly GCA_005771605.1). NCBI lineage: Eukaryota > Viridiplantae > Streptophyta > Magnoliopsida > Lamiales > Lamiaceae > Scutellaria > Scutellaria baicalensis. The sequence goes on from CM016728.1 coordinate 13,978,264, forward strand.
TTATAAAAAAGGTCGAGTCGAGGGGTCATTTGAGTTACAGGCTCGTGGTTAAAAAAAAAAAAAAAACTAATGTGAGCGTGCGATGCACAGGATAATTGGCGCGGTGTTGATCATAACGGGGCTGTACCTGACCCTGTGGGGCAAGAACGAGGAGAGGAAGTTCACGGTGGCGGAGAAGGCGGCGATCCAGTCCTCCGCGGAGCACAGCACCGGCAGAGCGACGGCGCAGATCAAGCCGTCCATCACTCAGCCACTTCTGTCTCATCAGTCAACGGAAAATGCTTGACCAGCTAACTTTGACTAGCTTTTTGCTGGAAACAAAACAGATCTCTCTCTCTCCATCCACTTCCAGTTCAGCTATGCTTATATAAAATGGCTTGTTTGCAGTGTGTATTAAAAAAAAAAACAGTTATTATTATAATTATATTATCTTATTAGGGTTTTGCATTTTAATTTATTAATTGTTAGGAGAGTGCTCAAAAAAAAAAAAAAAAAAGTGAAGGGTTTGAGGGGATGAATGTAATGATTATGATCTTGTGACATGGGGTCTAAGCATGGATTCCCTGGTCTAAGCATGGATTCCCTTGTGGTTTTTATATATTAATTACTACCAATTTTTAATGGTGTTTAATTATTTTTGGCTATTTTGATTATTATGTTTTTTATTTTTTAAGTTGCCTTTTCCATCACAATTGTGCTTTCATTGACATGTATAACAAAGGTCTAAAATAAGTAAAAATGTAATAGTCCACCAATATTTAAAAGAAACTAAAATCAAAGATTATAGAACAAAAATAAAAATAATTGAATCCAAAAAGAAAAAAAATCTCAATTTTCCTACTTTTAGACATATCTTACTGTTTCACTATCATTTTCCTAATATTTAAGAATCATCAAACTAGCATGATATAATACTTTAATAATGATGGTCCAACTGAAACTAATTTTAAAATAATTTATGAAACCTGAAGAATCTTATAAGATACAGTTGGTTATATGTTTTGATATTGTAGGGCAAATACGCGTAGCACAAAATTATTATAAATTGACTTTTAATGCTAATAATATATACTAATATATAATTAATATATATGTGACCCACACCAATAGCATTAATGCAGAGGGATAATTATTATGGATTCAATTAAAGATGACAATACAAGTTGCATCACATCATCACTTAACTCTTTTGGTCTGTTTCTTGTGGCATGTAATCATAATTGAGTTATAATTTCCTTTTTATTTTTAGTTTTTATTTCTTTTCCATGCTTCCCAAATAGTAATTTCTTCAATAAAAACCAACAAAGAGAAGCTCCAATGCATACATACAATGAAGCAATCAAATCAATGTGATGACAAGTGACTTGGCATGGGCATGGTGGCAGTTAAAATTATTGGATTACATGTGCGGGATGGAGGTTGGTGTGTTTGAGTTCTTGTACGATACTCAAATGCATAATTTGGTTCCGGAAAGAACGAAGTCTCGTCATGAGATATTTAAACGTAGAAGTGGTGATTGAGTCGACAACTGGACAATCATTATAGTTGTATTTGGATTTATTTGAAGTAGGAATCTAATGAATTTGTAACACGAATGTAACTTTCTAAGATTGATTTATACGAGTTTTGTGTATCAATAAAATGAAGTTTTTTTTAATTGATAAAAATATTAGATTTAAAGAATATAGAAGCCCATAATATGTTTGGGCTCATGAAACATGGGCCGAAGGCCTATAGTCCATATTATTGGGCTGATCAATATATCCACACAATTAATTTCCTCATGTCATATCCGAACTTTCTTAGTTTTCTTCGTTTCATGTATTAGGTGAGTCACACCCTAAAACATGGATAATACTAAATAATTCATTACAACTAATGTTTCATTTTATATTTTGTTACACTAGTATTTGTCACAGTTACACGATTATTCTCACCCAAAATGAAATTCTCAGTTGTCTAGAAAAAGAAATTGTTTTTTAAATGAATAATCATGTATTATTTATTAAATTTGTAAAAGTTCACAAAATTAATTAAGTCCATATTTATTTGATCAAAATTGAGTTTTTAATAGTGTGACTAAATTGGTGGACCAAACAAAAAGTGTCCGGCTTTATTCCTATGGAATCAAGAGATCAATTTTTCTCATGAAAGTACTTTTTACCATATGGTTGTATCTAAAAAAAAGATGTTTTTCTTCACCTTTTGTTGTGATTCTAAATATTAGTTATATTAAAAAAAAAAATCAAATTAAATATTTTAAATCAATTTATTAAAAAAACAATAATTTATGTTAGTATATACCATTAAAGATTTAGTTTGTAATTATAATTTTTTTTTGGTTTTTCAATTATGTTCTCTCTTTAAATCATTAATTAATTCTTAATTTAATTAGTATGTAAATTAAGTTAAATTCAAATATGACCAAAGTGATGAAATTAAAGAACACGTGAAAAAATCCAAATTTGCCAGGTAAGCTCTGTAAACCACATCCTAAGTTTACTAATCTTCTTCTCTGTAAAATCCCAATTGGTTTCTCTTCTTCCAATACCCATTTCCCATGTTTCTCGATTCCCTTTGGTTCTCCACTTTTTGCGTAATAAATCAAAATTAAAAATTCAATCTTGATTTTAAGACAAGAAAGAGAAAAGCCCAACAAACTCAGACCCTTGTCTGTAGAATGATTCGGTTATTATGGATATGGTCTTTCTTGAATCTGATTCTGCTGTTTTCCCAAGTGCCCACTTCCAAAACTTCATCGATCTCCGATTCTTTCGATCTATGGTGCCAAGAGCATGGAAAATCATACTCTTCTGAGCAAGAAAGACAGCATCGTCTCAAAGTGTTTGAACAGAACTATGAACTTGTTCTTGCCCATAATGCTAGCCCCAATTCTTCTTACACACTCTCTCTCAATGCCTTTGCTGATCTCACCAATCATGAGTTTAGGTCTAAATATTTGGGGCTTTCGCCTTCTCACTCCGATTTGTTGATCAGATTGAATAGTCGAAGCCCTTCGAATGAAGGGTCTGATCTTGTGAGTGAATCTGATGTTCCTTCCTCTGTTGATTGGAGAGATAAAGGGGCTGTTACTGCTGTCAAAGATCAGGGCAGTTGTGGTGTGTTCTCTTTTTTTTGCCAGTTCTTGTTTCTTTTAATTTGTTCATTTTGGTGAAAAGTTGGAAATTTTAGAGAAGGTTTATGTGACTTGGTGATTGTTGATTCATTTGATCAGTGGTGTCTCTTGGAAATTCTTGATTCGATGGGATATGATCTTGTCGTGTGCTGATTGCTTCTGAAATTGTTGGAAAGGGGTTAAAGTTGTGTTCTTTTAGCTTCAAGATGAATTGTATGATAACAAACTATGAGAAGGGATTATTCCATTTCATGCTTCAAGTTTCATGCTATGTGTTATCATCTTAAGGGATTTTGGTAGGCTCTATTGAATAGATTTAACATCTTTTGGCATCATTGTTACATGAGAAGTGAATCAAGAGAGATTCATGATTCTTGAAAATGGAAAGGGGACTAATTACTTTTCTTTTTCTTCACACTTTTGAAATGTGCTTTACATTTCAATCATCATATCTTCTATCATTATTGCTTATGTCTACACTGAATGATGATATCTTATGATTGGTAGCATTCTTACAATGTCTTTGGTGTGAAGGTGCATGTTGGTCATTCTCAGCCACCGGTGCAGTTGAAGGCATTAACCAGATCAAGACAGGATCTCTTGTCAGTCTATCCGAACAAGAGCTTATTGATTGCGACAAATCTTATAACGATGGTTGTGGGGGTGGACTTATGGACTACTCCTACGAGTTCATTATAAAAAACAAAGGGATCGACACAGAGGATGATTATCCTTATCGTGCCCGTGATGGAACATGTGACAAAAACAGGGTACCTAAGTTTGAAGTATCTACTTTTGCTTATTCTACTCTGTTTCAGATTTCCATAGTGACATTGATACTTCCTCTATCCGCATTGTAGCTTAAAAGACACGTTGTAACCATCGATAGTTATGCTGATTTACCCTCCAAAAACGAGAAGAAGCTTCAACAGGCCGTTGCCACTCAACCTATCAGTGTTGGCATATGTGGAAGCGACTCATCCTTCCAATTGTACTCAGGGGTTCGTTTCGAGTTCCTCTTTTAAACATATTTATGTTCAACTCATTCAAGATTTCGTCTCACCATGATTGAAACACAGGGGATATTCAATGGCCCATGCTCAACGGCTCTGGACCACGCAGTACTAATCGTTGGGTATGCTTCTCAAGATGGAAAGGACTATTGGATCATCAAGAACTCGTGGGGAAAATCATGGGGGATAAGTGGGTATATGCATATGCAGAGGAATACAGGGAATGCAGAAGGGCTGTGTGGGATCAACTTGCTAGCTTCGTATCCAATCAAAACGAGCCCTAATCCACCACCCTCTCCCACCCCCGGCCCGACCAGGTGCAACATTTTCACGTATTGCGCGAGTGATGAAACGTGTTGTTGTACTCGGAGTTTTCTTGGGATATGTCTGAACTGGAAATGTTGTGGAGCTGAATCTGCTGTTTGTTGCAAGGATCGTAAGCATTGTTGCCCACATGATTATCCTATTTGTGAGCCTACCAAGAATTTATGTCTCAAGGTTGGTTTCGAACTCTCTTAATTCATTATCGTATCTCAATCTAGTGTTTTATTTCATCAGTATTCATCTTTAACATTTTCGATGATGCTTTCCGACATCTTGGTGAACTATTGTTGCAGCAAATCGGAAACTCTACATTAGTGATGCCAATCGGGAAGACCACCCTTTCAACGAATTAGATAGTTGAGGTTTTCTTACAACCATAAAAACATCATGATCGTGTCATTACATCTGCGATCATGATCACTAGTTATCACTTTATCAGAGATCATGTATCGATCATAGATTGGTGGTCCACTACGAATAGAAGAAATCCTACTAGCTAACATCTCGTGGATTTTTGTTTTGAGATGATCTCTATTGGAGGTAATTTTTATGTTACTATGTTGCTAGTGAGTGGTGATTTGCACATTATATGTTAAAGTATGTTTCCAAAAGTATTACACAGATGATATTTATTTCCATTTCCTCGTATTCAACAATCATTATTGGGCTGTGGTTTTTGGGTTCATAATAGCATGTAAATAAGTAAAGTAGAGGTCTAAACAACAACTCTGCTGGATTTATCAATGCTTAAATGATCATAATGGCCAAGATGTGTCATCTCCATCACAATCCCAGAAGCCATTGGCAAAGGATAATGCATATATATGTCTCAGAAAAGAATCAAAGATATAGACATAAATGAAAATATCCCGATATATCTCCGATATTTCTGTTTTTTAACGTGACCAAAACAAAAACGGGATGTAATAATATATCTTTGATATTTTTATTTCTTTGTAAAAAAATAAATGAAATATCAATAATTATTAGTTAAATTCGGTATCGATTTCGATATCGATGGTTTTAGGTAAAAATTATAGGAAAATTCATGAATATAAAAGAAATATCGGTGAAATATCGGTAAATATTGAAAAATATCGATAAATATTGAAAAAATCGGTAAATATCGGGAAAAAATCGGTAAATATCGAGAAAATATCGATAATAATCGGAAAAATATATGTACCGATATTTCCACCGAAACCGATATATCCATCGATATTTCCGTAAAATTAATGTACCGAAACCGATATTTTCATCCTTGGATAGGCATAATATATCTAAACGCTTAACAAGCAAGAATATATTCCACAAGATCCAATTTAGTTAAGGTCTCGAAGGATCTTCCAATCATTTCAAAGATCATCTGGAATATCACACATTGATGAATGAATCAAGTATGCAACCACTAACTAAAAGAAAGATGGATTCTTTGGGATCCTTCGTTTGTTTAAAGGGAAGGATGCTAAAAGAACATGACCAAGATCCCCAAATGCCATCTTGGATATACGGCCTCAATGTCCCAACTGTATACCTGGTTAGAAAAAGCACTGTAAAATCCTACACATTGCTAAAAAGTTTCTACCCGTTGTTGCTTTCCATAAACTTCTAACTTGTAAACTATTTAGTCCAATGATACTGAAAATAAGAAGCCATTTCATCAAACTGCTCAAAGATGGATATGATCGAAACATTTGAGGAATCGCTTTATCCTTCAACTAAAAAGCCACTATCTGCAGATCCTAGCAGAATAGAACTACAATTCTTGACAATGCGTTAAACCTGGATACTCAAACAGCAATCATCTTGCTCGATATGATCAAGAAAGAAGTAATGAGAATCAGAGAAGAAGTCAATTCATGTATTGAACACCAAGTTTACACACGATCACCAGGAAACCATAATATAATGCCTATATAAATGTATAACTAAAAAGAGTTATACAGATAAGAGATCACCTCATCTCCACATTGTCATGAAGATGGAAACACATCCTTAACCGCAGAAGCAGCTGTCAAGTAATTCAATGTATTCCTCAGAGTCTCTTTCTCTCTCTTCAATCTCATGGCGGTATCCTCGAGCTCCAGCAATGCCTGCTGCTCCCTGGGCGCGCCCTCGAAGGTGCTCCCAACGAAGAACGAAAATGGCGTCGGAAAAAGATTCCTCCGCAGATCCTGAACATCCTTCTCCGGCTTGCCGTTGAGCCGATTGGATAATCTGATGACGTCTTTCATGTATAGCTCGACCTCGTTGGCGAGAGCATCGAGGTCCTCCACCTCGGCGGAGGGGCGATCCTCGAGCCAGACCACCTCCGCCACCAGGTAGGGTTTGGTGCGGACCAATTTGGTGACGCGGAAGCGCTCCTGGCCCTTGCAGATGAGGAAGAAGCGGTCGTCGACGAGGCGCTCGTGCTTGATGACCTCGCCGACGCAGCCGACGTCGGCGGTGCCGGTGGCGGCGTCGGTGTAGATGACGCCGAAGCGGAGGTCGGTGTGGAGGAGGGTGTGCATCATCATCCGGTACCGGAATTCGAAGATTTGGAGGGGGAGAACGGCGCCGGGGAAGAGGACGAGCGGGAGGGGGAAGAGGGGGAGCTCCACGACGTCGTCCGATTTGGGGGAATTGGTGTGGTGCTTCTCGGAGAAGGAGGAGGCGGAGCAGGAGAGGGTCTGCGGCCTCCGACGGCGGCTGTGGTGCGGCGGCGTGAAGAAATTATTGGTGGGCTTTGGGGGATAAGTGGGGTTTAAGTGGGGCTTGTGGGAGATTGTGGAAGAGGACTGAGGGGAATGTAAGAGCTGAGGAAAAGCCATTTCTGGTGAATGGAGAGATAAAGAGAGGGGGAGAGAGAGAGAGAGAGAGAGAGAGAGAGAGAGAGAAAGAATTAGGGAGAATCAATGGAATGATAGAGAGGGAAAGTGTAGTTGATTGGCATTGCGAAGTTTGTGGAGGAGGAAGAAGGAGAGTGAACTCAACAGTGGAAAGCTACCATTGATAGAATCTCTCTCTCTCTCAATCAAGGTTTGGATAAAGAAGGAGGAAGAAGATGATTTGTGTGGGCTGGGCTTGCTCTTCGCTTTTACACCTCCTATTCTCTTTATCTCCTTATTATTATTATTATTATTATTATTATTATTTATTTATTTGTAATCTTATTTTATTGATTAGTATTTAAAGTGTATGGTTAATTGGATATATATGGATATTAATGTGTTGCTAATCAATTCCATGTTTGTATTGTTGCTTATCAGAAAATATTAAATTAATTTGGAGTTAATCGTTTTGTTGAATTCTTGAAATTGATTGCAACTACTGCAAGAGTCTCTGGCAGGAAATCAAACACATGTAATTATTCTTTTTTGTTGGTTTGTTGTGACCACTTAATTTGGGCCAAGAAAATGGGCCCAGGCCCAACAAGCTATTCAATTACAAATTCAGGGTTCTCTTGATGGGCTTCTGTTGCTTTTATCGGCCCATACTTAAAAGAAAAGAAGATGCCAACCAGAAATAAACTGTTAATAACTGTATTAAAAACAGAGCGCCATGGCTTTCTTGCTCTCAACCTTATCCACACACACACCGCCTTCCACCTCCCCACCGTCTCCGCCGTTGGCCACCACGTCGCCGCCGTGGTTAGGTTAGTTTTTTTTTTTTGGTTACTGTTGTGTTGGTGGTGGTGAAGGGGATAGGAATAGCATATTTTCTAGTTGTTGTATATAGTCTTTAATTTGAAAGCTGAAATAAAATGAACTTCAATGGATTCCAAGTTGCTGAAATACCTACATCCATCCCCATTTTCATCATAAGAGTGAACCCAGGAGATTTTGCCCAATTGGATGTAGAATTTGAAATCTTCAACCAAACGACAACAATCAGAAGATTCTGCAGAATTGTTGTTTCAAGAGCTAAAACTAATTTCGTGTAATTGAATATGTAGTAGAACTAATTTAGCAGCAGAATCGTGAACAATTGATTATCAAATGATACGAGCATAAATTTTACTGAACTTGAACATAAATTTCATCATTCATTTCATAAATGAAATGGTTTTCAACTGCTTGCTATAAATAATAGATACAACTAGGTACTGACTACTAGTATGGTAACGAACTGATTGAATGTTGTTTTGAAAGCGATCAGGAAATGGCGGCAAAGCTGCTGATATATCCTGTTTCTCATTGCTGCTCGTTTCCAACTCAAGGCCGGCATCACATTCACCCATAGTCGAATGCCAACGAGGCAGATGAGCCGTTAAATCTAAGGTTTTGTTTTCCTTTCTTTCGATCATCTTTTATTCATATGTTACTTGGGTTTGGTAATTCCTAACTTTGGGGCTGGGTCAGGTTGTGAAGAAGACATTAATAGAAGGGGAGGGGAAGAAGGAACCTAACCAGGTCGCCGGGGAAATTCTTTCATTCTTCACGCGCAACAATTTTGCAGTGTCGGATAGAGGAGAGACAATAACGTAAGTACTAATAGCTCTACATTTTGTTCTTTAAGAATTTTGATATGGTTGTGTTGGTTGGTTACATAACTTGTGCTTGTGGTTAGCAAAAGTTATAGGCCTAATATGCTTGAATCCGAATTGATTACTTGCAGTGAGGTGCAAAAACAATGATGATCTTTGTCACATTTCTTAACCCTACTATATCTTTTCGAAATGAACCATAATAGTCGCGAATGTCTTATTCTGTTTCAGATTTGAAGGGATGATGGTCCCGAGTCGTGGTCAAGCAGCACTTCTTACTTTCTGCACCTGTATAAGTCTTGCAAGTGTAGCCCTTGTTCTTACGATAACCTACCCGGATATTGGAAATAACTGGTTTGGGCTAACCTTATTGAGTCCCTTGGCGGAAGTTTGTAAAAATTGAGATGTTATTAGTTTTTCGGTTCTACTTAATGTTAGGGTAACATCATTTTGTTACCCGAACTATAACCATTTTTGCATATCCGTACCTAAGAAGTGTTTTTGGTTGCAGTTTTCAACTTGATTCATACCCGTTTTGCATTTTGCAACCTAAGTGTCAACTAAACAAAATCATTGGTGCTCAAGTTGTAAAGTGCAAAAACAGTCATAGTTCGAGTGGCAGAAAGAAATTTAACCTAAATATTATCAGACAATCATGTTGGTAAAACTAATGCATATGTATGAAACAGGGGAGCGTATTACTGGAAAAAAAACATCAAGGAAAGAGCAGATTAAGGTGAAGATGTTGATGGCTGAGGACGGAACATTGTCGGAGATAAACGTTCAAGGCAACGACCAGCAAGTAGAGCAAATGAGGAAGGAGTTCAGTTGAGTGAAAAAGGCATGGTTTATGTGAAGGGCTTATTTGAAAGATGAAAATGATTGTGACATAGGAATACAAATATACTTGCTTTGTAGCCTCACCAGCAATTTTTGTTCAATGTCTCATAATGTACTATACTGTTATTTATCCCTCACATTTTTGGGTTTATAAGAATTGTCATTTCTTTTCTACCCCAATCTAATACACAGATTCAAGAACCAGAATCAAGAACTAAAACCAAAAACAACTAGGCTGATAATGTCTAACCAAACATTCTAACATGAAGCAAATCTCTACAAGAAAAGGACCACCAAATTATGTCCAACCATGTGGTGAAAACAACTAGGTTGATACTGTTTAACCAAACATTCTAACATTAAGCAAATCTATACAGGAAAAGGACCACCACATTGAGCTTCAGAACTCAATGTCCAACCATTTTGTGAAATACTCACAGGTACTCGGGGAGATGATCCCGTCAGGCGAACAGACGCTAATCCTAGGACAAGCACCACAGGGGATCGAAGCAAACACACCTGTTTTCACAGCCTTGGCTGAAACTCCGCTTGCGATTCTGTAGCATGTAGTTCTGAGAGGAATCGAATGATAAGCTCCCAACCCTGTGCTCTTCACCTCTATGATTTCGTTATCCAACACCATCGAGTTCAGTATCTCAGCCACTTGCTGGCTGGAAATCTCGAATGCCACCACACGGTTGTTCTTCATGTCGTTGTAGACACCCTCCAGAGTAGCAACCTGCTGCGAACGTATGTACCTTAAACACAACTGTTTGAGCACGGCTATAAGCTCTTTATCGAGGCTTCCATTGACATACCAATCACCTCCACTGATTTCAATGGAAGGCTCGAACTCAGCTGCCATGTAGTTTATCTTTCCCTTGTTCTGAATGTTCTTCACCTCTTTGATCAGATTTTTGGACAGCAACGACTTGAGTGATTTGTTGACAACAGGAGCAGCAAGCTTCGTCTCTTTATTGATGTCTCTCGACCAAATGCCTATGTCCTTTCTACTTTTGATCAAATCGAGAATCCTACGCTCATCTGGAGTTAGAGATGGTTCATCTGATCCATTTCTTTTCCGCTTAACGGATGCCGAAAGTGATCGATCCATTCTGTGAATAATCAGAGGCAAAATCAACTCATTGTTGAAAATAGCACTAAAACCTAGAATTTTTCTCTCTTCTTCTCAATTCTTTCATCAGAACATAACCAAACACATACTTCTTCAAAAATTCGCACAGATTGATAAATCACACCAAAATTTTATCCAAATACACATTATAATTACTGAAGAATATGTCGTTGCTTACAGTTTGAAGCGAAAAGTATACACACACACACACAACTTCAATTACAACGAAATTTAAGAAATTCGAAACACCACCGACTATTCAATGTAGAATGATACGAACCTCGATCGGAAGCGGAGAGCCGTTCACAGCGGAGGAGATTTTCGAGTGGCAAAAAGCCCTAGCAGGAGGTTTTATTTATTACATTTTTACCCCCTTTTTCTTTTTCCCTGAAGAGCACTATTACAGTTTTACCCTCGATGATAAGTGTTTTTCTAAGCTAAAATAAATTTAAAGATTTCTTTTTGAAGAATTCTATACACACCCCAAACATTTCTAAACACACCCCATCTACACACACATTCATTTTTTTATTATTTTAATGCTTATGTCTATTGTTAGGGTGTGTTTAGTATTTTTGGGGTGTGTATAGAATTCCCCTTTCTTTTTTTCTTTAATGTGAGAATTAAAGATTCCAATTTGTCTTCTTTTTGCAAAATTGAAACGTTACTATATACAATGCTCGACTCTGGTTATTGATTAATTGAGCAAGTTGCCTATAATTTCTGGAAATGTGCGTGCTATGATCCCTTCTCTCTCTTCTTCCTCCACTTTCTCTCTCTAATTCCCATAATTGATTGGGGTCATTTGGGCATGCACAATTGCACATCCATGATTTTTGTTTTTACAAAAATAATAAGTAAAAGTGTAAATGATGTGAGTGATTGTGACATAAATGCATATGTGTATCTCTCCTTAAAAACGTTAATACTATTGAATACTGCTAAAACACATCATGAAAAATATATTGATATAATATTTAAAAATGCTACCTAAGAATGCTAATGCAATTGATCGCAGCAACATGCTCCCCACTCTAATAAACTGGTAAATTCATTGCTACACATATATTGAATTCTTTAATTTCCTAAGTTTTAAATGAATTTTGCGTACGTAACATTTCTTGTTGGAGAACTTAACACTTTAATTTTGATGAAGAAGATCAGATGGTGGTAGATTTCTCGGCTTCGTACCGTTTCATCGCTCCAATTTTTGCTGATATAGCCAAGAAAATCCCCCATGTTTTATTCTTGAATATGGATGTTGATGTACTTAAGGTATATGAACTTTTAATTATGCACAATATATATGTTGGCGATGCCTACGTTTGTGTTCCTTAAAGAAGGGAAGGAAGTGGATAGGGTTGTGGGCGCAAATAAGCTAGGATGCCCTTTTGTCCTCCATCGAAAAGGCCATTAATGGAGGCTTTGTTCGATGATATGTTATACATGAGTTTGTGTGCTAGCTGTATGTGCAAATGTTTGAGTTGTGTTGAGTTGTGTTGTGGATATATATATATATATATGTTTGTCTATTAGATGTGGTTGTTTCATGTTAATGTAACAACATGGTTTATAGCTTGTTAGAATATATATAGTTTTCCATTTCAGTTTCTGTATGGTTTGTCTTTGCAACTTTCTCTAGAAATATGAATTTCCGAGAAGATTTGGCTGAGCTGCATTTGTTAAGAGCGGTTTGGAGAGCCCAACTTCCAAGCGCGTTATCTCACTCGTTTCTTGATGGATTCAGCTCGTTTTTGTTTCTATAAATAGATCTCTTGTTGTAGTTTCATTTTCATTCTGTAAGTTTGCGTTGATAGCTTTTAGAGAGAGAGATATTGAGAGAGAAAGTTGAGCGAATGTTCATCTAGATAGTTTGAGTGTTTGCTTGAGAGTTCTTTGTAATTTGATCTTGGTTCTTGCGTGGTGATTCAATAAAATAGTTCCTCAGTTTATAGTGGATGTACGCTCAAGTGGACCCGAGCCGAACCACTCTAAATCGGTGTGTTTGTTCTTGTTTTATCATTCTTGGTTTTATTATTTTATGTGATTTGCTTTCTCATTTTATTGCTATTTGCTTGATTGATTTAGTTAATTCCCACAACAATTGGCACCGTCTGTGGGAAGCTCGATCAACCATGGCTTCTACGCGATTTGATGTAGAAAAGTTCACTGGAAAAACAGATTTCAATCTATGGAGAATCAAGATGAAAGCCTTGCTGGTGCAGCAAGGGGTGGATGAAGCTTTGAAGGGAGAAGATGGTCTCTCAGAAGCTATGACATGTATGAAATTGTAGCTCAAACTCAAAGATCTCAAGCTTGTTAATTGGCCCAAACTTGAAGGCAAGGAGCCATTGATTTGATTGAAACTCAAATGCAAATATTCCAAGCTTTTCAGTTGGCCCAAACTTGGAGGTAAAGAGCCATGGATGAAATTGTAGCTCAAACTCAAAGATCTCAAGCTTGTTAATTGGCCCAAGCTTGAAGGCAAGGAGCCACTGATTTTATTGAAACTCAAATCCAAATATTCCAAGCTTTTCAGTTGGCCCAAACTTGAAGGCAAGGATCCATTGATTTGATTGGCACCCAAATACAAATATTTCAAGCTTTTCAATTGGCCCAAACTTGGAGGTAAAGAGCCATGGATTAAATTGTATCTCAAACTCAAAGATCTCAAACTTGTTAATTAGCCCAAGCTTGAAGGAAAGGAGCCATTGATTAGATTGAAACTCAAATCCAAATATTCCAAGCTTTTCAATTGGCCCAAACTTGGAGGTAAAGAGCCATGGATTAAATTGTATCTCAAACTCAAAGATCTCAAGCTTGTTAATTGGCCCAAGATTGAAGGATATGAGCCATTGATTAGATTGAAACTCAAATCCAAATATTCCAAACTTTTCAATTGGCCCAAACTTGGAGGTAAAGAGCCATGAATGTAACTGAATTTCAAACTCAAAAATCTCAAGCTTGTTAATTGGCCCAAGCTTGAAGGAAAGGAGCCATTGATTTGATTGGAACTAAAATCCAAATATTCCAAGCTTTTCAATTGGCCCAAACTTGGAGGTAAAGGGCCATGGATGTAATTATTGCTCAAATCCAAAGATTGTAATTCTGTCAATTGGCCCAAACTTGAAGGCAAAGAACCATGGATGTTAAAATTGAAACTCAAATTAAGAACAACCCACTACTAGAAATCACTTAAATTCCAACGGAGCAATTCCGTTGGAATTTTGTGAAATACCGTTGGAATTTTGCAAAATTATGTTGGAATTCTTCATTCCAACGGAAGTAGACCGTCGGAAAAAGGGGCGTTGGAATTTAAATTCCGACGGAAATTCCAACGGAAAAATGATTCCAACGGAACATTCCAACGGTACTTTTCTGTTGGAATATACAATCACAAAAAAAATTCCAACATTATTCCAACGGAATTTCCAACGGCGTTGAATTCCGTTGGAAATTCTATTGGAAATTATAAAAATTCCAACGGAATTTCCAACAGCGTTGAATTCCGTTGGAAATTCTGTTGGAAATTCCAACGGTTATTATTTCCGTTGGAATTTCTGTTGGAATTTGATTGTTTTCTAGTAGTGACCAAACTTGTAAGGTTTCCTATTCCAGGTGGGATGAGACCTTCAATTTGATTGCGAGAAACATCAAGCACCTCCAACTTGGTGAGATTTGCTAGTGAGATAGACAACTCACCTGAGACACGATTCTTAGACAAATTGAGATAAGTTAGATTGAGTAACTTACCTATTTGTCTTGGGATTTCTCCATCGATATAGTTTCCACATGATGATGATGATCCTCCAATTAATAGATCACCCTCTACTGCTCTAGATTGCAAAACATCTGAAGAGATCTGGAGGGGCACTTCATCAGATTATAGCAACCTGAGAGTATTTGGATCATTAGCCTATGCATATATAAGGTAAGATAAGCTAGCACCAAGAGCTTTAAAGTATCTTTTCTTGGGGTATCCAAAGGGAGTTAAAGGCTATACAATCATGTGCTTAGAACTTGAAAATCAGAAGTGCATTATTAGCATGGATGTAACCTTCAATGAACTTGTTATACCTTACAAAACTCCTGTTTCTAGTGACACTAACAATGCAGGTACACAAGCAAAGACTCCAACTAACCATGCAGGTAAGGAAGTAGCTCAGTTTGAGGTGGAGTCTCAAAAGAATCACCAGCAAAATCCAGAAGATTCAAGCTCAGAAAGTTCATCTTCAGATTCAGAAGAAGAATAAACATAAGAAGAGTTAAGGAATTATCAGCTAAACAGGGACAGAGAAAGGAGAGTCATTAATCCTCCAAACAGGTATGTCAATATAAGTATTTCATCATATGCTCTTGTTGCTGCTTTGTCTATTGAATCTCAGGAACCAAGCAACTACAATGAAGCAGTGAGCTGTGAAGAGAAAGAAAAATGGATGTTTGCAATGCAGGAGGAACTGATGTCTTTGAATAAGAGCAATACCTAATAGATAGTAGATAGACCAAAAGGACAGAAGCTAGTGAGTTGCAAGTGGATCTATAAGAAAATGATTGAAGCTGCAAAGGGAGGAAGCATAAGATATAAGGCTAGATTAGTGGCAAGGGGTTTCACTCAAAAGGAAGGGATAGATTATGATGAAATCTTCTCTCCAGTAGTGAAGCATTGCTCTATCAGAATCCTATTGGCTATTGTAGCTCAGTATCAACTTGAATTACATCAAATGGATGTAACAACAACCTTCTTGCATGGGGACTTAGATAAGCAGATATATATGAGTATTCCTGAAGGGCTTCATGTGGAGAATAGTGAGTCTAAGGTGTGTTTACTTAAGAAATCCTTGTATGATTTGAAGCAAAGTCCAAGGAGATGGTACAAGAGGTTTGATGAATACATGATCTCACTGAATTTCATAAGAAGCAAGCATGGCAGCTGTGTATACTTCAAAGATGTAGCTGAAAAATGTGTGTATCTACTCCTATATGTAGATGACATGTTAATTGCTGCAAATACCATGAAAGGAATTGAAGAAGTAAAGGTCATGCTTAAGTCTGAGTTTGAGATTAAGGATCTAGGTGAAGCCAAAAGAATGTTTGAAATGAATATTTTCAGAAGTAAGGATAGAAGTACTCTTGTCCTAAATCAGTCTGCCTACTTAGATAAGGTGCTAAAGAGGTTTAGAATGCATGAGGCTAAGGTGGTAAGTACTCCAATTGGACAGCATTTCAAGCTAACAAAGGATCAGTGTCCAGTTACAACAAAGGAGAAGTCAGAAATGGATAAAATCTCATATGCTAATGCAGTTGGTAGTGTAATGTATTTAATGGTGTATTGCAGACCAGATCTAGCTCATGGAATGAGTGTTATCAGTAGGTTTATGAGCAATCCTGAAAAAGCTCATTGGGAAGCAACTAAGTGGCTACTGAGATATCTGAAAGGAACTAAGAATCATGGCTTAAGATTCAGTAGAAAAGATCAGGCAGATTCACCACTTAAAGGCTTTGTAGATGCTGATTATGTTGCAAATCTTGACACAAGGAAGTCACTCACAGGTTATGTTTTCACTTTATTTGGCACAATTATAAGTTGGAGAGCAACACATCAACCTGTGGTGGCATTATCAACTACAGAAGTTGAATTCATAGCTTTGACAGAAGCAATTAAGGAGGCTATGTGGCTTCAAGGTATTCTGGAGGAATTTGGTATAATGCAGAGAAGTGTAAGTGTATACTGTGATAACCAAAGTGCTATTTCACTTATCTGAGCAGCAAGGTTATCATGAACGAACTAAACATATAGATATTAAGCTCTATTACATAAGAGACATCATTGAAGGTGGAGTTATTAAGGTGAAGAAAATCCACACCAAGGAGAATTTAGCTGATGCTTTTACCAAAGCATTACCTAATACTAAGTTTAATCTCTGTCAGAAGTTGATTGGATTGTGTGAAGGAAGTCTTGAAGGAGTTACTTGAAGGACATGAAGTTGTCTTAGCCACTTATGAGCTCAAGGTGGAGATTTGTGAAGATATGAGCTAAAAATTAGAAAAATGGCTAAAGAAGAAATCGCACTCCACTTAAAAAGGTGCATTTCCAAAATGCGATTTCAGACAGTTAAAAACGGTTCGGCTCCATTTCCGAGAAGATTTGGCTGAGCTGCATTTGTTAAGAGCGGTTTGGAGAGCCCAACTTCCAAGCGCATTATCTCACTCGTTTCTTGATGGATTCAGCTCATTTGTATTTCTATAAATAGATCTCTTGTTGTAGTTTCATTTTCATTCTGTAAGTTTGCGTTGATAGCTTTTAGAGAGAGAGATATTGAGAGAGAAAGTTGAGCGAATGTTCATCTAGATAGTTTGAGTGTTTGCTTGAGAGTTCTTTGTAATTTGATCTTGGTTTCTTGCGTGGTGATTCAATAAAACAGTTCCTCAGTTCATAGTGGATGTAGGCTCAAGTGGACCCGAACCGAACCACTCTAAATCGGTGTGTTTGTTCTTGTTTTATCATTCTTGGTTTTATTATTTCATGTGATTTGCTTTCTCATTTTATTGCTATTTGCTTGATGGATTTGGTTAATTTCCACAACAAGAAAGTTGATTGATTTACGAAATGAAAAAAAAAAAAATGAATTTTCTAATTTGATATTATGATTAGATACAAGAATTCTCTTACTCAACTGATCGTAAAAAGTACTTTTATCACACTTCCTCCTGTATCAACCCTTCTTCTAAAAATCGAACAAATCGACCCCAAAACTAATATGATGCAACAAATTGGCTATCTATTATGCCCTCACCAGTTGTATAGAGCTTGGAATGTTCACTGCTAAAAATAATTTATTGATAAACACATGAATGATAAATTTAGTTTCCTGGTATGCAGTTAGGAAAAATCTTGATTGATAAAGTTTTAAGTACTCACAAACTAATTAATACGTTCACCATATGATTAATATATTACGATTAGCGATTAATTAAAAGCAAAAACTTGCGTATCCCGGTGCACCGTACCCCCGAAGATATTATTAGTTTGATATTAGTTATATACTCATAAGGTATTATTGGTGCATTCTTAAGGTATTATTGGTATATCCCTGAAGGTATTAGTGGTATACGCAGAAGGTATTAGTTGCATATGCATAAGATATTACACGTATAACTAAAATATATGTTTTAGTGAAAGTATTTTCCAAGGTATTAACCATATTGTTTAAAGGTATTACAATAAGGGTTTGGGGGAACGGTGCCCCGGATACACAAGATCTACTCTTAATTAAAATATATTGCAGGACTTTATAGTCATTGATTAAAAGTTTTATTGAAGAGTAAGTCTCTTGTGCACCCGGTCGGATCGGGGTTACCCAACCCGCCCTTTTTTTTTTTTTCACGCTAACTTTTTTAAATTTTGGTCATGACTTTTACTTATGTTAAGGATACCTTTATGTAATGTATAAGAATACATTTAGGTTATGTATTTAGGTTATGTTAAGAATACCTTTATGCCCATATTTCATACATTTACGTTAAGTTAGACATACCTTTAGGTTATGTTAAGAATATCTTCAGGTAATATTTAGGGATACCTTTACGTTATGTTAAGGACACCTTTATGCCCAAATTTCATACATTTACTTTACGTCAGACATACCTTTAGGTTATGTTAAGGATACTTTTATGTTATGTTAGAGATATCTTATCCATAACATAATTGTGTTACACATTTTGTACACAAAAGTATCTCTAACATAACATAAAGTTATCTTTAACATAACCTAAAGGTATTCTTAATATAACGTAAAGGTATGTGACCTGAAGCGAATTCTAAGGGTATCAAATTAGGATTTCAAAGGAACATGAAATCGTATCCTTAACATCACCTAAAAGTATTTTTAACATAATCTAAATGTATGCTTAATATAATCAAAATGTAATCTTAACATAACTAAAAGTATCCTTAACATAACGTAAATGTATGCTTAACATAACTAAAATGTATTCTTAACATAACTTGGTATGTAACTTGAAATTAGGATTTCAAAGACCTTAACATAACTAAAATGTATCATTAACGAGCGAATTTGAGCGCATCCACCCAGACTCGTGAGAGCGCGTGAGGGCGTGTGGGACCTGCGTGGAAACGCATACACACTGGTTGGGTCAGGTATATGGATTTAGGATTTATACATCTGATGCATAAAAGTTGTTGTGTTTATTGAACTAGAAGTGTACACGCGCGTTGCGCGTCTTGTTATATAATTTTTCAATTGTCCTAATATTAGTATAGTATAGATAATTTTTAATATGGGCGGGAAATTTGCAGTTCTATTTATTTGAAATAATTTTTAATATATTACCTATTATTATTATTATTATTATTATTATTATTATTATTAAAAGAATTTATTAAATTTTGTTGATTTTTATAAGCTAGGTAAGTAAGTGTTGTTAAATGAACTAGTAATTCACCCGTGCGTTGCACGGTTTGTAATTTTATGTTTTTTATTTAAAAATAAAATGTAAATATTAACTTAAGAAATATATTTCATATTTGTAAGTTCTATACTTACATACTTTTTATAAGTATACATAATGTATATAATATAATTTTTCAACAATGTCGTACTTATTTATAAAAAGAAATAGTATAAGTCGTATAACATGTAAATTATTTAAAGAATATTGTAGATGCATACACAACGATAATAGCAAACATTTTAATGTATCATGAAAATATTGATTACACATGTTGCAACACCTCTTTAAATACAACATTTCTAGTAGATACATTATTCTCACCCTCATTGCCACATATTAGAATTTTGAGTCCACTTCTATTAGTCACCCTCGAGATTGCAACGTATAATTGTCCATGTGAAAAGACTGGTTTCTTCAACAAAAGGCCTACATTGGAAAGTGATTGGCCTTGACTCTTGTTTATAGTCATTGCATATGACACCATTAGAGGAAATTGCCTTCTTTGGAACTTAAATGGCAGTCTTGGGTCAGATGGAGTCAATGACATTCTCGGAATTAAAACTTGTTGGCCTGCATTGTCACCGCACATAATTTTTGCTTCTAGAACATGTGTGCCAAGTTTCGTGATAATCAATCGAGTGCCATTACACAACCCCATTGAATGATCAATATTTCTCAATAACATTACTGGGGTTCCAACCTTCAACTGCAACTCATGGTTTGGAACACCCGAGCACTTAATCCCATTCAAAAATTCAGGGGTATGAACATCAGATAACAAATCAACATTTGTTTCGGATTTACATGAACTGTCAGAGCTAAGGTATTGTCTTGCTTCTCTAGGATTCAATGATGTCATATATTCATTCACAGATTCGACCACATCCAAGGTTGGTGCCAAAATAGCACGATTTTCAAGTGAACTTGGATCATCAGAATTCTTCAGAAAATCAGGATATGTGCTATTTACAATAGTCGATAATGGATCAAGTGTGTTTTTCAATAATATATCACTCGGAATATCAACAACTAAATGACCATCCTCTTCAACGCCTATTACCCCATCCCCAATCTTTGAAATCCATTCAGAGAACTCCTTTAATTCAGTCAAACCATCACATTCCCTGGTACTTTCTAGCCTCATATTCCTTGTAAGTCTTAGTACCTTACATTTCTGCCAAACATAAGATGCATTTATCGTAGCATGAACAATATCTTGCCTACTACCTTTTGGGATAACAGGCAATATTTGACGGAAGTCACCACCAAAAACAATAATTTTCCCACCAAATGGCCTCTCACTGTTAAGCGGATTCTCTAACTGCATTATATCTTTTAAAGTCCGATCCAAAGCTTCAAAACAATATTTGTGCATCATTGGGGCTTCATCCCAAATAATGAGTTTAAATTTCACAATTAGTTCAGCCAATTGACTACCCTGTTTGATAGCACATGTAGAATTTTCATGAGGATTTAAAGGGATAACAAATCTAGAATGCGCAGTTCGTCCTCCCGGAAGTAGAAGAGATGCTATACCACTCGATGCTACGTTAATAACAATTTCACCTCTACAACGAATAGCAGCAGATAATGTTCGCCAGACAAAAGTTTTCCCAGTGCCTCCATATCCATAGACGAAAAACACACCACCATCATCACTATTCACCGCCTGTAGAACTGTTTCATATACATTTCGTTGTTCTTCATTCAAGCTGCTCACCATTCCCGTTAGTTGTTCAGCCAATTTTATACGATTGTAATCCAATTCATCATATATTAAACGATTATGATATCTAGAACAACTACGCATATCAGGCATGGGCATTGTATCAAAGTCTCTCAAACTTGATCCCAATTTACACAATAATTTTTGAATCTCAGCCAATGTTAGGTTCTTCAGCTCATCATCAGTTAGGTGCAAATCTGAAAATATGACAAAATATACATAGATCATAAATAATAGTAACATGTAGAAAAAGAAGAAGAAAATTATACATAATTCTATATTTAATATTTAGTTGAGCTAATAAAAATGTTCATACCTTGATGGTTCAAAAGATTGCGTTGTCTATATAATATGTCATCAGATAAATATTTCCAACATTCTTCCCATACTATCTCCAGACGGCTTAATGACTTTGAACTCAACAATGTTGCAAATAAATATCTCAAAGATGCTGAAGATGCCCATTGACTTGCTTCTATTATTCCATCAGAGTATTCCTTGTCATCATCTAATAGACCATAGGCATAACACGCCTCACGATAAGTGGAATATCGAACTCCATCAACCCTTTTGATATCATCAAAACTTTCAGGACCACGAACTACGTTAAGCAAACACCTAAGATAGTACTTCTCACCAGTACCAGGAGGAACATAAAAAATACGTCCCAGTGAAAAACCTCTTTTTCGAGGAACCCACTCTCTTGATTGTTGTTTCCAAACAAATTTTTGTGGAAATTCCGCATACGTGAGACGTTTGGCCTCTTGATATTTCTTGTTAGCTTCAAACCAAGAAATGAACATGCTTTGATTAGCACTTGGTTTTTCTAAGACAACATCAATGGAATCTGAATCAGAAAACACAACATTTTGTTCACTCTCTAGATGTAATCCAAGACGCTCAACAGGAGGATACTTATATTGAATCTCAAAACCAAGAATCCTCCACATAGCTTCACATGGAGATATATATCTGCAGTCATAAAACATATTAATCTCATCAATAACCCGAGAAGAATCATCATTGCCTGCAGAATCATAAAACGTTGTGCTGACTCGATCATAACCTTTATTGACATATTTAAATAAATATTTGATTGATCGAGATTGATTGCACCATTCCACATTTAAATGTGCACCATACTTCAACAACAAATTTCTATTGTGTGGCACAACAAATCTATTATCAAGTTCTGTGCCATTCTTCAAAATAGTCCTCCCATTATTTCTACGCTTGTACACTGGATATCCATCATCATCAATTGTGGTTTGTTCCATGAATCTCTTAGGAAAATGTTTTGTACATCGACCTTCGACCATGCATGGTGAGTTTGGTCTTGTCTTCCCACATGGTCCATGCACCATAAACTCTTTAACCACATTAAAATAAGTTGGGTCACTCTTTTCATCAGGTATTTCAGCAGAGATTATGCGATCGATATCACTTGCCGTTGGATATTTGCTTTCTTTGGAGAGAAATAACAAAATGTGGGCGTGCGGCAATCCTCTCTTTTGAAATTCAACAGTATACACCACTAAAAGAAGTAAATGAATCATGTATTAGTAATGCTTATAACAAACAAATCATAATAGATTTAAAACACACTAAAACTTAATGTCACGATACCTGCTTTGACAGTTCCAAATACTTTGTTAGACCGAAAGTCCTTTATCAATCCATCAAGTTTCATTTTGAACACACGACAAACTATGTCAGGACGATCCTCTGCTCTTAGACCTCGCTTATCAAGAAATCGTACTATCTCCGGCCATTTTGGATTACATGTAAATGTAATAAACAAATCAGGGTATCCAACCCATCGACATATGGCCATTGCATCTTGATAATTTTGAATCATAAATCGTGGCCCACCATAGAATGACGAAGATAATATAATCCGTTGGCCTTGTGTACGTGGATCGACCTCACCACGTAAAAGTGCCTCACTCAAACCTTTATACATTTCACATCTTAATTGTTTTTGATGCAAACGTATAAATGTCAACCTTGCAGATTCTATCATGGTGTATGCATCAACAATAAACTGCTGAGTGAGTCTCCTAGAAAATAAAATCGTTGAAGGTTGATTTTCCCTCTCATGTAAACGATAAGAAAACCATTCTCTAATGCTAACTTTTTTCCTACCACCACCCGAAATAGAACATGACTTTGAGAATGATATATCTTCTCTATAACCATCCTCACCATATGGAAAAAGAAGAGGATATTGAAGTGCTAAATAAGCAGCATTCAACTCATTTATCCTTTTTAGTTGACCAGATTTAGTTTCTACTATAATGTCTCGATCACCCAAACCTTCATCAAAATCACCAACTATAAGTGCTGCAACCTCAGAGATTGTAGGTAAATTGTATCTTCTAGGATCCGTACCTCTACGTCCTGTGAGCTTCAACCTTATATCAGTGTTTCCATTCTCTAAAATTTTTTGTCTTGTCATTCTAAATGTCTTAACCAGAACATTGTGTTGATCCAACATGTATTTCAAATCAGAAACAATCTCTGCGTGGAGGGAACTCACATCTTCCTTCTTCCTATTCCAAGGAAAAAAAAATTAAAAGTAACAATAAAACAACAAAAAATCAGGAACATTACTTGGTATTCATCTTATAATTCTTTAAATAGATAATTGTATTTACCAAAAAAAAAATGTAAACATATAAAAACAATGAGTGTAGTTTTTACAAACCTGACGGAAGCCAAACGATTCTGGATCTCATTCTCAGTATCGTAAATATATAATTGGGCAAATTTAGGTACAGAACCTTCTACAGGTAGAAGACTTCCAATAAGATGGAAATTTTGACCATGTAATTTAAAAATTGGAGGAGAGTTGCCCTGATTTGGAGAGTAATCAATTTTTCCTCCCAAAGATGTAAATGAAAACATGTTGTTATAAGATCTAATATTGTCCAGGAAATGTTTACTCTTCTCATTAACCCCATAAAGCAAATCATGCAAAATTCTAGGTACTTCTTTCAATGGTGGTAATTGAATTTTTCCTTGATAACAACAAAGAGTGTATTTTGGATTTCTTGAATTAAAATATGATCGCAATCTCTCATCATACCAAAACAATGCTCCACAAAAATGACAATTGAAGGCAGGGTCTCCGATATCCCAATAATCTGCACATAGATTTAGGTATTTAAGTTAAAAAATTAAGAAATACTTAAAAGTTCATATGATTTAAAATAGTGTATATCATACCTATTGGATTTAAAATGTTCTCGACATCCATATGACCAAGACCTACGAAAACAATCACATAAACAAATGAGTGGAAGCGTGTAAAAATAAATATCAATAATTGTTTAAAAATGAACAATCCATCATAAAAATTTAATTTAATTACATAAACATGTGAGTGAAAGAGCACAACAACAAAATATTAATTATTGATTAAAAAAGTTAATAGTTGATATTACTCACCGTAAGATTCATTTATGACCTCCAAACTTTGTGTATCTTGAGATTGAACAGATTGTCCCACTACTTGATATGCACTTGAACTTGATTGTATACAATCATTATACAAAGTCAAATCAATACCACCAGATTCTTTTGTATTTTGTAACAATGAGGATGAATACTGATCATGTAATGACCCTCCAACCACAAAAGTAGACTTAGTTCGAAAGCATGGGGAATGTACAAATTCACCTATCAAACTCAAATGTGAATAATAAGTAATGTATTTTAAGTGCGAAACCAATATTCATTTGAAAATAAAGTATATAAATACCATCAATAATATACCTCTTAAAGGAGTTAATGATGATGCCAATATGTCGCCTTGAGTACGCTGCCTTTCGACGTAGCCACAATTATCTTCCACTTGATTGATGTTTTCTATAAAATGCAAACAAATACAAAAAGATAAAGAGAGCAAAATGGAAAAAAAAAAAAGGAAAATTATATAATACACAACTCAGATAATCAATAGCCTACATATATTGGTATAATATTAAAATTGCAAATACTATCATTAATTATACGAAATATCACTTTAATTTTCTAGTACTAAAAATACATTAGATTTTATTAGAAATTAACAAATCATAAATTATCACTGATTTATTAACACTTGTATTTCCTTATTGTGAAGATAATAAAGTAACTTGATGTAAATGTGGAGAAAGTTGCATTTCTAGAAGCAACCCTTCTGACTAAAACAACCCTCACATCTCCTCCCCTGTTAATCCCCTCTATCCAGAAGCAACCCTTGTGATTTTTTTTTCTCGCATGTCCCAAGGTGTCCCTAAAAATCCAAATAGAGAAGTCAAAAACCTTCCTCTAGCTGAAGAGCTTCCAACTGAAGAGCAACGACTGAGGAGGGAAGATCTTGAAAGAAGTTTATGTGCCTTCTTTAATTCCTGTTAAAGATTGCTTTTAATAGTCTTACATTTCACTTTTTAAACTTTATCTCCCCCTTAAACATCGCATGTTGAATTTTTGTGCACAGATTCGGGATTTTCGGAAAGAGTTATTTACATTCTGTTTTCCATGTCGACCATGTATTAATCTACAACCTTTTCTTCCAACATCTGAAAAATTTTGTGTAGAAAAATGTTGATCTGTGTGGTGAATCTGTAAATTTTTGGGTTAAGAAGTAGAAATTTAGTGTCTCGTTGTGAGGATCTGACCCCATGTACTCCAAATCGAAAATACTCTAAACAAATATAATTTCGCAGCATCAGAAGATGGATGGTCATTGACGCTTGATAAATAGGTAATCAATTATTTAGATTTTTTTTTTATTTACATGGATCTATTCATTGGCACAACTTATTTTTCTTTTCAATTTTTTTAAGTATATATTGTCACCACTTTGAAACTAATGTGTGATTATTACATGCAAGGAAACTTTTGGAAAATTTGGATAACTTTTGCATGATGAAGGGTTTACAAAAGGTTTATATGATGTAAAGGTTAGTCTGCTTATTACACACTTAGATCTGTTTTTTGATTTGTTTCTATAGACACAAAAACATGTAAAAATAGGAGTTTTGTTTTCAAGTGGAATCTATAGATGTATATCCAATAATAGAAAATGATCACATTCTTTGTCTTTATCTGATGAAGTCCTAAAACTCTCAACAAAACAACATGAATCTACTCTATTCTAAATACCTTGAATGGCCCCATATCTTCTTTTCCTTCCAATAACCTCAGATCTTGTAAGCTTCCTCATTAGACCTGTAAATATTGTCACAGAACTTGAATAACATAACACTTCTTCCAAATGTTTGTATTTGTGTGTTGAAATATATCCTGAGAAACAGATTCCTAAATCTTTTACATCAAGAAGAAGAAATGCAATGAAAAGAAACTAATGGAGTGTGTTAAAATACATTATATAAAAGGGATAATTGTAAAGCAATGTGGTGATCTTTGGAATACCAAAAGACTCTACAAAAATGGACGGCAAAGTCCCTGACATAACCTGCAAAAAGTTTGTATCTTTTCTAAATTGTATTGAAAAGCAATGCTTTATGATTGACTTCTCTCAAATTTAATAAATAGCTTCTGTCTCTCAAATGAAAGTTTATATTTTCTATAATGAGTATTTTAACCACTAACCCAACCTTATTTGTCATATTGCAGGAACTTGTGGACCATTCTATCTACAGAAACACTAAATCCAAGTCAAGAATGATGGTCTATAAAGATAAGTACTCTACTTCAAATTCATATTTATATTGATATGCAATTAATATTATGATGCAATTTGTAAAGTTGTATGATTACTATACTATGTATAACAGTACCATGCTCTCTTTACAATCAAGAATGACAGTCTATAAAGAAATTCTAATTTGTATTCCTATATAATTAACTGTACTTTTATATATTGTGGTCAAATTATGTAAAAGACTGAACTTACAAATTAACCTATAATTATAACAAATAAGGTCTAAATAGGCTTTATTCATGCATGTCGATGTACATTGTATGATTTGAATATACTTTTAAATATGAAATGATTTGATTAATTATAGGATCAGAACTTAAGTGGAACATTAACAAAGCCAATAATCAATGTGAAAATGATTTAAAATTTGATATGTATCAAATTTAAAAGATAAAATAATCTCTCTATGGACATTATTCAAATTTAACTTTTCAAATCTTAAACCACTCTGTAAAGTAGTGTTTGATATTGATTTGGTGATGCCTTTATTGGGAAAATAGGTGCATATGTACCTTTTAGATTCAAGTTTGCAAAGTGGAAATGAAAACACACTTCCAATTTCTATATATACATGTTTTAGAGGAGGAATATGAAGGGACACTTAGCACACTTTAAAAAATCTGAAAAGCTTCAATACTTTCACTGTTTTCAATGCCTTCTTTCTATTTACCTTCTTCATTTTGCTTTGCTTTCTTTCTATGCGTTCAGTCTGTCTATTTGCCTTGCTTTGATATAATATCTTCCTAGCTTATAGGTTATTATTAGTCCCTAAATTTTGAAAATCTGAAAATACATTTGCCTTCTTCACTCTGCTTTGCTTTCTTTCTATGCGTTCTCAGTCTGTCTATTTGCCTTCTTCATTGTGTTTTGATATAATATCTTCCTAACCTATAGGTTATTATTAGTCCCTAAATTTTGAAAATCTGAAAATACATATTTACCAAATTATCCTTTTATTTTTTATTGAGAAAATACCCTAAAAAGGGTAAAATAGTAAGTACACAAACATTTCCCAAAATAGAAGAGGTTCATAGAAGAGGTTTTATATTATGCCCTTTTTTTAAGGTACAAAGTTATATAACAAACTCAACTAATTGATTAAAAATTGTTATTAAAATCTGTTATTCAAAGTTAATTGTTTAAGTTAGAAAAATATTTAGTACAAAACAATTTCTTGAAAAAACATACACACACACAAAAAAAAAAAAAAAAAAAGGAACACTTCACACCTTTAGTAATCTACAAATCCATCTCATATATAACGGGTAAAAAACCACAATTCAATAAAACATAAACAAAAATCACAAAAAATTTCAAGTTTGAACAGGACGAAACTAAAATTGAAAATACGATAGATAATTGACATAATAAGATCCAAATCACATAATATAGTACTTAGGATCTGGCCAATCAAAAAGTTAACATAAAATTTGTTACCATCAAAAGAACAAAATAGGAAACACTTCAAAAACCACCCATTGTCCAGTAGAGAACTAATTAAAAGACTTGTTCATGACACCAAAAAGAGAACATCCATTTCAGTCTTCTTCATTCTTAATGCAAACTTTTTTCTTCTTGTCATCCAAAAGATCCTCTGCAAAATCATCCAGCAGCTTTCTCTTAACACTGGAGACCTCAATAACCTTTTTGCCCTTGTTAATGCTTGATTGAGTCTTAACTGGACTTGTAACCTCATCATCAGCAGCTTTCTCCTATAATACATATTAATACGTAAGCAATTAAGATACTAACAAATGTGTTAACATAATTGTTGATCATAGTTACAAACTCACCACACCAACTTTGCCATGGTTAGTTCCTTGAATTCCTTTATTTATGAGTTTAACCTGAGCCCTTGAGATAGAAATCAAAGTTTCAGATTACATAATTATAAAAAAAAACTACAGCAATATATGAAATATTACAATAAGTTAATTAAAATATACCTCACTTCCCTTGATTAAAGAATCAGATTACATAATTATAAAAAATACAGCAATATATGAAATATTAGAATAAGTAAAAATATACCTCACTTCCCTTGATTGAAGAATCAGATCTAAGAAATGGGGTACCATCTCTTGAAACCTTTTTTACGGTATAAGAACCATGGTAGTTTGAAGTTTGATCAGGTTTCACTTGAACTTTGAAATAAATCTCTTGATCCAACAACCACTTCACTGAATCTGGAATTGTTTCATTGTCATCTGCCTGCTTCAGTATATATAAGTGAATGAGATTATAAGTACAATAATCAAATAATGGAAGAAATTAGTGAATAAGTACTGATATAAATACCTCATTTAAACTTTCTCGAATATCTGTGACAGTTTTCCCAAGCAATTCGATACATTGTTGGTCCCACAACATGAGTCTTGCATTATCAGTAGTGTCTTGAACCAACACCTCAACCTTATATCTGTCAAATATTTTACAAAATTTAGCTGTAATGTAATCTGAAACAATCAAACTATAAATAGAAATACCAATTCTTACCTAGGAGTCCCATAAGCTGAAAACACATCACAACTTGAGCAATAGAACTTGTCTTCAACTTGGTCAAATTTCCTATAACATTTGATACATGAAATGTACCACCAGTAATCACTCTCAATATTGATAATTCTAGCATTCACCCAGAAACTTCCAACCTAATACAACAAAAGCAAAACATATTTAAGATATAGATAAATTCATTATATATTGATATCCTAGTAACACAACAAAAAATTGCAGAATTCATTTCAACCTTGGTAATTTGCAAATTTACTATTACTTTCAAAAATCCACACTCAATAACACTTCGACTTAATCAGAATAGTATGAAAGGAAGTGACTGAATATGATAACTGAATTATAAGAAAATACTAACCTCTCCTGAATATTTTAGATGTTCAATAGTCCTACTTAATGAAGAGTGATTACTGGAATCACCCCCGTCGTAGCATATTGAATTCATGGACAGTGGATGAACTGATCCCATGGCATCTATAGTCTCATTCAACCTGTCAAAAAGTATATATCATTTAAATAAAAATTCAGTTTAGAGGAAAATTTTGAATAAAGATAAGGTATTGTTGTAGGCAAAAAATAACATTTAGAGGAAAAATACATTACCTTCTTCGAAAATCAGAAAACTCAGAATCATCACCATTAATTATTATCTTGGTAGCATTAAATGTTGTTGAAATTGTAACCTCGTCTATAATACAAAACTGAAAATTAATTTCCAAACATAATACAAACTCAAATCTATATGGAAAAAAAGAAAATAATTTACAAAATAAAGTACAAAACAGAATATAATTCAAAAATTCAAGACATAGAATTCACCTTGATAAAGTTTGCCACGACAAAACTGTAAGACAATTACAGAAGGTTCATCACCACCATTCCTTACACAATTCAACACCTCATCCACATACTCATCCCATAGAGTACAACTAACTCGTTCCCCTCTAAAGTACATGAAACTAAGTTAATAGGGAAATAACAACATGCAAACTGAAATTAAAAGTGAAACCATAAACAATATATCCTTAAGATTAAATGAAGATAAATAACAACATGCAAACTGAAATTAAAAGCGAAACCATAAACAATATATCCTTAAGATTAAATGAAGATTTAGAATTAATACTTTGTATCTTCCAAAATGATCTTTATCCATCTCGAAATTCGATTATCACAATGCTTTGTGTAAGGACAATCAACATTAGCAATGCGTCCTATTACATCTACAATTTAAAAATAAACAAAATATAAGTGTCATGGAATATAACACAAACATATAAACAAACTGTGTAATCAGTTTTTGAATGAAATAAAGATATTACCAAACATTTCAGTCTCTATGAGATCCTCCACAATAGCCAGCTTATCAAAAGAGCGAAAATTGTAAATGAATCGGGGAAATGTATCATCAAACAGTTCGAAAGCTCTAGTATCATTTAAGAACATGATCATAAACTTGTTGTTTGTAGTCTTGAACTTCATTCTGTTGTGTAGTACAACAAAGTTCTTAATGGCATACAATTTTCCCTCTCTTAGTATTTCAACCCATCTACTAATATGATCACGTTTAATGGTAGCATGCAGCCTAGTTCCCTGTTAAAAAGAACATGCTGCTGTCAAATATTTTTTGTCATATTGCAGGAACTTGTGGACCATTCTATCTACAGAAACACAAGAATAGTAAACAAAACCTGAAAGGTGATTCATTTGACAACAATTTCTAACATTTTTAGACCATTTGCACATGTTATTGTCCATATGAAAAAAATATATAAATACCTCTCCATCGTGGAAGATGCACTCCAAGCTTTGGTTTAACCTTCTATACGTATTTGCAGGTATTTGATAAGCCCTTATCAACCGCAATTTAAGAGCCCATTGAGTTCTAGATGGACCGATTTCACTAATCATCGAGAATGTTGGAGCCATTTCTTGAAGGTTGCTGCAATACATTGTGGAAAATTCAGTAAAAAAAGAGAAAACAAATGTTGCATTAAAATGCATGTAATGTAAATACTTCAATAATATTTGTGAATTGTGATATTGATTTGGTGATGCCTTTACTGGAAAAATAGGTGCACATTTATGCATTGTGATATTGATTTGGTGATGCCTTCATTGGGAAAATAGGTGCATATGTACCTTTTAGATTCAAATTTGCAAAGTGGAAATGAAAACACACGTCCAATTTCTATATATACATGTTTTAGAGGAGGAATATGAAGGGACACTTAGCACACTTTAAAAAAATCTGAAAAGCTTCAATACTTTCACTGTTTTCAATGCCTTCTTTCTATTTACCTTCTTCATTCTGCTTTGCTTTCTTTCTATGCGTTCAGTCTGTCTATTTGCCTTGCTTTGATATAATATCTTCCTAGCCTATATGTTATTATTAGTTCCTAAATTTTGAAAATCTGAAAATACATTTGCCTTCTTCACTCTGCTTTGCTTTCTTTCTATGCGTTCTCAGTCTGTCTATTTGCCTTCTTCATTGTGCTTTGATATAATATCTTCCTAGCCTATAGGTTATTATTAGTCCCTACATTTTGAAAATCTGAAAATACATATTTACCAGATTATCCTTTTATTTTTTATTGAGAAAATACCCTAAAAAGGGTAAAATAGCAAGTACACAAACATTTCCCAAAATAGAAGAGGTTCATAGGCGGGAAAATTTCCACTTGCCTTTTTTATAGAAGGTTCTCTCTTTATATATATATAGATAAACATTCTTTATATAAGACAATGACTTTGAGAGAAAAATTGATTTCAATGGCTTGAGATGAAAGCTTAATTTAAAATTACTAAATTAATTTAGAAAATTAAAATGAAATCTTGAAAAAAAAATTATTTACACAAATTTATGTGACATTTTATATAGTATGAATATAAATATAGATTATCTTATAGATAGAAGAGTATGTTGCAAGTCATTCTATTGATTTCTCCAATAAAAGTTGTCTATAAATATCTATAGCCTATAGATATAATCATAATTTCTACTTTTTAATATTATTTAATTGTTGAAGAGTATCCTCCAAGCCTAACATTAAAATAACTAATAATAATGATCAAATAAAAAAATAAGAAAGAAAATACAATCAATGTTCAATCACATTTTGACACTTGGACAAAAGGACAAAGAAAAAAATGGGCGGGAAAATGGCATTCTTGTAATTTTTCCAAAACATTTTGCTATTAGTATAGTATAGATTTGTGGATTATAGAAAAATATCTTTGTTCACCGACATTCCTAATTCTAGATCATTCAACCTTCCTCATTTTCATCGCAAACCAAAAAATGCAAATGATGACATCATACCTCACGTCGTGGCGATTTTTTATAAGATCAACTTTAATTAAATTGGATGATTATGGTGGATCAACTTTTTGTCATCTTTGTACAAATTATTGTCACCAATTTTATTTAGTCTCAGTAATTATCAGACTATTAAAATAAAATATTATTTAGTGTCCCAATAAATGAATGAAAAAATACTTCAGGCTCGTAAATATTTAAACTAACATCAGTGTTTGTGAATGATTAATATTTTCAAACTTTAAATCTACACTATTATATACTTGAACTATAAAGCTCATAGTAAAAAAAAATCAAAACGTACTCTAGTTGATACGTTTGTGAATGTGACAATTAAAATACTATAACATATTTTTGCATACAATCTATAAAATTCATATGACAAAATAAAAATAAAATAAAATGAAATGAAAAAATCCTAATAATTTAAAAAGAAAAAGAAACTCGACTTTAGGAATATGGAATATTTTTATCAAAAACAAAAAAAGGAATATGGAATATATTACTCACTCCGTCCCGCTCTATTTTGCCTACTTTTCATTTTTGTTTGTCTCACCTTATTTTGACAACCCAAAAATGACAAAGAAGAATTTACTCTCTTACCCCTCCATTTTTTTCATTTTACAACTTTTGCACTCAAAAAACACACATTAATTACAAAATTACCACTCAAAAATATTAAAATAACATATCACATCAAAGTCAACAGTTTTTTCTTAGGATCCGTGCCGATCAAAGTAGGCAAAATAACCTGGGACGAAGGGAGTATTATATAGAAGGAGATGAAGAGTTGGCAAATTCGTAATTGTTGTGAAAAAAAGGTAAAATTGTGGTCAATTCAATCCACACCGCCTCATTGCGCTTATAAAACGCAGAGCTTTGTCTTTATTCCTTGCTTACCTCAAAACGCATTTCGCATTGGAATTTTTTAATTTTTGCAAAAGAGAAAGGAAAATGGCATCTTGTGAAGAGGGACAGGTGATCGGCTGCCACACCGTCGAGCAGTGGAAGGAGCAGCTCGAGAAGGCTCTCCAGTCTAAAAAACTGGTAATTCTTTGCTATATATATGTTTTTATGTTCTTTGTTGTTGATGTTTTGTTTTAATGAGGTTTGTTGTGCTGTTGTTCATAATTTTGCGAAACTTTTGTTGTTTGATTACCATGTTCAATGAGTTCGAGCTATATGCGATTTTACTTTCTTCCTGGATATTTGATTCTTTGGTTTGGGTAGGGTTTTTTTCGCTTCGATTTTGGGGATTTTTTGCCCCAAACCCTTGAATTTTCTGAAGAGCTTAAATTCACGACTTTGTGTTTGAGAATTTGAGTGGGCAAAAATGAGTAACAATGCTTTACTTGATTAACAGAAGGCTCGATTCGCCCCAAAAAGTAGGTTTTTTTTTTCTTTTTTTTTTTTTCCTTTTCGAATTGTTTATCATTATAGTATGATGTCGAATTGTATATAAAGCTGAAAGGATTTGTTCTGTTACCTTTTTTGACCTCCTTTTTTTTTTGATAGTTTAGATTTTCTACTTGAAGAAGATTGGTTGGGGTTTTTGAATGCTAATTTCGTTTTACGTAGTTTCAAATGTTGGCCTTATTTTGAAGGATTTGATTGGTAGATTTTACTGATGACAATGTTTGATCAGTATCCTTTTCTGTTAGAAAGTTTGACCTTTCATCATTTATGTCAAATTCTCTGAGAGTTCTGAAGAAAATATCCGTCTGATCAGGTGGTGGTAGATTTCACGGCTTCATGGTGCGGGCCGTGCCGTTTCATCGCTCCAATTTTGGCTGAAATAGCCAAGAAAACCCCCCATGTTTTGTTCTTGAAGGTGGATGTTGATGAGCTTAAGGTATGCACAAACCATCAATTTGCTTTATGCACAATATGTCCCTGGTCTGATGCTTTATCAATCATTTTTTATTTTCATCGATTCAAGATTGCTAAGTTTGTCATCGTTGTTCGACTTTCTGCAGAGTGTTTCGGAGGAGCACTGTGTTGAGGCAATGCCTACCTTTTTGTTCCTCAAAGAAGGGAAGGAGGTGGATAGGATTGTGGGTGCAAGAAAGGAGGAGCTTGTAAAAAAGATTGAAACTTTGGGTGCCCTCACTGCTGCTGCTTAACCCTTTCTATGAATGATGTGTGAGACATTTTGTCTGCTATGCTAATTAATGATTGTAATAATCTCGAGGCTATGACCTTGTATTATGATGCTTGTCTATATTATGTGATGGTTTCTTGTTAGAAAATTGTTTTCCATTTCAGTCTATGTATGTTTTGTAACTGCTGTATTTTTCTCCACAAATTTGACTATGGAAACCTGTTTTTAAACAGTGACAGTCTCTCCCTTTCTTTTATGTAGTTGTGTCTTTCTAAGTTGGATTTTTTGTTTAATGATTGAATTAGTGTTCGTTTGACTTGGTTAATATGATTCAAAATGGGGATCAAAAAAATCGGACCTAACTGACAATTACACAATGTTTAAGGTATTGAAGTCCTCTCTACTTGTTTATAAGTTAATTAAATGGTAAGTAGGAATGGGGAAGAGTTGAAATTCCAACTTTTTGTCCAATGTAAAGAAGAGGGCAAAAACTTGTGTACCCTATGTATTGTAACGTATGTTCTTATATAGTACCTCCAAATGTATTATTAATTTGATATTAATTATATATTCATATGGTATTAAAGTATTATTAGTTTGATGTTAGTTATATACTCATACAATACAATGTTGTAAGAATACCAACTATTACTAAGATGTAAGTGGCATGAACTGTTGAATTCCTATTTCCTACCAAGATTTATTATATTGAAATAAATTAGAATTAAAACAAGATCAAAACTCAAAAGCTTTGAATCTCTACACATCAAATCATGCTTCTTGTTTCCACTGGTGATCAAAACTGCTATGACATTATAAGACAAGTTTATATTGAGATCCACTTACTACTAATTAAGACTTGGGTGAATGAACCCTAATCAAGTTTTTTTCCCCTAGGCTATGTTATTGACAAAATACAGGGTCCTACATATTCATTTATGGTGTTTGAGTCAATGAGATTTGAAACTCAGAATAACCCCATACTAAGGTTAACTTCTTTGCCAAATTGTATATGAATTCTTGAAAAGGAATTGGATTTCAGTAGCTTTCTGCCCCTTATCTAGTTATCTTATACCTCAACTACAACAAAGAAAGAAGCACAAATTGGCCCTTCAACTTTTTTTTTTTTTGTCCAATTAAACACCCCTTCTTCTAATATCCTACAAATCAACCCCTTAACTAATAAAAATGGAACAAATTGGCCCATCCTTAGCTTCTAATTCTTTTGCAGTCTTATCATTTCACCAGCTGAACGTAGAGATCATGAATCATATTCACTGTTGAAAAAGAATCAGCTTCTTGATAAATACATGAATGAAAAATGTAG
Source organism: Scutellaria baicalensis (assembly GCA_005771605.1). NCBI lineage: Eukaryota > Viridiplantae > Streptophyta > Magnoliopsida > Lamiales > Lamiaceae > Scutellaria > Scutellaria baicalensis. Next base: position 14,014,349 of record CM016728.1, read on the forward strand.
TTCTTTTAGAAAAAGAGAGAATTTAGTTCTCCACTAATATGAAAATATTCTGAGTTGGTGGAAACCAAGTACACTTTGCTAATTTGAAAGCAAATCTTGAAAGCCATATCTACTCGTGAGATCCTTAATTTGCAATAAGTCAAGAAGCATCTATCATTCTTGCAAAGATCATAAAGATCAACAAAATACTAATATTTTTCATGTCATTATAGATCATAATAATCATGTTATCATAAAGTCATTGATAAGATAAGCAAGCCCAGAATCAAATTCTGTTCTTTTGATTGCCTTCCTTCCATAGTGGAACTCAGAATTTGCTACATCTTTACAATCATCCACAACACAAGTAGGGTTCCAAATTCCTCCATTTAAACACCCTTGATCTCATATATATTACACAACTGGTGAGTGACAACATATATCTCTGCAAAATGTTGGTAATGAATGGTTAATAGATCTAAATTGTTGGTTGCAGAACATGGATTATTATGGCAAACATATAACTCTGGTGGGGCCATGGGGTGGCCAAGAAGGATCTTACTGGGACGATGGTGCTTATTCCACAGTGAGGCAGATAGAGATAGCCCATGGAGCTTCTATCGACTCCATCCGAGTCGAATACGACTTGAATGGAAGCCCTATTTGGTCTCCAATCCATGGTGGCAATGGTGGGACTAAGATTGACAAGGTTGAATTTCTAACATCTCATTTTCTTACACTCACATAGCCTTGACTGATTGGTTCATCATTCTCTCTCATCAACCAGGTTAGGCTTGAGTATCCAGATGAGTACTTAACCTCACTGCATGGATACTATGGTAGCATGCAAGAACGGGGACCCATCTTTGTTCGTTCACTCACCTTCGAATCCAATAGAAGAACGTACGGGCCATTCGGGCCCGAAGAGGGCACGCGTTTCGCGTGTCCTAAAATGCATGGAAAGATTGTCGGATTCCTTGGCAAGAGTGGCTGGTACCTCGACGCTGTCGGGGTGTACGTTGAGCCACTTCATCAATCCATAGCATCGAACCCTGTTCATCATTCTCAGCAGCATATCTCCCATTCGTCTCAGAAACATGAGTATTCGATGATCCAAGGAAGCCTTGGCGCGAACTATGATGTCATCGTTGCTGTTAGAAAGAAGGATCATCAGCACGATCATCATCAACGTCTTAACACTTCTCCACCGATCAATCCCTCTCCTGAATTCAAGAAAACTGTCCTGTTTCATGATCCTCCCACGAATCATGAGGTTTCTGTGCCAACAGAGAGCAAGATTGAGAGAGTGCCCTCCAAGAATCTGACAGGTATTGTGACATCTGGACCCTGGGGTGGCTACGGTGGAACCCTGTTCGATGATGGAGTATACGATGGTGTTCGACAGATTAACGTTTCGCGTAATGTCTGCATTGTTTCCATCAGAGTTTGTTACGACAAAAATGGTCAGCCTGTTTGGGGAAGCAAAAACGGAGGCACTGGATCGTTTAAGAACGACAAGGTAAACATTGTTAATCTGTTCTGCATTTCAACTTGTAATTTAGATCTTATCCAAATTTCGTTCTGCAATTTAAGTCTAATCGATATTTTCTTACCACCAATTCTACATATGTCAACTATAGTCTCGTTTTGCTAGAAATGTCAATTCTTATCTTCATCAATGTTAGAATAGGAGAAAAAACAAAAATCCGATTAAAATTGGATGGAACGTGACAAAAATGATCAAAAGTTGAGTTATAGGATGAAAATTGCAATTTTCCTTTATTAACGAGATGGAAGCCTCAAAAGCTTGATGAAAATATTATTTCTCATTGCAGATAGTGTTTAATTATCCATCAGAAATCTTGACTCACTTAACTGGCTACTATGGGCCTCCAATGATAGTGGGTCCAAATGTGATCAAATCACTCACTTTCCACACCACAAAAGGCATATATGGCCCCTATGGAGAAGAACAAGGAGAGTTTTTCACAACCAAGCTAAAAGAAGGATCAATCATAGTTGGATTTCATGGGAAGAGGGGGTTGTTCGTAGATGCCATCGGTGTTCATGTGCTCGAAGGGAAACTAGACGCGCAAGTTTCCCCTGTTTCTGGTGGCAAATCCAAATTAAGCAATCATTTAGCGCCTAAAAAAGCCCAAGGCTCAGAATGGCCTTTCAAGATTGGAAAAAGAGGGCAAAATGATGAGGTATATATATATATATATATTTTCAGCAACTCTTTGAGCTAGCTCAACAATTCAAGCATTATAATATTGTGTGAGAATGTTGTTGTTGTTATATTAGGCTGCTCATCGCCTCGTGAAAGATCCGGCCCCATACGGGCCAGGGCCGTGGGGCGGAGAAGGTGGCAGGGCATGGGATGATGGAGTGTTCACCGGGATCAAACAGATCATTCTCACAATAACAGATGCAATCTGTTGCATCGAAATAGAGTACGATCGAAACGGGCAATCTGTTTGGTCAGTGAAGCATGGTGGAAGTGGTGGACAAACTGCAAACCGGGTAACTAACTAAACATATATCCTTGCTAGCTGCTACACATGAATCATGTCGTAATTATTACACGATGACATTGGAGGATTCCGACATGCATATTATGTGATGCAGGTGAAGTTAGAGTACCCGAATGAGGTGTTGACATGCATAACTGGATACTATGGGCCCATAAAAGGAGGAGAGCAAGGAACAGCAAAGGTGATAAACTCATTGACATTTCACACAAGTAGAAGAAAGTGTGGTCCGTTTGGTGAAGAATTTGGCACTTATTTCGCATCGGGCACCACTCAGGGCAAGGTGGTGGGCTTTCATGGCAGAAGCAGCATCTATCTCGACGCCATCGGCGTTCATATGCAGCACTGGTTGGGTACTAACAGATCACCTAAGCCTCCTTCTATTATGAAGATGTTCTCCTAATAATTTCTTTATTATTGCAACGACAATGTTACTTTGTGTTTTTTACTTTTGGTAATACAATGATATTCACCATAGTTCTCATGATTATAAATTTTGTTGTACCCTAATCATTCAATTTTGTTGCAACGGGATATTTCAATATTGCAGTGTTTCCGATGTAATGTTTTTATCTTTTCAGTTGTTTAAAGGTGTTCTAAATTTGAAAATTGAAACTTTCACCACACTATTTACTTCAATAAATCTCCACGGACTGCGGGAAACCTAACTGAATCTTGTATTTTAAGTGGTGTTTCGTTAGTCTTGTATATATTTTACCGGTTTCAATTCATGTTTAACGTAAATAAAATCTTTAAAATAATAATAGAAGCAGTGGACATAATATGTTTCTTTTGTTTTTTTATGTAAATGGATGAAGCATCTCTACACTCAGACGAATAGTATCATATTTCTCTATATAAAAAAGAATCATATTCTTTAGTTTTCTTTTTTAAAAATTTAAGAACATTTTTGTAAAAGTGATGATAAATAGAACTTTTGTTTCTCTTACCAATTTTACCCTTTCTCGAAGAACTGAAAAATCTGAGCCCAAAAGTTGTATGATGCCTAGATTGTCGGCCACGTATGCGAACGATTAGGGTAACATCACGTGATCCTAGTCACGTGACAGAAACCTTTACCACTCCCCTCACAGGTGTGGATCATCGCTGACCGTTCACTGGAGACACCTGTGGATCAGATTGATCACTGTCCGTTAGATCTAACACTTTGACTAAATAAATGGTTTTTTTAATATTAATAAATAAATGATCCGCAACTTTATATAATATATCAAACGCGTCGTTTTGCTTCTCTCTCTTCTCTCTCTCTCGCTCTCCAAAATTTCTCAACGCCATGAACTCGCCTTCCGCCTCCTCACGCAAGGTCAACCTCTTGACTGTATTTTTCACAGATTTATTTGATTATGCGCAATCCGTTCCACTAGTTATTACGATTTTCATGAATTTGGAAAATTATTGAATGATTATTGATTGATGTTTGTGGAACCGAATTTTGGGGAAAGAAGGCACTGAGCAAGATCGCTTGCAATCGGTTGCAGAAAGAGCTGGTGGAGTGGCAGGCGAATCCACCCGCTGGTTTCATTCATAAACCTACTGATAATCTTAAAAGGTTCTCTTTATTTTCTTTAACTATTTGGAAATCAGAGATTTGTGGGAGTTACTAATGGATTATTGGTGTGATTAGATGGGTAATTGAGGTCAGCGGTGCACCAGGTACGCTTTATGCGGATGAAACGTACCAGCTTCAGGTTGATTTTCCGGAGCATTACCCCATGGAAGCGCCTCAGGTATGTGGTGTCGATAATAGAGTGCTGTGTGTAGTTATGGTGTAATTGTAGAGAAAGATGTAGATGTTGAGTGTTTTGTAGTGTTATTAAACAGTTCTTCTAGGTTTGACTGCTGCTGCTTGTAATCGATTTTTTTTTTTTTCGTGTTTAATCACTGTTAAGTTAATTGTGTTCTGTTTGTTGCTTCGGCAGGTTATATTTGTACCTCCAGCTCCTATGCATCCTCACATTTATAGTAATGGCCATATATGTTTAGGTTTGATTTCTACGCCTTATCCATCTCCTTTTCTGATATTTGGGTTGAATTGTTAATGGACTGTGTGTTTTTCGTTGTTCGGTTTTCTGCTTAATTGTTCCCTCTTTTTGTTTGTGATGGTGTACAAATTTTTATTACATACTAATGGTTGTTAATTACACTAGTTGAACTTATCTTGAAATGGATGTTTTGAACTGTTGTGTATGTTGTAGACTGAACAAGTAAAATTAAAATATTGGTGCTTTTGGTTTCTGAGAGTTGCAAAGTTTATTTGTGATGAGAAAGGATATCACAGAATGTTCTTTTGCATTTCAAATTATGGAAGATGGTAATGGATGAATTTCACATGATAAAAATGGCAATAGTCCCTTTGCAACTGCGACCAAATAAGGTCTTTGCAACCACTGAATTCTTGACGAGAATGTGTTGGCTGATGAATAAGATAGCCTATTTTCATGTGAAACTTTTGTATTGAATTTTCTTTGACACATGCTATGTTGGTGTGCTTGAAATTTTCTGATGTCCGAGAAAGGGTTGATGAATTCCGAACAATTTGCCACTTGTAGGGCCAACCATTTCTGATGACAAACCTCGTTAAGACCATAAAAGTCCTTCATTTGTCTCACCTCAATAAGGTGGACATGGGCCATTTGTTCATCATAAAATATACATTAGGCCTGCATGGGGCATGCCTGTTTGGAATATTGTCAATGCAGAAAAGTGGGTACTGTGGTGAAATAAGAAGCCTATCTTGAAACAAGTTAATTCGTTCATTCCATCTATATAGGGAAAATTGACTGTAGTATTTATTGATTCTGTGGACGTGTGCGTAAGCAGCCTTAAGAGCAGATTCTGTGAACAAGATATTGCTTAATCTCTTGTGGAAAAGCCTTCTCCTTTTTCTTTTTTTTTTTTAAGTTTTGAGTTGTGACCTCCAAAGGCAATATGAATGAAAGTTGAGGAGCTGATGTATTGCATTGGGTCTAGTCCATTGGAGTTTCCTAAGAAACTGCTTCTTTAAATACAATAATGTGTATTATAGCATGAAGTTAATGGTGCTTAGGTATCTACCTGAAATGTGACCCGTATCCATTAACCATATTGAATTGCAAATGATCTTTCGAATGTGAATTAGCATTTGATTTTTTATTTTATTTTATTTGTGAGAGGAAACTAGCATATTGAATTGCTTATATCATTGATATATTAGTGTACCGACCAATGAGATATTCAGTATTCAATGGCAGCTGAGAGGATTAATATCTGGATTGTATTGAAAAGAGATATGTTCAATATTTCGCTTCCCCTCTTTTGTAAATGTGAAACTTAGACATCATACCTTGATCTTTTAGTTATCTTCAGACGCCAAACTGGACTGTTGTGTTCAGAAGTTGGCTCCCGTTCAAGTTGTTTAATTGATAACTGCACTGAACATGTTTGTTTTTTTCTGAATGTATTGTGCAGATATATTATATGACTCATGGTCCCCAGCTATGACTGTAAGTTCAATTTGCATCAGCATTCTATCTATGTTGTCAAGCTCCACAGCAAAGGTTTGTCTAATTTAATTGTTGAGATCTTGAAATTCAATTTTGATTCATGCTACTATCAAGAAGTCACTCACTCTGTAGTATGTACCTGTAACATAACCCTTAAATTTTCTTTCAATGCAGCAACGCCCAGCTGACAACGACCGCTATGTCAAGAATTGTAAGAATGGTAGATCTCCCAAGGAGACGAGATGGTGGTTCCATGATGATAAAGTGTAATCCCCATATGGACAAGGCGGTAACACGGCCCCTCTCTGATTTAGAGTCATTTTCTTCCCTTGCAAAGTTTATGGGAAGACGAAAAACAGGGGGAAAAACCCGAATATATTCAAGGTACATTGAAGTCGTAATCTAACTGCTCTGAATGCCATGAATGGCATCAAACATTCAGCAGCAGGTGGCCTAATGTTGATATGTTTGTATATATAGCATCTGACTATTGGTAGCTCTTTCTGTGTTATGTGAAGCCAAAGTGCTTTTAATATGATGATGATGTATTTTGATGAACGACTCAGATTTGATCAAAGGATTTGTCACTGATTCTGAAGAACTCTGTATTAACTGTATTTTTATTATGCAGAATTTACTATTAAGTACTTCCTTCCATTCTAAATGAATGATCTATTAGAGTCAAAATATTCAGTATTATAAAGTTTGATCTCAAATTTATTCTCAAATGAACACTACAAAGTTCAAAACTCAAGTATTATACAAAGTGAATCCCTCCAATTTCTTCTCGAATTCAAAGCTGAGATTCACACTAAAAATAATCAACTTCAGCTGTGTAATGATTAGAAAAACAATAAAATTGAAATTGCATGTCCTAAGTTAGAGTTTGAAGATGTCTAAATACAGTACATTCTTTTGAAACCAACCACTATAGAGTAATGGTCAATATTTGGATTTGGAAAATTATAAAAACACCAAATTTGTCAAAGAAGCAAAATTTCGAGTCGGCTTATGCACAAATTCTACCAACAAAACCCTAATGCGAAATGACCATTATGTCCTTCGGCTAGTTAAAGGTAAAAGGATCATTACAAATATTTTCCAAATTATTTATTTATAGGCCAATTCTATACACACCTCACTCCCAACTAAACACACCCCATTTAAATAACATAAAAGTAAATTTACACAATTACCAATTTACCCTTACTAACCCAATTATTAAAATAATTCAAAACCTAAAAAATAAATTACTACACACACCCACTCCATACAACAACTAAACACACCCCACTTCCATACAATACATGTATATCTATCACCTTCTTCAAAACACAAAAATATACTCTCAAATCCATAATCTTCCAAAGTTTCCCAAAAAAAAATTACACATTAGCTGAAGCATCTTGAAAGGAAGAAGGAGATCAAGATATGGACAATGTAAGTGTTTAAATTTGTTACTACGGTTTCATTTTTTCGTAAAAGCAGTAAAAAAAAAAATGAACTCGACAATTGTTCGGCAAGCACAGGCCGAACATAATTAAGAGTGTTCGGCAACCGGCCGAACATATGTTGATGTGTTCGGCAAACGGCCGAACATAATTAAGAGTGTTCGGATTGGCCGAACATATTGAAGGAAGTTCGGCTTGTCCGAACAATTTGAAGCTCGTTCTGCCTGTTTTGGCCGAACGCTGTTCATATTGTTCGGATTGTTTTGGCCGAACGGATCCAATTTTTGCTTTTCAACCTTCTTATGACGTAAACTTTTGATTTGAATTGATATATTGAGCAAAGTATACTTATGTAGTTCGGTTTTGCATATGGATAGGAAAAAAAATCTGATGAGGTGGAAATGAGGATTATTAACGAACCGTAGGAGTCGAATGATGATCCCATGTATCAATTTATTGATTTCTCGGAGGAGTTCTCAACGACTGAAATATTTGAGAGTCGTGAGGAAATGGTCAGTTGGGCGTACAAGGTTGGAATACGTCTAAACACGGTTGTCTTTATTAGACGTAGTGATAGTGGTGAAAGTGGCAGGCGCGCTCGAGTGTTTTTAGGATGTGAGCGAGGTGGTAAGTATCGCCCACCAAAGAAGAGATTGGCCTCAAAAAGTGTGGACTCCGTTGATCAGGTGCCGGTATCTTCACGAAACACCGGCACAAAAAAATGTGACTGCCCTTTCATGCTAAAAGGAGTGCAGGTGAATGAGCTCGGACATTGGAGCTTAGAGGTGGTGTGTGGTTTGCATAATCACCCAATGGGCATTCATTTGATCGGACATTCATTTTGCAGGTCGATTAACGCCTGCTGAGGATCAGCTTGTTCGTGACCTTTCACTAAACCGAGCAAAGCCTTGAGCACTTTGAGTGCGCTCAATCATATCTTTGAACATATCCACCATGTTCACAAACTTCCACTTCTCCAATTTCGTTGTGTGACAATGAAATTTCAACACGTCTCTCTCGACCTCATTCCATATATCATATGCCACATGCATCTTGAAACTTGGGATCAAACGATGATCAATAGGACCACCCGGACAAGGACCAGTCAATAGCTCCTCGTCGGCCTCTTCATCGTCCTCCATTCCCCCTTTATCATCAACATGCTCATCCCCCACGTCATGTGAAACTTCCGGAACAGCATTTGCTTCCTCCACATTATACTGAATTAGAGGAAGAGCAGATTCAGAGGGCACTGGTTGTTCGATTCTCACATCTTCTGCTTCACGTCTTCTTCTATTAGACGCAGTAGGTCGTTTCCTTCGATACACTACTACAAAACAAAGCTGAAACAGTCAGTCAAAAAGATACGCGAACTTAAATAACACAAGTGTCGAAATGAACTTAAATAACACAAGTGTCGAAAGGTTGATATTTAACACACAGAAAAATGACACGAAAATTATTCTAAAGCGTTCGGCATGTTGCCGAACAAAAACAGGAGAGTTCGGCGGATCACCGAACATCACTTCAAGTGTTTGGCTCATGGCCGAACATAACTTAAACTGTTCGGCGGGTCACCGAACAAAACAAAAGTTGTTCGGCTGATTGCCGAACATAATAGGAAATGTTCGGCGGATATCCGAACACACTTGCACCTGTTCGGCTGGTTGCCGAACACACTTAACAATGTTCGGCCAACCAGGGTCGAACATACCCAGATTTCGAAAACGGGATTTTCCAATTTTCAGGCTCAAATTCAACTCAAAATCCATCAAATCGAACACATAAATTATGTCAACCCTAAACCCATAACCAAAAGATGATTTCTAGACAACTTTCATACAATTTTACCCCATTAAACATAGTATAACACAAATTTCTTAAACAAAACATACACACACTTACATGGTGGGTTTTGTGCTTCATTAGGGTCCATGGTAAGTTGTAGATGAGGATTGATCGAACTCCTTCACGCCTGTTCGACTACACGCCGTACGCCTTATCAATTGTTCGGTAAATTTGGATCAAGACTTGGATGTTTCTCAAATTCAAATTTTTTTTCTTTGCTTGAGTTTGTAGGGATGGGGTGTGAGAGATTTGGGTGGGATGGTGGGGTGTATAAAATGTTGTATGTTATTTTGTTTTTTTTAATTCACAAAGGGTATAATTGTAAAGTTGTGGGGTGTGTTTAGAAATTGTGTAAAGATTTTGATATAAATGTGGGTGTATTTAGTAAATGGGGTGTGTTTAGTTGTGAGTGGGGTGTGTATAAAATTGGCCTTATTTATATTTATAATATAGTAAAGGAATATATTTACTATATATAAATAAATAAAATAGTGATCCGCAAGTTCATGTGAGATAGCTCAAAAACGCGTCGTTTTGGCCTTTCGCTCTCTCAACGTTGTCAATTCTCGTACGCCATGACCTCCCCCTCCGCCTCCTCACGCAAGGTCTGCTTTTTAACTCTTTTCTTTCATTGAATTCTCTGATTATGCCTGATTCCTCATCACTGATTGTTACTTTTTTATGTGTTAAATTTTGAAAATTATTGATGGATTGGTTTTTCGTGGAACTGAATTTTGGGGGAACAAGGCACTGAGCAAGATCGCATGCAATCGGTTGCAGAAAGAGTTGGTGGAGTGGCAGGCGAATCCACCGGCTGGCTTCATGCATAAACCTACTGATAATCTTAAAAGGTCCTTTTTTTTGGGGTGTGTGTATTTATTTTTTTGGTGAATTAATTGGAAATAAGAGATTCTGGGTAGTTCCTGATGGATTCATTTTGTGTGATTAGATGGGTGATTGAGGTGAACGGTGCACCAGGTACGCTTTATGCGGGTGAAACATACCAGCTTCAGGTTGACTTTCCGGAGCATTATCCCATGGAGGCGCCCCAGGTATATGGTTTCGATATTCGATGTAGATATTATAGTTCGATGAGTAGTTATGTTGTAAATTGTAGAGAAAGATGTGGGTTTGAGTGTTTTGGAGTATTATTGTAAGAGATCTTCTGGGCTTGACTGCTGCTGTTTTGTACTCATTTTGTGGATTTTTCTGTCTTTAATCACTGTTAAGTTGATTGGGTTGTGTTTGTTGCTTCGGCAGGTTATATTTGTACCTCCGGCTCCTATGCATCCTCACATTTATAGTAATGGCCATATATGTTTAGGTTTGTTTTCCGTGCCTTACTCGTTGTTTCCTTTTCTGTTCTTTTGGCTTCAATTGTTATGGACTGGATATTATGTTTGATCTTCATTGTTCGTTTTTTCTGCTTAATCGTTTTCCTGTTTTGGTTTGTGATGGTGTCCGATGATTTCGTCTGGTGTTAATTGTGCTAATTGAACTGATCTTAAAATGGCCTTTTTGAACTATTCTATAAATTCCAACATGTGAAGTTATAACATTTGTGCTTTCAGTTTCTGGAAGTTGAGCAAAGTTTAATTGTAAAGAGCATTTGCCTTATGGATTGTTTTTCCTATGGAGGAATTTGACAATGAAGAATATGTAGTTGCTCTGCTGTTAGAAGCTTTAAATACAAAGCATGGTGGATTGCATTTTTTTGAATGCCTTCATTTTTTAAGTCTTAAAAGTACTTCAATCACTTGTCAATTGGATTAGTCTAGAAATGGCATGACTTTTACAATTATATTAGTGAAGGATCATTTTTCACCTTCATTCGCTAGTGCACAAATTTTTGCTCTTTCATTATGCATATTTTAGTGGCTTTAAGCCCTTTTGGGTTCATTGCCATTCATAATTTCTGAATTTGAAAATATTTTACTAGATTTTCATTGAAAAGAGGCTTTAAAACTAAAAATGTGTTTCTTTGTTCATTTAGTTTTTTGCATAATAGATGTGAAATATGTTGGTAGGTCGGCCAATGAATTAAAAGTACATGAGAAAATGTAAAATACCAGTATACTTGCAAGATGGTTTTGAAGTTCTTATTAAGTTTATTTGTGATGAAAAAGGATAACAACAAGTGTGCTTTGGCTTTCAAATTATAAAATTTGGGAATATGGAAATATTACATATTGAAAAATGATAATATTTCCTTTGGAACTAAACTGTGACCAAATAAGCTCTTTGCAACTACTGAATACTCGACACGAGTTTGTTGGCTTTTTAGATAGCTTACTTGCTTGTGAATTCTTGTACTGATTTTTTTCTGACTCATACTATGTTGTTGGCGTGGTTGAAATTTCTAACATCTGGGGAAGAGTTGATGTATTTTGAACAAGTCACCACTTGTAAGGCAAATCATATCTGGTGACATACCTCTTTAAGATCACGAAAGGCCTTCATTTGTCTCACCTCAATAACGTGGACATAGGCCATTTGTTATCATATGATATTTGTAAAGCCTGCACGGGGCATTCTGCACCTATTTGAAATATTGTAAATGTATAAAAATGGGTGCAGTGATGAAAAAGAAACCTATTTTGAAACAAGCTGAATTCTTCTTTTAGGGCAAAATTTGACTGCAGTATGTAATGATTCTGTGGACGGGGTTATTTATCATCGTACAACAATGGACTTACTGTTTAAGCAGCCTCAGTATCACTTTATGTGGAAAGGCCTCCTTTTTTTTAGTTCCAACTCCCAAAGGCCATATAAAATGAAGGCTGAGGAGCTAATGTATTGCATTTAGGAATAGTCCTACAGAGTTTCCAGGGAAATTGCTTCTTAAAATATAATATGTGTTTTAGCATGAAGGTTAATAGGTTATGGTGGTCGGTTCCTTTTTTTTTTAATTGTTTTGACGTGTAAGTGACCTATATATAGAAATTACTTATGTCTATGGCCAGACTTGTTAGAGGCGAGCCTCGGGCACCAGAGGCGCGAGGCGCACGGGGCGCTGAGGTTAGCGCCTCTCTAGGGTTGAGGCGGGCACAGTTCTGGAGGCGAGCGCCTCCTGCGCCTATTTGCGCCTCCAAAGGCGCGCCCGATCACACATTTCACACAGACTTTTGTTTTCTTAAATTGTCCTTTTATTTTTCAACTTTTGGTAATATATTTTGGTCCCTCTAAGGTTTTAGAAACTTAAATATTCACAATTTGGGCTTTAAGGTGGGCTTTTATAGAACTAGGGTCAATACGTTATTCTAACTTCAATCCACCACCCACTCAACAACCTACACTACCAAACCCCACCACTGCCGGTGCCGCCACCAGCCACCGGACATAACTTTTAATTGATTTTGATGTGTTTTACAATTTATTTATTATCAATTGTGTTGAAACTTGGAGTGTGAACTTTAAATTATATGATTCATAAGCTTTTTATATGTAATTTATATTTTTTTAGAGATTATTAGTACTTTTAGCTATTGTTCAAGAGGCGCACGCCTCTCGCCTCGGGCGCTACGGCAGGCTTAGCGCCTCTGTGCGCCTCTCGCCTCTAAAAACTATGTCAATGGCATATAAGTCCAGTGTAGCAACCAATGAGATATTTGGAGTTCATTGGCAGCCTGGAGTCTTAAATATATGGAATATAATTGAAAATATGGTAACGTGAACATTTTATCATACCATTGATCTTTCAGTTATCTTCAAACCCCCAACTGGATTTTTGTGTTCAGAAGTTGACTCCTTTTCAAGTTGTTTCTTTGATAACTGCAATAATCATGTTTGTTTATTTTCCAAATACATTGTACAGATATATTATACGACTCTTGGTCCCCAGCTATGACTGTAAGTTCAATATGCATCAGCATTCTATCTATGCTGTCAAGCTCCCCCGCAAAGGTTTGTCTAATTCCATCCTTGAGATCTTGAAATTCGTTTTTGATATCAAGAAGCCACTCACTCCGTACCTGTAACATAACCCTTAAATTTTCTTCCCATGCAGCAACGCCCAGCTGACAACGATCGCTATGTCAAGAACTGTAAGAATGGAAGGTCTCCCAAGGAGACGAGATGGTGGTTCCACGATGATAAAGTGTAGTCCCCATACGGACAAAGCTGTAACACAGCCCCTCTCTCAGTTAGAGTTCTTTTCTTCCCTTACAAAGTCTAGGGGAAGACGAACAAAAAAAAGAGAAAAAAACAAAAACGGAAAATATTTAAGGTACATTGAAATCTAAATGCAACTGCTCTGAATGCCATGAATGGCATCAAACATTCAGTAGCAGGTGGCCTAATGTTGATATGTTTGTATATATAGCATCTGACTATTCCTAGTTCTTTCTGAACCAATCTGCATTTAGTGTGATGTGATTTGATCAAAGGATTTGATGAACTGATTCTGAATAACTTCTACTTATTAAGTGGATTTTACATTTCATTGAATTCACTAATAGCTCTTTAATACCCCAAAATATTGTTTTGTTTTTTCTCTATTGGGTGAAAAGCCTTATATGTGAAGTGCAATGTTGTTGGCCGATGTGTTGGAAAATGATTTTTATGATGTCTTATAAATATGGATAAAATTGTATATTTCTTTATATTTTTGGTGTATATCTATGTAGAGTCTTGATATGCTGAGCGCTCTTTGTGAGGTGATAACTTACGTGGTCATTCATTTTCTATTTTTCTTTTAATATTTTTATATCTCCTGTAAAAGTGACGATACAACTGTTTTGAGAAGTCACAAACACAAATTTATCTCTTCTCTTTTCTCACCCGTTGCAACAACGACGTCCGTCGCCGATCAAATATTTATTCATTCCTTCAATTGTCGTCTACTGTGTCTCTACTCAATTTGGTTTTTACAGGTGGATTTGGTTTTTCCAGGCGGCTTCGGAATCTCGAATCGTAAAAGTTACATGATTTGGAGAAATGTACTTGATGAAAATTATGAAAGTCTTGCAATATCAGATACTCATCAAATACGATTCGAGATTCCGAAGCCGTCTGTAAAAATCAAATTGAGTAGAGGCACGGTAGAAGACAATCGAAGGGATGAAGAGAGTCGAAGGGATGAAGAGAGATTTGATCGACGTCAGAGTTGCAGCGGATGAGAAAGGAGAAGAGTTGCAGCGGGTGAGAAAGGAGAAGAGAGAAATTTGCGTCTGTGCCAGTTATATGCGGGTGAGAAAGGAGAAGAGAGAAATTTGCGTCTGTGCCAGTTATATGCGGGTGAGAAAGGAGAAGAGAGAAATTTGTGTTTGTGACTTCTCGAAGCAGTTGTATCGTTGCTTTTACAGGAGATATAAAAATATTAAAAGAAAAATGTAAGCTATCGCTCAGATTGGCACTCACAGACATATTAAGACTATATATATATATATATATATATATTACTCATTATGATAGAAAATTAACTCACTTTTCTAATTTTTGTAGAAGTGGAGTTAATACATGTACTACTACAAGATAAATGTTAATTTATTTATTCTTGGTAAAAAATTATGTAACAGAAAAATTATAAGTTAATTAGGATAATTTTAACAATTTTAGGGTCCAAGAAACATGAACAAGGACCATACAACTATTGTTTGAAAAGTCTACAAATTGTATACTTCTTCTAAAGTAAAATTTTGCCAACATGATTCAATCGTTTAACATTTTTATTGAATCTTTTATACTATACTACAAAGTATCTCATTACTATTATTTTCACTTTGGTTAGTTAATAAGGGACTCGTTGAAATTTGGGTTAAACATTAATTTTGCATGCGATATTTTCTCTCAACATTTCTTTAGGAATACCAAGGGGATTGATTAAAGTGTATATAACAGTATCACTAACGTACTTGGAATATTCGTACAATATCCCTGTTTATTATTATTATTATTAATTAATAGATGATAAACATATGAACTATGAATATAAATAATAATTCATAGAGATGAAAGAAAAAGATAATGGTTTCCGACAAAATAAAGAACAGAGTGCCACACATTCAAACCGACAGACAAAGTGGGCCCATCATAATAAATGAAACATGATCACCAAAATCCTACGAGAGTTAGTCTCATGTGAATCATCCGAGGATCGTCTCCTTTTTTTCTTCTTCAATGAATTTTGAAAAAATTCATATAAAATTCACATATCAATATGTTATATTAAACATATTTTTAAGTTATGTTAGACATATTTTTAAACTATGTTAAACATATTATACTGTCCAGATTTCATACCTTGTCTTTTTTGGATATGATTTTTGAATTTTGGCACATACCACTACATTATATTAGACATATTTTTACGTTTGTGTTAGACATAATTTTATATATACTTAGACATACCTTTATATATGTTAGACATATATTTGTATATAGTTAGACATACCTACATAATATATATTTAACATAGCACAAAAGTTGGTCTAACTATACACAAAGGTTGGTCTATTGAAACGAATTTTGGGTGAGTTTCAGCGCAAGTGTTCAGGCGTGTGGGAACGTGTGCAGGTGCGTGGGAGACGCATGGAAGCGTGTTTTGGACGCGTCAATGGATCAACCCGATTGAGATCCGTGCAACCGTTACATAAATTTTTTTGTCATCTTACAATGGGAATGCAAGAAAAGTCGCTGCTAATTAATTAAATTATTATTTTTACACGAGTGGACACATCTGTCTATTTCACTACATGTTTTTTTCAAGATCTTCAAACCAAATCTTGTTTTTTTCCTTTTCTAAATTGAATATATGAAGACAAAATTCTCCACAGTTTTGAAAAACATGTCGATTAATTTATTACATTTGGATTGGTGATTGATTGAATTCGAGTGCTTCATAACCAAGTCAAATGTCGGGCCCTCAATTTTGTTTCGAGGTTTAACTAGAAATGAAATAACATACAACAATTTCTATAAATTAGTAACAATTTCGATGAAGATTCATTCTTATTTTTCATTGAACTCTGATCATAGCAATTTATATATTTATATATAGATGGATCATTTCTATTTAAGTCAATCATGACCTATAATTAATGATTAGAATAAAAGAATTTCGTATCATGAAGATTTGGAGATAAACATACTCGAAAAGGTGAGGATCGATCTCAAATGAAAGGCTTATCAGCTTCGTAATTCAATGAAGTAGCCTAAAACCCAATCATAATATTTGTATGACGTGTCCAGTTTTATATAACTGGATGAAATTGGGTGATATCCTTAAATGGCCATTTAATTATCTTACAATACTCAATCAATTTATGAGTATCTTCTATATATGGGAATATGTATATGCATTGAATAAGATATACTATCTCCGTCCCCCTTATCTTTACCACCCTTGATCGGCACGAATCCTAAGAAAAAACTATTGACTTTGATGTGATGTGTTATTTTAATGTTTTTGAGTGACAGTTTTGTAATTAATGTGTGTTTTTTGAGTGTAAAGTAAGTAAAATGAAAGAAATTGAGGGTAAGGTCGTAATTTTTTTGTTGCCATTTTCGGGTTGGCAAAATTAGTTGGGACAATAAAAAATGAAAAGCAGGTAAAGATAGTTGGGACGGGGAGTATAATTTTCAACAAGTTTTGGCCCACGATCCATGTGATAACCTGACAAAATACAGTGCCAACCCTTCATTGCAATTTGCACAAGTGTTGTGTACCTCTCTCTCTCTCTCCCCATTGCAATTTGCACAAGTGTTGTGTACCTCTCTCTCTCTCTCATCATGCAAGACTAGGGGTGTTTTGATTTGTAATTTGGGATCACAAAAACTTAAGTGATATCGGATAATGTTTATGAAATAGATTTTTTTTACTCGCTAATCAAATTCATTTTTATAAATTCATACGTGAATTATGAAATTTGGATTCTATAATGATCGGTCTCATATAACAATTACTTTCTTTCTTTTTAAAACACTGGCCCCTAAATGATCAAATTTTAAGTTTATGATCACTTAAAACTTAATAAATGATCATATAATATGCTTGAATTTAGTAAGTTCAAACAAACTAATCTTAATTAAACTGGTCGAAATGTTGCTCGAGTTTTTCTATGTTTTTTCATAGTTACAATTTGGTTGTAACTTAAACCTTGGGTTTTATTTTGTAATTTAATCAAATCTTGATAATAATATATGTAATTTATTAAAACATAAAAAGAAAGAGCTGGACTCCTGTGAGATCTCTCATGCGTGACGGCACTCACGCACGATCGTGTCCTGGGACACGGTTGACTGTGCACGAAAACACATACTTATAGCTCTAAAAGACACACTTATAGATAAAAATCACATACTTATCTCGACAGTGTCCTGAGACCCGACTGTGCGCCACAGATTGCTTAGTTTTCAAGTGAGGTACGGCCGTGTCCCAAGACACGGTCGTGGGCGAGGAAAAAAAATCACATACTTATAGTGAAAAATCATATACTTGTTGTTGAAAAAGACATATTTATACACCACCATCGCACACGGTCATGTCATGGAACATGGTCGACCGCTCGCGAGTACTGTGACATATGAGTATTTGTGAAAAAGAAATTAATGAGCCACGTAAAGAACTAAAAAAACATTTTTTTTTCATTTTTCTTTATGTATATAATTAACTAATCCCTTATTTTACTCCTCTTTACAGGTTTACATTTATAATTAACTAGGTTAATTACTTAGACAATTCTATACACACCTCAAGCAATACTAAACACACCCCATCTATAGACACACTTCTTTTTTTATTAGTTTAATTTGCATGTGTATAAATGAGGTGTGTTTAGTATTGTTAGGGGTGTGTATAGAATTGCCCTAATTAATTAATGTCCCATTTTCTTTCTCAATTTCTCATAGCTTATCTAAGCCTCTTCTTTCCTATTCTTCTCGCATAAGACTATCCTCATCAGCAACCTGCCTCAACTCAACCTTAAATAAAATATTAATTTCTCTCTCATCCACCTATTCAACCTAACTTTATTTTTTTTATATTCACATCCACAACCCAACTCAACCCAACCTAACCTAAAATAATAATTATTATTTTGTTTTTTATTAATTACATAATTTTTTTAATTAATATTTATTATATTTAAAATGTACACAAAATATAATAAATAATTTAATATTCTAAATTTATAAATATATTAAGGAAAATAATTTAAAACACACTTAGAATAAGATACAATAACGAAATTACAATTACAATAGTTGAAATACGAAATTGAAAAGAAATATATCAAAATACAAGTAGATGCATGAAATAAAAAAAAAATCAAATAAAGAACATGCAATTACATTGATTTCTAGCTAGTTCCAAATTTTTGTCATATATGCTCAATCAAGTCATTTTTTAGAGCGTTGTGAGCTTCTCTGTTGCGAAGATTTTCCCTATTAATCATATAAGTAGACAAGTTCGTGATTCGTTCAGTAGAGTATTGAAAACGTTAATCTGCATTTGTAGGATCATCAACTAAAAATTCAGTGGGATCAAAATAATTTTGGTAAGTGTCACGTTCATCCTCTAATATCATATTGTGCATGATGATACACGCCATCATAATTTTTCCCAGTAGTTTATCCCAAACAAGATATGGAGAAAACTGAGAGTTTTGATAATAATTTGGATAATCTTCCGAAAGAGGAAAAGATTGAGAGTTAAGAATTGATTGAAAGTTTGGATAATTTTGAGAATTTGGATAATCTTGGGAGTTTGGAAGATCTTGGGAGTTTGGAAAATAATTAGGATGGTTTGGATCCATGATGGAAATTGAGAGATGAATGATAAAAAAATAGAAGAGAAAATAGAGAATTTAAGATGTGTTCCAAAATATGTCAATATTGGTGTCTATTTATAGAGAATTAAAAAATATGAATTTTGATATATATATTTCTATATTTTAAATACATATTATCCACAATATTTATAATATTAATTTTATCCATATAAAATCTAATTGAACCAATTAGAAAATGACATGTGTCATAATGGTATTGGACAACCCATGATAAAGCAAAGGTTGATTTCTCACCCAAAATCCCAACCGGTCGCAACTCACAATTTAATTTCTATTTTCTTTTTTTTCTCTTTTTTGTCCTCTTCTGCATTTGGGTTGACGACCTATTACCGATGGAGATAGTCCAACATTATCTCCACCAACACGTGGGTTTCACACCTTCCACACACACACACTACACACTCAATATCAGGCTTTCTATAATCCTTTTTTTTTTTTTCTTCTTTTTATCGACTCAGAATAAAATTAATTGATATTAGACTTGTCATAAATTTTCTTCAGTTTTGACATGAAACTAGGTCTTTTTTTTTTTGCCCATCTCCCACACAAATTCACAATAGAATTCCTATTAATATTCATCATCGATCTTATAACCTTTTTAGCCACGTTTTTATAAATTCATATCACACATATATACACTTATATCAATTATCAATGACTTATATATATGTAATAATACATATATATATATACACACATCAAAATATCCCATATATACTACATGTACATGCAATCAGAGATAAGCACGAATAATAGAATGGGCCACAAAAATTTCCCCACCACTGTACCCACATTACATTCCATTATTAAGATGTATATACATAATTTTTGACTAAAGTACATGTATCTATGTATCTAATAACACATTTAATACCTTCGTCCACACCCAACTACTCATTATCTCACTAATTCATTACATGTTTGTCTCAACATTTTCCTATAAATACATCACAAATTATCCAACAAAATATTCTCATTCAACTCGAGATCAAAAGAAATATGGCTTCCAAAGTGATCGTTTCTCTCGGCCTTTTCTTCGCCATGGTTCTTCTAATGTCATCTGAAGTAGCGGCCAGAGAGATGGCTGAGACCCACACATCATGTAAGAAGATCTCAATGTCTGAATAATTAATTATTCTAATTAAATTGATCCAAAACTCATTGTTAACTAATTAAATTGTGGTCTTGTGTTAACGTAATTCAGCTGAGAGCACCGATGGAGCTGCGGTGGACGGAGGCGGCGGATACGGAGGATACCCCGGACGCGGCGGCGGAGGATATGGTGGTGGAGGCGGCCATGGTGGTGGAGGAGGATATGGTGGACGTGGAGGCGGCGGACACGGAGGAGGTGGCGGCTATGGCGGAGGTGGCGGCTATGGTGGCGGTGGCTGCCGTCATGGTTGCTGCGGAAAGGGATACGGCCGACGTGGTTGCCGGTGCTGCAGTTACGCCGGGGAGAAGGCGGATGCTGACGTGGCCGAGCTGAAGAACTAAGCCGAGCCGAGCCGGGCAGGATTGTGTCTGTTTAAAGAATTAAACAGCATGTTAATGAAGAGAGTGAAATGTTTATGAATAAAATGCATGCATGCATGCATGAGGTCAATCTTGTGGGTGTAATATCACTGCTAAGTGAAATAAAAATTAGTCATGTTTTTATGGATTTTTCTCTTTCCAAATCACTTCTTTGCCATCTCGTTCGTATTTACTCTGTGTTTCGTGTTTCAAATGATAAGATTAATTAATATTTCGTGTTTCAAACGATAAGATTAATTAATGCGTGATATGTAGTCAATAATATAAAATATGAAATATAATATCAATTATATAATAATAGAATTTGATGATATTCAATAATTAATAATAAAAATGTTTCCTTAAGTGACAAAAGCTGAATGATGAACTGATAACATTGCAATTGTCAATTATATCCTTCCATTCATACACAAATAATTGTATCCTTATCCAAACAATTCACTTTTGGAACAAAATTAAATCAAAAATAATTTCTAAATATAATTATTTAAATTATATTGGAACAAATTTGATAATTATTTTTTCTCAATAAAATTAATATAATTCCAAAATTCAAAACTAAAGTAGTACAATTTTTTTGCATGGAATAAGGGTAGAGATGGTATTTCACCACCTTCTTGAAACTTGGTTGCATTGTGTTAAATAATTAAACCCACCAAAATTGGTGAATTGGTGGGTTTATTTAACTCACATTTACACCCACCTTTAACCAAATTGAATCCGGGCCTATATTTAACCCGAACCCTAAACAAGCAAACCAAACATAGGTTTGTCCAGATTAAATAGCCCTAACCCAACCAAACACACTGAGTACTGATTATTTATTTATAATTATATTTAAAAGAAATAACTAACTGGAATAGAGATAATTAATTAGGATCATGTCTTAGTTGTATTAATTAGCTCATTCACAAATATTGCACGTAACTGGTGTGTTGATTTTTATATTTTAATATATACAGTCTTGGGCCTCTTGGCCATTTAACTATTTTATGACTTTTCAAATTTGATACTTCCTCCGTCCCTGCTATCTTTGCCTACTTTCCGTTTTTTGTTGTCCCAGCTAACTTTGTCAACCCAAAAATGGCAACAAAAAAATTACGACCTTACCCCTCCATTCCTTTCATTTTACTTACTTTACACTCAAAAAGCACACATTAATTACAAAACTGCCACTCAAAAACATTAAAATAACACATCACACAAAGTCAACAGTTTTTTCTTAGAATTCGTGCCGGTCAAGGGTGGCAAAGATAAGGGGGACGGAGGTAGTATAATTTTACTCGAAATTTAAATTTCTACTTAATTATATGCATACCTAAAAGAATGAAAAATCCATTTCAACAATATTCCGGTTATCCACGTGGAACAAATCGAAATTTCTAGCAAAATCATATGAAGATTGGAAATAATAGTCAGCGAACCAAAATTAAAATATGTAAGATCAATTTATATTATGGTAAAAAAGTTGATCGACTAGTCTAACGAAAATTGCAATTTTTCCTATTCAAATTAATATAAACATGGGATTTTGTATGTGAAAAGGAACACACATATTATTTAAAATGAAATTATAAAAAAAAAAGTAGTTATAGTTATACTATGATATGTTATCTCATTTAGGAATTATTTGATTTTTAAATATAAAACAATAGATTTAGTTGTAACATTAATTTGAATAAATATAAGTTATTTTAATTTTTCACAATTTTATTTTACTACATGGACAAATTTTTGGGAGAAATTTTTTGTTGGCAATTTAAATTTATATTTGGAATAATAATTTCTTGAGAGTTTTTTTATTATAATTAATATTCTGACATATATATATATATAAACATATCTGTAAAGGTATGTTTAATTATAAAATCATAAGGCAAGTACAACAAATAATTACATTATTAGGTGAGCTATAAATGTGCAATAAAAATATTATTGGGTAAAATGCAAACTCTTATAAAACTACGTACAACGATTTACTGCAATTAATCATTATTAGAACATAATCTTCATATTACTTTGTCATGAAAAATATATATTTATATCCTCATATAATAATTAATTTAATATTTTCAACACCATTATTTTCTTTTCTTTTACTGAGAGTGTTGTATCAGTACTTAATCAGACAACACTTTTTATGTCAATAGTTTATATGTTTTTAATAGAGGTACAAAATCATGTCTCAAAACGTTTCAATTTCTACCAAACTGCAGCTTATTATGTAATTGGCCTCATCTATACTTGTGGATTATATATAGTATATATATGTACACTCTCATTCACATATAATCCAAGTAATCAATCACATTCATACATATAATTAATGGGTAAATATTTGTAATGTTTTGTATTCATGGGATGATATTCTTTGGTGAAATAACAATAATATGAACTCTGCTAACAATAAAAAACCCAAGTCGTTGTTGGAAAAAATCTAATTGAAGTTTGTATAAACTAATTAAAAACTATCCATTGAAGTTCAGTTGGACATATTGTAATTGTACAACACTTTCATATATGAATCAATCAAGTGGGGCTTTGCTATAATTTAATAACAATAATACAAAAGCAAGAGAAACTGAATGGATTGGTCAAAATCATGTAGAAAATCTTGAAATGATTATGACTGAATGTAATCTAATATATATTTGTCACCCAGAATCTATCACCTATCTTATCACCAAACCAAAACAAAGAATTAAAAAAATGAATCATCCAAATTGAGATGTTGCAGTGTCCTTTCAACATCTAAAAGCCAATGAGGCTGATGCTATGGACACCTAATTAAGAAGAAAAAGGCTACATATTCCCATATTGTTTGCAGAAAATGTTGCAAAAGAGACAATGCTTTTTCTTTGGCTTCTTTTTCCAGATTGCAGAGACCCCATTTCAGGAGAAACAAATTAATTATCATAATATTTGGCTATTTCCAGCTCCTTGGAACAGTAACAGGAATTATGTGTGTATTTATCAAGAAAACACACTCAGTGTGTGTGATGGACACACACAGAAAAAGGGTAGATTTCTCTTTTGAGTGCCCCAAAGAAATGCCATAAAGCTGAAATAATCGATGCTCTAACCCTGTTTTGTAGTGAGGGAAGATGGGGCGTGACAAAATTTTCCCCTTAATGTCATTTTCACCATTTTCACTTGGTTAAATTTTGTATATATATGTGTGTGTCAATGCTTCTTTAAGAAAGGGGGCTCAGAAGTCTGTTCTCATAGCTTTTATAGCTCTCAGCTTCTTTGCAGAAGGTACTCTAGACTTCAGAAGAAATAAAAGAGAGAGAAGAAGACAATTTTATGAGAGAGAAAGAGAATCTCTCTCTCTCTCTTGAATAAATGAATGCATGAATTATTACAGTTTTATAGGTATGTTTGTCCTAACGCTGATAAGCTGCCCTACCAATCTAGGGTGATCTCAACTTGTCTTCTGAATTTAGCAGAACTTTGTATGTATTTGTGAAAACCCCTTTTTTCCTTCTTTAATTTAGGTTTCCTTCACTTTATACCATATCAATTACATGTAGATCAAATGTAGCTTCAAGAAATCGAAATTCCGAATAAAATCGAACGCAAATTAGAAAAAAGTGATACTCAGAGTACTAGAATGGCATGTGTAAAACTAACGATGAAAAAGTAGATAAAACCTAATTCATTGGATAAGAATTGTGATTTACCTTGTATATTTTTACGTTTCGTCTTATATATGTTGATTAATTATGTGAGTCGATGACGTGCATGTATATGCGGTGGTTATTTTAAAACACCGAGCAAAATGTTGAAATGGACGATATCTGTGTGAGTCGATGATGTGCATATACATGTGGTGGTTATTTTGAAACACCGGGTAAAATGTCGAAATGGAAGAGAGCTAGCAGATCTAGTGTAAAACAAATGGTAGCCCTAAAGTACGTGCAAATATCCCGCCAATGGATTATTTATCTTCACTTTCACTTCTTGATTTCATGTTTGCTTTCAACTCTTCACCTCATTTCTTTCCATCTCTCCAACAAATCCTCGACCAAAAACCAATCCTTTGAACCCTAAAAGAGCAACAAACAATCAACAATGGTTTCAGAAGATTCATCATCACATTCAAATAACAACAACATTCTGCAGCAATTCGAACACCATCATTTCGATACTTATTCAAACTCTCTTCCTCTGAACATCCCTTGTCTTGCAGAAACAATGTCGCGATCCGACATGGAACCCGACCCGCATCTCATCGACCTCCTCGGATCATCGAACGACGCTGCAGCCCATCACCAGAGGCTCTCTCTCTCTCTAGGCTCCGTTCCCTGCCGGCAACGAAGCCTGAATTCGCCGATCCTGAATCCGAACAACATTGGATTCAGCTACGACGGAGCTCCGATGAACCAGTCGTGGTCGTCTCCGTACGAAACGGCGTCGTTCGCCGCCATGATTGGGGGCTCGAAATACCTGCAGCCAGCTCAGTCGCTGCTGCAGGAAACGCTGAGCATCGATGGAGATAATAGCATCGACAAAACGAATCAGAGATTCATGGAGAAATTATCGATTCATAGCAGGAAAGGATCGTTTCCTCTCTCTTCGAAGCTGAAAGCAGAGATTTCCAGCACTGAAATCCTCATCGAAAAACACGAAGACTACGTTAACCTCGTCAAACTCATCGCCTTGCTCGAAGAGGTTGGTGATTCAATTACCTTAATTCAATCGAATCATCCATTTTCGTAATTCAATTTCTGCTCACTCTGATCTGATGAACAGGTAGAGAGAAGATACGAGGAATACTCACATCACATGGATGAACTGGTTTCATCGTTCGAAGCAATCGCAGGATTAGGAGCTGCCAAATCTTACACCGCGCTTGCTCTTCTGGCAATGTCGAAGCACTTCTGTCGTTTAAGGAATGCGATATTAGCTCAGATCCAGGCCACGAAGCAGAAGATAGTGAAAGACATGCCGAAAATCAGCTCGAGATTGTCCCAACTGAGCCTGTTCGATCAAGAATCGAGGCATAATCGTATGATCATCCAGAATTCAGCTCAAGCATGGAGGCCCCTCAGAGGGCTCCCAGAGAATTCCGTCACCCTTCTTCGGGCCTGGCTGTTCGAACACTTTCTTCATCCGTATTACCCTCCACCCCTCTCATCATTTTCAACATCATTTGCATTTGCATTTCATTTCTTTCCGTGTTTGCAGATATCCTAATGACTCGGAGAAGCTAATGTTGGCATCACAAACAGGCTTGTCCAAGAACCAAGTAACTCAATTTCTCTACACAAATTAATTGGATGAAAACAGTTCATGCATGCTGGGTTTATATATGATTAATTTATATGTTTTTGGGAGCGCAGGTTTCGAATTGGTTCATAAATGCACGAGTTCGACTATGGAAGCCAATGATAGAAGAAATGTATAAAGAGGAATTTGAAGAATCTTCCACAGAATCTGATCATTTGTTGACAAACAGTTTCAATGACTTGGGTGATTAATTAAGCATATATATGTATGATGTTAAGCTTAGCTTAATTCAATGAGGCAAAGAGACAGCTACATATAATTTCTGTAGCTTTTTTTTTTTTTTTTCCTTAATAATGTTTTGATGCTATCCAGAAATTATTGATTTTATGCTCGATGTGATGTATTTTTGAGTTTTTCATCTTACACTATTAGATTCGTGATTACAAGAAGATCATATTGTGGTGAGGAAGAAAGAATTACATGGAAATTTTAACATTCTGCATTTAAATTAAAATATATGCAAAAAAGCAAGGTATGATAATTGATAATACAGATTAGATCAAGTTTGAAATTATTTGACATAGAATTAGTGAAATTTAGATATGGTTTTATAGAGTGTAAGCTGGTCAACTGTAAAAATTATAAGTCTTACTTTGTCAGCATATATAGTAAGAATTATGAAATTCCAAAATTTAGAAACTCCTAAATGGGTATTATTAAAGATACTTAAATTTGAATTTTTTTTTTTTTTTTGGGTTTTGAAATTGTGTAGTTTATAAAGCATACTGTTTTTGGGACAAAAAATAAATAAATGAAATTAGATGATTTTAATTTTGCATTGTATCACAATATGGTCTAATACAAAATCTTGAATTAGCTATGTTCACAATGTAACACTATTTGCATGGATGAACGATGCACTTTGTAGACTGAAAAACAAAAAGAATTTATCTATAGTGTATATATTCTGCCTTTTTCTTTAAAAACAATAAAACATCTTTTAATATAGTGAGAAATATTCATATATTAACATAAAACCAAATATGCAAGACCTGCAAACAGATGGAAAATACTAATCACAACACAATAGTAATTAATCGGTTACCTTTCAAGTCAAAACCATATGTTTCAATTAAATTACATTATCTGATAGATAATTAAATGGACATTAGGAAATATGAACGAATATAAGATTATCCATTGTAGCAATAGATATGGGATAACATAATTTTCCATGGCATTAGAACAGTGAATTACTTTCCTACCACAAATTTTATCCTCGTTTATAAATTAATATCATGTTTCATCACATCAGTCAACAATCTTACACTTTGAAATACATATGTGAACATAACGATTATTTTAAACTTGAGTGACTCAGGTTATGGTAAAAAAATAATAAAACTATTATATGAATTTAGGAAATAATTACTATTATACTTTAAAATAGTCTTTAAATAACTAGCAATTGCAAGATAGGAGAAATCTTGTTTGTTTTGTCCATAACGGCTAACAACCACAAGAAACGCCGTCATATAGTTAACTAGTGCAAATTGGTGATCGTTCTTGCAGAGTGCCGCCAATTCACGAATTTGCAGTGATTAGACGAAGAAATTGTTATCATGAGCTTATGCTTTTGCTCAATCTTGAATCCTTCTCTTCTCAATCGCCAACTCTCTTTCGTCTCTCGATCGCCTCCAAACCCTAACACCAAGCCCCTTCTATTCTTCGATTTTCGGACTCATGGTAGAGGTTTTAGTTTCAAGGCTGTTGATACTGATGGTGTTGGAGTTCTTTACCCCGATGACGCCGTCTCTGATCTGAGTTTCCTGCTTGATGCTGAACCGGAGAGTGAGGCTCATGGGGAGGTTGATGGAGTCGAAGCGGGTACTGCCACCCAAGAATCTGATGAGGAGCGGAGCCAAATTCAATTGACAAAGTTGGAAGATGACAGAGGAGATTTGGAGGAAAGTGATGGCGAGATTAAATTCAAATTGCGAAATGGACGAGAGGTATTCTCTGGTCTAGTTCGATCGTAATTGTTGATGTACTAGCAGCATATTAGAGAGAGAAAGTGGGTTTGGTAAATGATTTCAGCTCAATTGTTGTCATCAGGATGATGTATTAGCGCATTTGTAGCTAAACTAATGTTGAGCTAATGCTAACACTTAGAAAATAGGTTTTTCAAAGACATATACAGACAATTTGTATGCTTGTTCTCGGATGCTAATCTGAGATTTTAAAGATAGGTTCTTGAAGAGAAAGCTTATTTAGTTGGTGTGGCGAGGAAAGGCGATACGGATGGTTTTGGTATCGAAGAATCACTTAGTGAATTAGAGCAGCTAGCTGACACTGCTGGATTACATGTTGTTGGTTCTACTTATCAGAAGTAAGTGACGTGGGTTTTGTGGTTCCGAGTTTTAGTTTTTGGTGACAAGTTATGCAACTTTATGAGTATCCTGTATATTAGTTCACTAATTTGAGATGATTGTTCTATTTGTTGTAGGCTTGCGACAGCCAATCCCAGGACATATATAGGATCAGGAAAGGTGGCAGAAATTAAGAGTGCGATCCATGCATTGGATGTTGAGACAGTGATTTTCGATGATGAACTTTCACCAGGGTCTGTTCTTAATGACTTCCATGAGTTCGTACTTGCATATGCCTGATGTTTTGCTCTGCTATTTCACAATCGTTATACTGCATTTTACTCTTGATTCGGTTTAAGCAAAACTCTGCAATGTGGTTATGCTCTTGGGTAGTATAGATATGATTTGATGATGCTAAAGTCTTACTTTTGTTCTTTCCTATTTGCAAATAGGATTTTAATGCTGAAATGGTGTCTTCTTGTAATTGATTTCATTTGGTCAAAAATAGGCAGTTGCGGAACATAGAGAAGATCTTTGGCGGTGATGTTAGGGTATGTGACCGTACTGCACTCATCCTGGATATCTTCAATCAGCGTGCAGCAACTCGTGAAGCTGCTTTGCAGGTTATTTTTCTTGATTCATGTCTTAAAGATTTTCACTTTTTGTTGATGTTAACAAATGAAGTTTACTCTCAGGTCTCACTGGCTCAGATGGAATATCAACTACCTCGGTTAACAAGAATGTGGACCCACCTTGAGCGCCAAGCTGGAGGGCAGGTGAAGGGTATGGGTGAGAAACAGATTGAAGTTGATAAGCGTATCTTACGTGACCAGGTGTGCAGCTCACTCTCTGTTACTATTTTTAATTCTTCATAGACTCGCAGTTGGTGCAATCTGACTTTCCATGCTCATCTTGGCATAGGGGAAGTTTGGAGTTCGATTCATAATTTTAATACTTTCACTACATTTATTCTTCATTTTGAGGAATGCAGGATCTGAACTATGACTTTTTGGCGTAACTTTTTTTTTTTATAATTCTGTTGTGGTTTTGTGTTTCCTTTTTAACCATCACTGCTTTAGAGTTATGGTGTGTCATGGAAGTCATACAATGAATACGAGCTACTTTTGGGTAGTAGTTTCAATGGCATGCAGTACGTTTTATTTTGTTCTGTTAAGCTCTTTCAATGTTTTATGATTTTATTGACTGTTTCTTAGTAAGCTTTGGATATGATACATGTTCCATGATCATTAAGTAACAATTACTGTAACTGAATTACCAAAAATTCTGATTTTTTATGGCATATTTTTCCCTTCCTTTCCCTGGGAGATCCATATTTTTAGTAGCCTGTTTCTGTGAATGCATCTTGCTGTTTTTCATGTTTGGCTTCCCTTCCTAGTGGTTTGAATACATGATAACTTGCACATGTTCTGAGTTTTCAGATAGGTGCTCTGAAGAAAGAAATAGAATCCGTTCGTAAACATCGCAAGCAGTACAGAAACCGACGAGGTGCTGTTCCTGTCCCAGTTGTATCTTTGGTAGGAGAGACTACTTTTTTTATTTCTGTTTAGTCGTTAGATTGTGTCACCTCTTACAATTAAGTATTTGCCACTTGTTTGAAATGAGAATTACATTGGTCAAAATTCTTTTTCAGGTTGGGTACACAAATGCTGGAAAGAGTACACTTCTAAACCGATTGACAGGAGCTGATGTTCTTGCTGAGGACAAACTATTTGCAACACTTGATCCTACTACAAGAAGGGTCCAGGCAAGTACAATGTCCCAAAAGAAACATATGTCCTTTGCTTTCTCAATTTCTCTACTATATGTATATCTTAGTTGGAAAGAGAGCATTAGTAAATGATATGGATGATTTGAAATGGATAACCAAAAGACACTCTAGTAATGATGGGATCTGCAATCTAAGTCTCTTTGTTTCTTGACCTACATGTATGCATAATTTGTTTTTGTTTGTCCAGACGAAGAATGGGAAGGAGTTTCTTTTAACTGACACTGTTGGCTTCATTCAGAAGTTACCAACAACTCTGGTATGAAAGTTTCTGATTCTACATAGTCATGTTTGTTCCCCAATATCTATAAAAATGTGTTTTCATATGTTCCTTGATTTAAATTGTTGCCCATCCTGATTCATGTTTCTCTGACATAGAGTCATATTTTTTGTTGTCTCCAAATAATTGCTCCTTTTCAGCTTATTACATCTTTCTTCTTCCAGGTAGCTGCTTTTAGGGCAACTTTGGAAGAGATATCCGAGTCATCGCTTCTGGTACATGTGGTGGATATTAGGTATGATTGATTCCCAAAACTTAGTTGTGAATAACAACCATGCACCTTGGTGATAATATTTTACTTTTCCAATCAGCCATCCACTGGCAGAGCAACAGATTGACGCTGTGGACAAAGTTCTTGCAGAACTTGATACATCCTCCATCCCAAAGTTGATTGTGTGGAACAAGGTGTTAAGAGTTATCCAGTCTTTTCTTTTCTTTTTTTAGTTTCTATACCATTCATTAGTTGACAACTGGTTGGTTCAAAATACCATGTTTAATTGATCTCGTCGCCACGTAAAAGAATTGCTGTGTGATTGGTCAATCTGTATTTTCACAGATTGATAATGCTGGCGACCCTGAAAAATTAAGGTCTGAAGCTAAGAATAACCCTGATACTGTATGCATATCTGCTTTAACCGGGGAAGGTCTGGATGATTTCTGCAACGCAGTTCAAGAAAAGTTAAAGGTACTTCTGGATGTTATCTACAAATTGCAAATTGATTTCTTATATCCTCCTTTTTGGTCTATTTTCAATTGGAACTTTTTATCTTTGAATTCATGTGCTTATATGATCCTGTAATTTTTTATTTTTCTATAGGATATGATGGTATGGGTGGAAGCTCTTATACCGTTTGACAAAGGGGAGCTCCTAAGTACCATACATCATGTTGGCATGGTTGAAGAAATTGTAAGCTTTTCTTTCTTTTTTTCCCTTGTTGCTTTCTAGTCCTCCCTGTCTTCCAAAATTTTCAAATGTCTGCAACTTGTGTAATGTATGTGAACAGCAAAAGCTGGAGAAAGAAATGTGTTTGATCATATAAATCATAGATGATTATGGATATCGTGAATTAGCTTTGGGTTGTTTTAGCTCTTAAGAAATAAAAGAGGGTGCCTTATGGTAAGTAATAACCTGGTGTCTATCTGTAGTATGATTAAAATTACTACTATTGTGGCAACACAATGACAAAGGTGATAGCTTTTGAATTGTCGGTCTCTCTCCATGTTTGTCCAAATATGAAATATCCAATTTATTATAAATGTGACAATGCAATACGACCCTTCTCTGGTCATTTTCTGTCCATGCTTCTCAACTTTATCCGTTTCATTTAGTTTCTTGAACACAATGAATCACATAAAAGTTAGTTTAATAATCCTATTATTTGATAGGAATATGTTGAGGATGGAGCTTTGATCAGAGCTCATGTTCCACTACGGTTTGCCAGACTTCTCACTCCATTGAGACAGACGTGTGTGTCATAGATTGTGTCCATGTTGAAAATGGATCGGAGTTTTAGCAAAGGCACGATTGATACTTATAGTACTGTGGCAAGTGGTGCAATCACACCAATGCATGACTTGTGGCCAGCTCTATTTTCCCCCAGCAGAAGGTTTCGGTTCAAACGAAGGTCATCAAGCAAATCTTCCTTCTGTGGACAATCTATGTCCTTGTATATAGCAACTCACTTGATTTCATAGAAGCTTCTCTTTGCACATATTTCCTGGAAACACTGGTTAAAGTGAATGTAATCTAATATATTCTTTGTTAAACTATTGTACTGTATTTCGATGGCTTCTGAATTTTACAGCCACTTTTTAGAACTTTTATATTTTATAGCTAATGATGTTTGGACCGGAATGCGTTCATTGATCATGAATTTCAGCTGAGAAAGGGCTCGCAAGAAGATGGTCCAAACTAATTTCTGGTTTTTTCCATGAGAATATTTCTTCGGATTCGAGTTTTCTTGAAACTCCGTTATTCAACAATTGAGATAGAAGATGAAACACGGTTTTGGAATCGAGGACCAATACAGTGCACTCGGTTTTCTTGGTCTAAGTTTTGCTCAGTTGAGTTTGCCTGATTAGTCACAAGAAAAATGTCGTGATCATCACAAAGGGACTCTTTATTGATGTTGGAAATTTCCAATCATTAAACACGAAAGTGCTAAATTTAGTTAAATTCAAAGATTGTTCAATGCAATAGAACGTGGGTGACACATTATTTCTAGCAGTTTGAGCAGGTGAAACTAGAACCAGAAACACTATCCCAATATTCAAACATGACATATTCCCACAAAGTTGAAATAGTCTCCTAGTATCCTTAATAGGCATATTATGCAACACCAAGGGGATTTGGTACATATTGGAGCAGTTGATGCTACTATCCCAGCTCTCTATATAAATTAGTGATTGAGAGTGCTTACTCCATCGATCACAAACGAGAAACAAAAATCGCATACTTTATACTCATCTGAGCTAGAAATGGCTTCTCTCAAGTTGATTGTCAGCCTCATGGCCATTGCCTTGCTCTCTTGCTCTCAACTGGAAGCTTTTCCAGGTTCCGGTTATGGGAGTGGCGGAGGAGGCTACTTCGGTCTTTTCCCTGGATTCTACGAGTTCTCATGCCCGCAAGCTAATGAGATCATAATGTCTGTGTTGGAAAATGCCATTGCCAAAGATTCAAGACTTGCTGCTTCTTTACTTAGACTCCACTTTCATGATTGCTTTGTGCAGGTAATTTTATGAACAAGAATCACAACTTCCTTTTCTGTACTTACTTTTTCTTGGTTCAGAGATCGTTCCGATTATGTGTAGGGTTGTGATGCATCGGTGCTACTAGATGATAGCTCAATGATTGTGAGTGAGAAGAACTCTGGACCAAACAAGAATTCTCTCAGAGGATTTGAAGTCATTGACGAAATCAAAGCTAAGTTAGAGCAAGTTTGTCCTCATACTGTTTCGTGTGCAGACATTCTTGCTCTTTCTGCAAGAGATTCCGTTGTCCTTGTAAGTCAATCAACTCTAAACTTCCATTCTTGAATGAAAACCAGATCAAGAAATGGATATAGAATCATTCATTGGAAATTTTGACGTTCTAAATTGTGTGACAATACATACAGAGTGGAGGGCCTCATTGGGAAGTTCCGTTGGGACGAAGGGATTCAAGAACAGCAAGTCTAAGTAAATCCAACTCCAACATTCCTGCTCCAAATTCCACTATCCAAACACTCATAAAAAAATTCAACAAGCAAGGCCTTGATGAAGAAGATCTTGTTGCACTTTCTGGTGAGCCCTTTCGATTATCCATAAAAACATCACCAAAAGTAGCAATAACTCACCATATTAACGACGATTCTTGATTTCAGGGGGGCACACCATAGGCATGGCAAGATGTGTGACATTCAGACAAAGATTGTACAATCAGAATGGGAACAACCAACCAGATGCAACTCTAGAGAAGAGCTACTACCATGGTCTGAAAACAGCATGTCCAAAAGTTGGTGGAGATAACAACATTTCACCACTTGATGTCTCATCTCCTGTGAGATTTGACAACACATACTTTAAGCTCTTGCTATGGGGGAAAGGGCTACTGAGTTCTGATGAAGTTTTGCTCACTGGAAACGTGCGAAAAACAGCGCAAATTGTGAGAAGCTATGCAGAAAATGAGGAGCTTTTCTTTCATCAATTTGCTAAATCTATGGTTAAAATGGGAAACATCAATCCTCTTGTTGGTGCCAATGGTGAAGTCAGGAAGAATTGCCGCAGAATGAACTGATCAGCTATTGTTCCAATGAATCAACCGTGTGTGTGTTTTTCTTTATGTAAGGTGAAAAAAAAATTGTGTAATTTATGCATGCAATTAAGAATTTGTTGTAATGAAGTATTAGTAATAATCTTTATGCAGTAAATTAATCCACTTATATTACTTATTGTCAGATGATTGATGAAACTCCCATTTAGGGTATTTATCTTCAAATTGGATTTTCTATTACACTTGTTCATAAGTCACTTATGAACAACTATCGAAATTATGGAATTTGTATAATTGATTAAAGTTATCAATGAAATTGTTATGTTGTGATTTTAATAGTGACAATTAATTGGGTTCAATATTTTCATGGCCTAATAAGGTATTATATGAATCTAACAGTTCATTCAAAAAGAAGAATCATTATTATATATCAGAAAAAACATACCTAAAGGTATATGAGGCTTTATATTGGAATTCAATTATCTCTTTTTCTTTAGCAAATATACTTCTAACGTTCTTCCTAAAATAAGTTTTTAAATTTTATTAAATAATTGATTATTTGTGCTGGAACGTTCTTAAATCAATAAAAAGAGATTTTTTTTTCTAGTTCTCTTTAATTCAATCTCAAATAATTGTGCAATACCAAATTTATGAGTTTTAAACACCAAAACTGCATGTATAAATAATTCAGGTATGGACTTTAAAAAAAAAAAAAAACGTCAAGATTTGATTTTTAAAATTCATAAACTGGATTTATTTTAAAAAAAAACAAATTAAACTGGATATTAGAAACAAACAGAGGAGATAAGAGATATGAATAATAAATCATATTTCAGGATTCTTTCAGTCAAAGCGGCGTCGTTTTGGTGCATGTTGGTGATGCAGGTGAATCTTTAGATCTATAGCCACTGAGCAGTGAGAGCAGCAAGCTTTCTTCAAATTCCCCAATTGTAGCCCTAATGCATCAATTGGATAACTGATTTGATCTTTCGACATTATGGCAAAGCATTTGACGGCGCCGTTGATTCCAATTCAGAAGAGATGGTCGTTAATGATATTACTCTGCATCGCACTCTCCACCGCCATTGCTTTCTTCATTGGAGCTTCGTTCAGTTCCTGCAACTCCCGCGATTACTCTGAAAGCAACAATTACAACACGCCCATTCATTCAGTTAATTCACAAGGCACCGATTCTGAGAGAGGAGAAAATCCGCTGAGTTTCATGAAATCGAAGCTTGTGCTCCTGGTCTCCCACGAGCTCTCCCTTTCCGGTACTATATAGTCACTCGTATATGCTCTTTTATTGTGAAAACATTCAATCAAACTTATTTAATGTGTGATTGAAATTGACACCAGATAGTTAAGTGAATGTATAGTATATGTTGTTAAGGTGTTTGATTTTAATGTTTAGTTTGTCTCCCAAATGGATTACCTTCCAAAAGCGAGTACTTTCTGAAATCGCTTCAAGAAATTTTAATATCTTGGACAAAAATGTGTATGCCAGTGACTGCAGAATGAAAGTTTGTCTTTTTAACGATTTTGATTAGGTGGCCCTTTACTATTAATGGAGCTCGCGTTTCTGTTAAGAGCTGTTGGCACACGAGTTGTCTGGATCACTAATCAAAAGACCACCGACTCAGATGAAGTGGTTTTCAGTTTGGAACAGAGAATGATGGACAAAGGAGTTGAGGTATAATGAAGTTCATATCTTGAAATCTGGCTGATTGGCCACTATTATTTCACTTCATTTGCTACCATTGCATATTGGTTGATTTTTTCCACTCAATGCAGGTCTTGCCTGCAAAAGGGAAGGAAGCTGTTAATACGGCTCTAAAAGCTGATCTAGTCATATTAAATACTGCCGTGGCCGGCAAGTGGTTGGATGTTGTGCTCCAAGAAAATGTGCCTCGTGTGCTCCCCAAGGTTTTGTGGTGGATTCATGAAATGCGAGGGCATTACTTTAAACTGGAGTATGTTAAGCACCTCCCTTTTGTTGCAGGTGCCATGATTGATTCTCAAACTACTGCTAACTACTGGAAGAACCGAACACATGAGCGATTAGGGTAGGCTACTTTACATCTTCTATTTATCACTTATGGTTCTATATGTTTTGGTGGCATTTCTAGCATCTTCCAGGCAACTGCACCAAAAGAAGCGTTCGTATTTATGTCATGCCAAAGACTGATACAGGATTTGTCATTGTTGCATAACCAATTTCTGAAAGAAAGTTTTTATTTCTTTCTGTCTTTGGCATGCCATTAACTAAGCATTGATAAGCACTCCTTAAACTGCCAGAGGCATAACCTTGCAGCATGTTTTTATTGAAGTTGTATATCATGACTTGGTTTGATTTCTCTCGTTTTCTTATAGATGAATAATGATATTTCAGCTGATACCATCTAGTTTGACTTCAAGTTCAACATCCTATTATTCATACCTTTAATACTGTAATTTTAATTTCTACCTGTAGGCAATTACAAAAGGTTTTATTTTCTTTCACTTCCAATGGTGCAGAATTAAGATGCCTGATACTTACGTTGTGCACCTTGGGAATAGCAAAGACTTGATGGAAGTAGCTGAAGACAGTGTAGCGAGAAGGGTCCTCCGAGAGCATATTAGAGAATCACTTGGTGTGCGAAAAGATGATCTTCTGTTTGCCATTATCAACAGTATGATTTACCAACGTTCAAATATTATGTCATTCCTTGCATTTTTCCTCTACTAATTGCTTATACAACTGCCTTTTCAAGAACAAATAAGCGGTTTAAATGTACAAGTTTTCGTTTTTATCTGCTATAAGGGTTCTTTTGACGTGCAGTCTACAATGTGGCCATTACAGTTCTTCTGTCAAAGTACTTTGTGTTCACCATAACTTTCATGTACAGATGTCTCTAGTTCCCAAGCCCTTCAATGTGTAGAAATTTATACCTGATGTAGTGGAGATTAGGTATATAAGGATGGCCCTAAGAGATATGATATAGACGAGAAAGGTATATTGCGCCTGTGGCTCTAGTATTAAAACATATATTCATCTTTTGTAAATTCCTGCTTCTCAAAGTTTAATCTGCTATATTATAGGAATGTCTATCTGTGCATCAAGTTCCTAACAGCTTTTGCTTCGTAATCATAGTGGTATATATTGTGAATACCTGCGTACATATAAGAAGCACATTAATATGGTACATGTGATTGCATTTACTTGATTGTGTCTCAGCTATAGATGTTGCATTGCCTCAGGTGTTTCCCGAGGGAAAGGTCAGGATCTTTTTCTTAAAGCTTTCTATGAAGCTGTGCAACTCATCCAAGAGAGGAAACTGAAGGTGCTACCAATGCATGCAGTTGTAGTGGGAAGTGACATAGGTGCACAAACTAAATTTGAAACAGAACTACGTAACTTTGTTTCTGACAAGAAAATTCAGGACAGTGTGCACTTTGTGAACAAAACACTGAATGTTGCACCTTATCTGGCTTCCATTGATGTTCTTGTCCAAAACTCTCAGGTATTTGTTTTATTATTAATCCCATGGAATGCAATGCTTGTGTTACCATCTTCACTTTGATATTTCTGAGGAGCTTGTATTTCCAATACAATCTCACTGTATGCCCGTCTGTTGATGTGAGAATATCATAATAACATTTATTCTGATCCTAATGTTGAGCTAATTTTATGGAAAAGATAGTGAAAATAGTGTATTTACTGCAGACTATGGATTATGATATGGTGTAATGTTTAGAAATACAATCCATTTGCATATATAAAATGAGACTGGGTTTTCTTATCAAACAATAAATAAATGTACTTAAGAGAACTATATTTTATTAAATGTAGGCGCGTGGAGAATGCTTTGGGAGGATAACCATTGAAGCTATGGCTTTTAAGTTGCCTGTATTGGTGAGATCTTTTTTTCTTTTATTTGATTTTGAATGCAACTTTTGTGTCTCATTTGTCTCTAGTGTAATGGAACTTAAGTAATGAGGTCATAAATTTCTTTTCATCCATATCAGCCTTGTAGGGCTGGAGAAAAACCGTAATCAAATCCATATCATTTATCTTTATATTTCAACTATTTTAAGGTATAATAGTTGATTCCTTCAAGTTCTCCTTTCAAAAACAAGGTCATTATCCTGTGAACATCACTTAACATGTATGTCCTGTACTTATAGGGTACTGCAGCTGGAGGTACAATGGAGATCGTAGTAGACGGCACCACAGGTTGGCTGCATCCGGCCGGAAAAGAGGGTGTAACTCCTCTAGCTGAAAATATCGTTAAATTAGCCACAAAAGTAGAGGTGGGAAGGAGAATGGGAATCAAGGGTTACGCTCGGGTCAAAGAAATGTTTCTCGAACACCATATGTCTCACAGAATATCTATAGTTTTAAAAGAGGTTTTGCAGAAGTCGAAAAGGGTGGCTCGTTAAATGCAGAAGACGGCTTGCAGGTGCTGCAACTCAAAACTTTTAACCTGTGAAAAATATGATATTTCTCTCATCCATTTGAACAAGTATATACATGTTTGTTACATTCATTTCCCACATTTATAAAATAGTATTTCACCAGTGAGCTCAAATTAAACACATGAAACACTATTCAGGCTTGTTAGGGATACCCTTTTAAGATAAATTCTATTATGTGTATGTAATCCTATTGTATTGATTACAAATTATTTGAAGAGGATATTCCCATGAACTTAAAATGATTTCTTGAAAGTAATCATAATAAAGGTGCTTGTTGGGCCCCTCCCTCAATCTGGGCCCACTATATAATCTTGAATTAACACTTTATTGTAAATTAAAAATGGGTGATGAGGTCACACATTCAATCACACCACACCAACTTTTAAGGATTTTAGTGATAATATTATAAAAAAGCTCATAAACATGAAACTCAAAAATATTACTTCACATTCACATCATTGAATTTAATACTACTAGTGTAGTGTTACACTCCAAAAATCAATTTTGGACCGATTAAAGTTTCACCAAAAGTTTATACTTTAATCCTCTTTACTAATTAATCGAAAAAAGAAAGAAAAAAAGCACTATGTAATTTGTTGATCCCAGGAATAAAAATCAATGATTATGAGGAGAAGCCATGATTGGTTGTTGATTCAAACCCCAAAAACTGTTGTAGAAAGCATCGCCTCCAAATCCGCGATGCTCCTCAGTCACGGCGGCGGTGCAATTCAAGATGTCGTTGAGCGATTGGAGTCTGTGAGTGAGCTCCATCATCTGAGCTCTCAACACACAGTTCTGAGCCTCCACTCTCACACACAGCTGCGTGGTGCCATTAATGCTGTTTAAGATCTGATTATTTTCTTCAGAAAGCAGATCGATCTGAGCCGTGAGGTCATCGTGATGCTTCTGCTTCCTCATCCTCGATCTCCTCGCCGATTCCCTGTTCGATAGCATCCGCTTTCTCTTCCTCTCATCCACAGCCTTATCATCCGATCCAGAGTTTTGAATCTGCGATGACGTCCCACTCGAAGACGCCATATGTGTATATATATATATGAATAGTAAGAGCAATGGAGCTTATGAAAAAACGTAGAACCAGTAGAGAAAAACAACGGAGAAGGACTGAACGAGATGAGTTGATCGGCGACGATAGGAATTGATCATAAAATGGAAGAGGAGGATCTCACGCGACATCAACGTCGTGCATCGGCAACAGTATTTGAGGCATGGAGAGAGAGAGAGAGAGAGAGAGAGAGAGAGAGAGGAAGAGGTTTTTTATGATGAGAAAATGCATGATTTATACAAGCAAAATGAGGGGGCTTCAAAACTGGGAGAAAGTGAAAGGATTTGGAATCTAGTGAGGGAGATGAGGCATATTAATAACCATGTTTTTTAATATTAATAATTATACTTTCAAGCTTTTTGCAATTTTAATCAATGATAGTTTTTTAGCACAATTTTACACATTCTTTCATTTTGACGATCTCGCTTTTAAGACAATTTTATGATAGTATTTTTTTAGCTCAATTTTACACTTGACAGTCAGTGTAACCTTATTTGATACCTGCTTGTTGGTTAAAATTAAAAAACATAAAAGTTTATGTGTTTAACACTAATATTCAAATATTTGGTTTAAATGATCCGGTTGAACAATTTTAAAGAATTTATCGAAATATAAATTTGTTTTTCTCTTGAAATAGAATGATTTCATAAAGATTTGAGTTTTCTTTCATATTTTTGCCACTATGAGCCATTCTCTTTTCCTAAATTACTAAAAATCTCCTAAATTAAGAACATTCTTTTGTCAATACAAAACTATTAGATCATATAGAATATTAATATAGCAATCGATATGATTCAAGATCTTTTTTTTTTTTTCAGTTTTTATATTTATGAGGAACTAAGATGATCTTGATTTTAGGAAACATAAAGGGAACAAAGCATGGTGGGTGAATATATATATATATATATAAAAATAATTGCCAGAATCTATTCCATGTGAACATAATTAGTGCATGAGTAATTGTGAGGCAACGCATATTCTTCTTATTTTATTTATTTGGGGTCGTTTGGTAAGGTGGTTAAGGCTGCACTGGGTTTGTTAACTAGGCTTGGCAGATGTTTGGTAAGAGGGTCTAAAGCCCGGGTTTATCACAAAGCCCGGGTTTGAGAGGTGGGTTTAGAGTGTGTAATTCCCCGGATTCGAATCCCGCCTCCCCTGGTGGGTTTATGGCATTTGCTACAGTAACATGACTTTTTTTCCCTATTTACCCTCACTATTCACATTTAATTTCCACTTTTGCCCTTTCAATATAAAGTAATCTCAAAAGTGCCATTTGATATATGTGCTTCATCTTCCCCAATTTTGGTCTAGGAAATCTTCATCTCCCCCCCCCCCCCACTGCTGAGCTGAGCGACGACGGGACTTCCCTTTCAGAGCACCGGCAGAGGTGACGTTGTACATGCACTTTCCTTTCGCACTCGATTTCGTCGTCATTTCTGTTATTGTAGCTTCAGTTTTCGAACACGATTTCACTCATCGTGTTCCATGAAACAGAAAAAAGTTTAAATCTTTCACTATGAAATGTGTTTAGGAATCGGTGTTCCCCCAGTTTAGGCGAGCGAGGGCGACGGCGGCGATCCTCCATACAAACCCTAGCGAAGGTAAACGTACTGTACAAATTTTCAAAATCTGGGAATGAAATCCGTATTTACATGAATAGTGTGTGATTAGTGTTGGGTATGATATTTTGCATTATCCAAAACTTCCATAGATAATCTCCAAAAGCATATGTGTTATTTAGGGTGAAACCCACTGATTTTTCTCTTCACAGTCCGAATTTTTTTACATTTTTTTATATTCTCCATGATTTATTACACTTCATTGTTTGTGTGTGTGTGAAATGTTGTGAGTATGAATTTGTGTGTTATAAGGAAGATAGGTGTTATGCATACAGAAAAGGAGAGAGTTGGTATGTGTTGATGATGATCCAAATGAGGTTCATTTATCCACCAATTATTTGTTGAGAATATTTTGTGAAATACGTGAAGAAATGATGTTAATTTCTTCAGTTTAATACATTATGATGATAGGTTTTGAAAAATAAATACTTATCAACATTGGCAGACAGCTAGATTGTTGGTAGTTAAGTAGTTAAGGTAAAGAATATAAAGTTGCAACCTTTTAAAGCAAGATTTCGGTTGCTCAACGGTGTTTTCGACCAAGAATCTAGGAGCTTTTCTCGATGGTGGTAACCTTGTATTCTTGTTATTTATACTTTATTACATGAGTTGTTGTGCAAGTGCATGATGTATTAGTTAATGTCAGCAAGATTGGATGTTGTGATGGTTTGTTGACATTGTAGGATTTGCAGCTGGTGATCATCTGCTTTTGGACTCAAGAAAAGGCTCTTCTAATACACCGTCTCAAGTAGTTGAAGTGGTTGAAGAAGATATTTTAACAATGAACAAAAATCTCACCTCAGTGAGTTTCTTCAACTATCATATTAATTTCTGTGATAGATATATCTATGAATTGCTGTTTATTAGAATTGCCCTTTTGGTTTTTGAGGAAAGATGGGAAAAAGGATATGATATGTATGACGAAAATGTAAGACCAACAATATGTTAACTTGGAAATGGTATATTATGGTAATTTGATAGAGAATTTGTTAAAAGTTCATTGCATAAGGTGTTGGGATCATCAAATGAAAGTGTTTTGCATCAGATCTTTCTTAACATGAGTGACTTTAGTAGTTCTTTGATTTCATCAACTTAAAACCCATGTTACTCTCTTAGTTTCAGCTTGATGCTTTAGATCTTGTGGTTCTCTTTTGACTTGGTTGACCTCAATATTAAAATGGTGTATGTTGTTCTAGTGTTTATACTAACGTTCAGTATACTTCTGTTTTAATTAAATAGCTCTAGCTCACAAGTCATGCACTTATCCTTTCTTTTGTTGAGTATGTTTTGCATCTGTTTCACCTACTAATGCTATTGTACTTCTCTAGTCTGTGCTTAGAGTATGTAGTTTCTCATTGTTTTGACAGAAAAAGCTTTTGATGATGATGAGAACTTGAAGCAACCAAAGCAACTCTCAATAAATAAAGTTTGACATGGTATAATTTATCTCCTCACCTTGTATTTGATTTGTTGTATCATCCCTGGCTGTGTAATTAAATTTTTCCGCCTCTATTGTTAAGGTTGAATTTTTGTATTTATCTCTTGAATTGTCTAGATTTCTGTTTGACTTGAATATAATTTTTCCTTGCAGCATTACATGAAAAGGACCCAGTATTTAAGAGTTTCTCAAGTTCAGAGAAAGTATCGGGTCTGTTTTGCTCTTCGGGTTACAAAATGCCAATAGTCATCCAGTCCATGTACATTTTCGAGGTTCTTGTGAATTTGTAAATGAAATATATCCTTCATACATAGATTCTATAGGTTTATATGTTAGTTGACTAAAACAATGATGTTATGTATACTGATTAGAATTTGGTCTCTTATTTGTAAAGAGATTTTATGAATGAAGGATTTATTGCTTTGTTGATAAAATTATTGGAAGAGTAATATTATCTAAGGTTTATGAAAAAAATTTAGAATAAACAAAATAATAAATATTTATTTGAAGTATGCTATATATATATATATATATATATATATATATGGGGGATGAAATTGGAGTTGAGAGATGAAATTGGCCCTAGGTGGATATTTTTATTCACATTTAACAAGTGTAAATATATCAAATTTTTATTGTAGATTATTATTATTATGTATTATATTACCGTGAAATAATTAATTTTTTGTATTGAAATATTCCAAATCAGGTTTAAATTTACTAATGAAATTTACTGTAAAAGAAGTATATTTTACATAGTAATGATAATATTTTGTTAGAGGAAATTAAATAATAGAAGAAGAAATGTTAATTCATTATATTTTGAATTTAAATTTGTCATTTAAAATATTTTTATTGTTTGGGGGTTATTTTAGTAAATTCAAATATTATATCGATATTAACCCATCTACCAAACAACAAATAAAAAATAAACCAACTTTAACAAACCTCCAAACATCCATACCAAACAACAAATATTTAATCAAACCTACTACAAAACATCCACACCAAACAATAAATTTACAATCATGAACAGTGTAATCCCTTCTTTTTTATCAGTTCCTGACAATCCCGACCCACCTACCAAACGGGCCCTTGAAGTTTAATATGAAAAAAGATTTCTGACAGACATCATAATATGTTTGCTTTTGCTACTATATATGTATCATTGTTTAATTATATTCCTTTTTTTTCAAAAAAAATAATAATTAATTGTTTAGAAAAATAAATGATTGTTTATATCTACTTGCCTACTTCTATGGTCCTATGGACTATTGTCTCCATTATGAAACTTTAAAATCGCAATAATATTTTTTTCTTTACTATATTACATACTTAATATATATATATATATATAAATGTGTGTGTGTGTGTAACTAGTAATTAATTGCAGATTCTTTAGAATTCATGTATGGAATTATATTGTACTCTTGCAAGTTTGTAACTATTAGAAGAATCAATAATTGGCCTTCTTAGCTCACACGAAACAAAATTATTGTGTGGTACATGTTATAATTTGATTGATTGCAAGAAAGTAAAGTACGACAAAAAAAAAAAAAAAAGTTGCTATCTTATCAAATGAGAAAATATTTTTTTTTCATTGTTGATTAAATCCTTAGATGTGACATATGCCCATTACTAAATTACACCTCACAAAATGAGTACGATTTTCTACTTATAATCTAATTTCAAACCTACGTCTTATATAAAATATGTAATTTAATTACATCTAATATAAAATCTACAACATGAATAGACGTCATTGTTAATTACTGATCTGTTGCATATATATTTTTTCTATACAATATTAATTGCTTATATGAACAATGTGGACCCTTTGTATGGTTGATTGCTTATATGAAATAAGTGCTACTTATCATGAAATAAAAGAAAGAAATGTGATAAGATAGGGTCCAAAAAGACTGCCTTATCATATCATTACAATATATAATTGCACCAACTATACTTGAATATTTGATTCAAGTTGTTACACTTTTTGTTGTGCTCCAAGTAGTTATGTATAAAAAGGGTTTTCATGGTGTAGGTCGGATTTGAGACAATTTTGACTAACACAAAAACTTGCGTGAGATGGTCTCACGGATAGTTTTCTTAAGGCGGACCCTTAATTTTTACCCACTAACCTAATCCATTTTCACAAATTTATATATAAATTGTGAAATGTGGGTCGTGGGTTATAACCCGTCTCACAGAAAATGATCCGTGAGACGATCTTACAAGACACTTACTCACTAACTAATTAATTGGAATGTGGGGTTGGGATTTTAATTTCTTTCACCTTTGATTAAATCAAGTTGTACAAATGCTATGTATTGATATATGAAATGAAGAATAAAATGTGAGAAA
The DNA here is from genome assembly GCA_005771605.1 of Scutellaria baicalensis. Classification (NCBI taxonomy): domain Eukaryota; kingdom Viridiplantae; phylum Streptophyta; class Magnoliopsida; order Lamiales; family Lamiaceae; genus Scutellaria; species Scutellaria baicalensis. The sequence continues at coordinate 14,059,339 of CM016728.1, forward strand.
TAATTTTGAGTTGAAGTTCATGTAATAACGAACAATGATAATGTAATAGTTTAGACATGTTATATAAACTAGTATTTCACTCGCGTTATGCGCGATTTATTATTTATTTTGATTGTTATATTTAAAAGTTATTTATAAATCATTTATTATCCTAAATTTTGTATAATATAGAAATATAATTTTCAACTCTTTTATTGATTTTTAAAGTTATATTTTATTATTAAAAAATTATTGAGTAATGTAGAGTTTTAATTGAAGAAAGTAGAATTTGGTTGACCCCTATCTCGCGTGTGTTATTCGAACTTTCTTGTGCATTCGTTTTATTGTGACATGTCATTCTACATTATATTTGACAATATTAAAATGTTGGAATACAAATTTCGTAAATAATCTAAACAACGAAATTGAAAGTTTATATTCTATTTCTCTTTTGAATAAAAATATATTTATGGTCGTTGGCTTGATAGATATTTTGATTAGTATCATTTAACAATATAATTTTTGAAATCTTTATTTATGTACAAAATTTCTCATAATTACAAAAAATATATTATAATTTATTTTAACTTTAAATTTGATAATAAGAATAATTATAAATATTAAGTAATTTTAGTAACAAAAAAAGGAAAAAGATAATGAATTAACAACTTGAAAGCTTACATTTTATTTGTTTTTATTTTTCGTTGAACTTTTTTCACGGCTTGATAGATAATTTAATAAACTAATGATTTTTTAGAACTAATTAAATGTGACCAAGTAACAATATAAGTCTTGAAATATTTATTCATATACAATTACATTTCTCATAATTACAAAAAATATCTTAAAATTTGTTTAACTTTAAAATTGATAATAAGAAAAATTATAAGCATTAAGTAATTAAAGTTAGCAAAAACAATTAAATTCAGAAAAATTGAAAACTTACATCTATTTGTTTCTATCTTTTGTTGAATTTTTTTTATTGGATCAATAAATAATTTAAGCTAATGATTCTTGGAGTTGGTCAAAATTGTTCAATCAACAATATAAATTTTGTTATCAACTTTGAAATATTTACTTGCACACAACATTTTGCAAAATTATAAAAAAATATCCTAAAATATATTTAACTTTGAATTTGAGAATGAGAATAATTTTAGACATTAAATAATGATAGTTAATACACAAAAATTAAATTATTGCTCACTATTGTACAAGGTTAATCAACAACACAAACAAATAATAATACATAATAGTAGTAGTAATAATAATGATGATGATGATGATGATAATTCTATGTATAAATAGTAAAATATACCATATTGAAAAGAATGCTAAATGATATGATTAATTTTATTGAAAAACTATTATTTATATAAATATTTTATTGCTCATTGATGTGACATTTTTAGGAGGGAAAATGACATTCTTGTAAATTTTTCCAAAGGTCTTCTATATATATATATATATATATATATAATAATCAAATAAAATAAGATAGATATGCTTTGGTGTTGAGTAATGTATGTAGTAAAGCAGTGTAAAAATGGACAGTCACTATACCTTTCTTGATGCAACTAAAATTGTATCTCTCCAATTAATAAAGCCTTGTTACTTGCCTTCATTCCAAAGGCAATTATTTCACCAAAATATACATGTATAATTCAAATTTGAATATATAATTCCATTAATAAAAAAATGTACCTCGAATTAGTGATTAACAGAATAATGATTTGGTCATCTTTGAACTACATGTAACATTTATGATTTTATATAGAGATATCATAAATAAATGACATCAAATTACTTGTGTTAAAATAAAAGAAGTGTTTATCTCATATAATCGATTTGAATTTTCATTTGAAGTGGTGGTTTTTCTTCGATTTTGAATAATGTTTCTTGCTATTGTTGCAAGTTCCAACAAGTACTTGACAAAAGTAATAAAGCATTCGATGGAACCTTTTTTGTCAATACATTTCTTTTCACATATATCATCTCAATTCATTAAAAGAGTCGAACATTAATAGAAGTCTCGATTCATATTAAATCTTCGACAAAATATTTTATGTAATTGGTGCATGGATCTGGATCCATGCACCGGATCGACCAGCCTCACGCGTCTCTGACGCGTGTTTTCACGCGCCCCCACGCACCTGGTGGGTGCGCTCAATCCCACCAAAATTCGCTCAGACAATTATACCCTCATATTATGTTAGGGTTACCCTCATGTTATGTTAGTGTTACCCGTGTTACCCCACGAGGGTAACACTAACATAACATGAAGGTAACCCTAACATAACATGAGGGTAACTCTAACATAACATGAGGGTATGATTAACATTTTAGTTCAGTGGTTTTAAACTAAGAGTATGAAATTTGGATATGGGGTCACATTAATATAACGCGAAGGTAATCCTAACATAACGTGAAGGTAACCCTAATATAACGTGAGGGTAACAACCAAAACATGTGAAATAAGTAAAGAGGCACGGGCCAGCCCAACCCGCACACGGCCCAATTACACGGATCTCTTATGCACAGGGAAGTAACTCTAAATCTTCCAATCAAGAAAGAAATTAAAGTCGATGATTAATATAGATCAGCTTTATGCTAAAGGTTAGAAGAAGAGATTAAGCATGTGATGTGAGATAACATAAAAAAAGCTTCCACACTTTGACAGAGAATCCCAATAATATTTTTCTGGCTTTATTTTTAATCCTTTTTTAAAGGCCCAGATTTGTTTCTCTGAAAATATTATTCGAATCATTCATTTAAGCAGATATTACTTTTTACTCTAACTAGTTTTTCAACCGTCCATTAAATTTCAAATATTAATATTTATCAAACTATTTAACATATAATTGTTATGAACAAAAACTAAATATAAACAAAGAAGATATCGTTTAGGTCTTCATGAATAATTTTCATTAGTCTCTTTAGAATATTCCTCAACTTCTTATTTGAATTGGTTGAATAGCTTTCAATTTTCCACATATGACATTTATTTAATTAGTAAAAAAATGAAAATTCAAACATCCGTTTTTATAGGTATTATATCGATAGAAATTGATTTAGAACTTACTAAATAATTTACTTTCATTAATTTTGTTGGTTAGTTTTTAATAAAATATATAAAATTATAAAGAGTATAATTAAAAATGTATTATTTGCAATAAAAATACACAATAATTTTTTAATATAAATTTAATTCTCTATATACATGTTAAAAAGAATTGATTTTTTACAGTTTAACAAAGATATAGAATGAAAGTTTAGTCTTCTATATGTTCTTAATTTTGGTGATGGAGTTGAATGCGTATTGGCGTGCTTTATATAAAAGAAGGAACTTAGTGTGGAATGCATTAGTCAATCTTTTAATTGGGTTTGTTTTCAAGTCATGATATATCAAATATTTATAAATGAAAAATAGATACACAAAATCATTCAGTTATTATGCTGTCAAGTGTCAACTTAAATTTTGGGAGAAAAATCAAAACAATACAACATATGATATTATCAATTTCGATAAATTGTTAATTACCAATAATAAACTTGACTAATCACATTGTTAATTATACAATTTACCCTTATTTCCTTATAAAAAAAATTAACTTTTTTGACATTATGCATTTCACCATGTCATTTTGGATAAGTAATATTATTTATTTATAATTAATATTCATTCATTAAAATTAAAACTAACCTACCCATTCTAGAAAATTGATCTACCCATTTTCGATAACTCTCACCCTTAATAGTTGTCAATGACATACACTATGATTACATATAATAAATATTATGCATTTTTCTAGGTTCAAGTCATTTTTATTTTTTTACTATTGATAATGCAAATTCCAAAATTCAAACTTTACTTTTAAATTATATGGAATATCTTTTATTTTCTATGTAATGGTTCTCAACATTAACTCATAACACATCATTCTGAGAGTTTAAACTTCCTTAACACAATATTACCTTTCAAGTTTCAATATAATTGATTGCTATGTAAAAATCATTGTAAACATTCTTCAACAATAACTGTATATGCTGACTTTAGTCGCAAGTCAAAATTTTCAATTAATGTTTGCATATAAAAAGTGGTCAAAACTTTCAAAAGACCAAAACATTGCAATAAGAATAATCTGCGTACAATCTTACCATGATATGAAATAAAATAGAATAAAAATCGTATAAGAAATAAAAAAAATTGAAATAACACGTATCAATCATATATATCATACCATAAAATCTCAACTCATTCAATAATGAACATTTTTATTATTCAATACAATAACCATCTCTAAATAAAAACGAACAACTATAATTAAATCATTTGAATCATCCTCAAATAAAATTCATAACAAAACCAAAATAAAAAATGTGAATAAAGACACCTTACACATCCATGAATCATTAGGAGATGATATGTGAAATTGCAGAACTTGAGAATTTAGTGAAGTGAAAGACAATGAATCAAAATGAGATAAATTGTATATTTATAATGCATGTCTTGTTGATTAAACAGGTAATTACCATAATTCAGGACAATCAATTAAAATACTCATCGTAGATACCATATTTTGTATCAAAAACATTTTTGTCAATTTCATGCAATTAAATAAATATCAATTATATGATTTTCACTATAAATTTAAACACGTTTTTTCATAGTTAATTATTTTGTGATATCAAATTTTAATACTATATATTAGATTTAGTTTTGTGATACTTAATAATAATATTAAACCTATAATTTGGATACGAATTTCTTGTTATAGGTATAACACCAATGAAGTCAATCAAATTAATAATTTAAAATCCATAATATTTAAATATTTCTTATAATGCATAATCATATATATATATATATATATATATATATATTCCCATATAAGATTGTTAAATCATACTCCTATATCTTTTACATAAATATATATATACACATTTTTATAAAAGTTGACTTACCATGCATATATATATATATATATATATTACCAAATAAGATTGTTAAATCATATATCTGTTACATAAATATATATACACATTTTTATAAAAGTTGACTTACTATGCATATATATAAATATTTATAAACCTTCTTTTATTATATTAATTCCTTATATATACATCATCATTCATATTGTGAGATAATATTCTTTTTTTTATATTTATTTATATATTGCACTATCTTTTTGTATTTTAATACATATTATATTTCTTATAATCCATAATCATATATATATATATATATATATAATTGACTTACCATATAGATAAATATTTATAAACCTTCTTTTTTTTATCAATTCCTTATATATATACATCATCGTTCAAATCATGCGATAATATTCTTTTTTTATATTTATTTGTATATTGTCTCTTTTTATATTTTGATACATACTAAATATCATTTATCATTTATTTTAATTATATAAAAATAGTTTCCCGATTTGACATGATGTTTTGGACCGGAAAATCATTGTCTTTTCTGTATGATATAATATCTTGTTTATATATATATATATATATATATATATATATATAAAGATATGTATATGATTAAAAATCTATGTATAAGATAGCTAGATTCAACATTCACTTATTGATAATTTTAAATTAAATCACTCACATAGAATATGGATTAGATTATTGACTCATTTATGTTAATACTAAATTCTTGTTTAGTTCACTTTAATTCACTCACATTTATTGTTATTATTGTTATATAATAAAATAATAAAAAAATCAAATCACTCACAATTATATTATTAAAATATATTTATTGAGTCACTCATATACATTTATATAGATGTATAGTGTGAATACCTTCTCTAATCTAATAAATGGTTATAATCTATTAACATAAAAAGTATATAAATTAAATCATATATACATATATATTGTGGTGTAAATCTCTTCCAAACTAATAGATGATTATGATAAATTAACATATATAATAAAATATAACATATGATTTTATTATTTAAATTTTATTTCTCAAATATATCTATGAAATTTAATAATCAAAGTTGACACTTATTTGTATACCCTTTTTCCCCATTTCCTTATATATACATCATCATTCAAATCATTTGATAATTTCCATTTTCATTTACATCTATCGCTATATTGCATCTTTCATATTTTAATTGAAATTAAATATCATTTATTAAAATAAAAAATTATTTCAAGTTTTGGTATGATGTTTTGGCGGGAAAAATTTGACATTACTATTTGAGGAAATGTTTGTATTTTTATATATATAAAGATTATTTCTTTTTGGATCTTTGAGTACAAGATGTTATATATAAATGTGTATATAAATGAAATACTACCTCCGTCCCAAAATAAATGATGTTTTAGCAACTAAAATTTGTCCCAAAATAATTGTCGTTTTCGTATTCCAAAGCATATTTACATGCAATATACCAAATATACCCCTATTTACTCACCTCAAATTAAATGTGTTAAAGAGATAAAAACACCTCGTTAATTAAACTTAAATAGGGGTAGATTGGACTTTTTATCACATTTCTTAATATATGTGCAAAAGGTTAAAACATCATTTATTTTGGGACGGAGGTAGTATAATATTAACAATTTGGTCATTTTCTCTCCATTCCTATGTGGCTTTGTCTTTTTCATGATTAGGTAGTGGTACTCCACCGGTTCAAATTACTAGTTTCGATTTCGAACCAGTAGTTCAAAAACTCATGGAAGGTGAAATTGAAACCGAAACGTGAGGGACATGGATTCTGTTTCTATTCACAAACCGCTAGTTCCGCCAGTTAAATCGATTTCGAATCGGAACCGATGCAAAGGTTTTCCGATTGTTGACCCAAATTTGATTCAGATTTTTCGAACCGGTTGAGCACATGTAGCAAAAACACCAGGGTTAACTAAGAATGATGAAAATACATTAAATGATGATTGTTTCTAAAAAATACAATCTGGGCTGGTATAACAAACTGGACCGGGCCTGTGAAGAAGGAACCAAAGCCCATATATTTAGATCCCATAGGCCCAATTTCTTTGAAGAACATTTTGCCATCCGTCCTTTTTATTTTTATTTTAAACTATAAGAAAATTCAAATACAAGGGTTTGATATTTTATAATTTTCTACCCACAATACTTAAGTTCTCTTATTTTCACCTCAAAATAAAAAATAAAAAGTAAAACTGAAAAAGGTAGAAATTTACAGGGGCAAAAATGTATATGGGCAAAATTGTGAGAAATGAAAGTATAAGAGGCAAAAGTGAAGAAATAAATAAATTCATTTTTGACATTTTGGATTTATTTATTTATTATTTTGAATCACTAATAATACATATTTTAGGTAAAAGTTATCTGCCAAATATTAAACTCATAATAAATCGAGAAAAATAATTACAAAAAAAACAGAAATTCATATATACTATTGCAATGAATGTCAGGAAAGTGCTACAACAACTTGTCTCCTTTGAATTTCTATTAATTTCCCAATGGTTTTGACATTAAAATTTCACCTCCCTATTTAAATGGCTTACAACTTTGTCATTTCCTCTACTAATTATATTCTAACTAACTATAATAATAATAGCAACATTATTTAATAATATTAAAGTAGCCAAGATATAAACTTCTGGAATAATTGCCTGAATTAATATATCACCACATATTTTTATGTTGTTTTCAAATTTCAATTTATTAAATTGTAATTTCAAAAAATGGGATGATTTTTTTGTCCCATTCTTTAATTTCTGCATTTTATCATTCCTTTATACTTCTCTTTGTACTCTAATTTAGCCTCTTTTTTCCCACAATAATTAATTAATCAACTATTATAAATTCTTATTTGTATATATGTTTAATTGTAGTAATAATTACACAATTAAAACTTAAACAAAAAGGTTTGTTGGAATAATAATTTCCTCAGATAATATAGTTATTTTTCTACTGTTAAATTATTTAATGACATTTTACTTTCTGTTTTTTTTTTCTTCCCATTTTTAAATAATTGGGAACCTACGATAATTTAATGACCTTAGCACTTATTGAAAAATATTTACTTTGTATGTGAAGCCAACCTTGGTTAAGATGGATGGTTCTGTCACAATAAATATAGTGACAATATTAGGGTATTTCAGATAAGTTTCATAATTCTTGTAATAAAGTCTCTTTCAATTTGCATAGCATATATATGCAATTTTGGAAGGTGGCTAAACTCAATGTCCACAATAAATTGGGCATATTATGTTTTTGTCTACACCAAACAAGTTCAAATATATATGCCATTACAGGATTTTTAAATATAAATAAATAGTTCCCACATTAATAAATGTTTTGGTTAACTTTATTTATTATACATAAAAGGTGTCGACGTAAGAATCTGTAAGGGATGAACAAGTCAAACATCAATAAAATGGATATAACTTGACAATCGAATATGGTAGGTCAAAAGAATTTTATTGTTTTTATCGAGGGACAAATAATAAGTTTTGGATCTCTTTAAACGATAATCGAATCTCTATTTATGATTATACATCGGATTATATAATTTAGGAAAGTGTATCGAAACTCCAATTCTAGGATCTCCATACGATCAAATCTGATTTGATTTCACTCGGATTGGATTTGATATCATGGTACATTTGTTTCATTTTTCTAAATATCTTGAACTTGAAGAATTATGTTTTGAATGGACTTCTTAGACACTTGAGTTATTCCAAGGAATTGGGTATCGGATTCTGCCCATCGAGGTGAGGCCCGCTCGGTTACTTCTAGTGGGGTCGGGATTGCCCCGACTACTCGGAGGTCCGGCCGGTTCAGTCTCCGCCAACCTCTATTCTTCCTCACTTCCTCTGTGTGTCTGGTTCAACCGATCGGTTCGGTTCGAGATACAACAAAAAGGGCTATTGAAAAGAGTGGTTCAAAATTACAATGTATAGTTCAACAACATAGCAAGGCCTAGATAGATCAATAAAAGGATCTAATACATGCCTTCCAAATACAGTAATAATTGTACCAATATTTTACAATTTCATGGCCTTCTAAAAGTTCATCATTTCCTAATTCAATTTCAATATTTGTCCAACATAAAAGCTGTTGACCAGATTGAAATAAATTTGTTTTGTTTATTAAAGAAGAATCTAGCAGCTTGCACTTATCCAATTGAGGGAATTAGTTTTGTTGCAAAACAATAAAAAAAGATTGTATTTTTAATAGCACTTTCATTTCTCTATTATAGTATTATTATCATATTTGTATTTTCTGCACTTTGGATTGAAGCCCTTATACCTACTATTAGTTGTTGCCATTGAAAACCTCTTAAAATGATAATCATTTATTATTTTGCTGTGAGATGGGAGAACATCTTTTATCATACCATTTGTTTATAACAACATTGTGTGTTAGATTGCACATTTATTTCTTTTTACCAAACAATTAAGGTGTTGGCTTTAAAGCATGCATTTTTTAATTCAACTAATATTGAGTTTTAGTTCCACTAAAATTTTACTGAATTATGGAAATTATATTGAATTTATAATTTGTAACCTCACTTTAATATGCTAATAAAATTTAATAATTTATAATATTTATTCATATTACATAATAGTATTATATATATATATATATATATCCCTTTATTTTACAAATAAAACAATTAGGCTTGGGGGTTCATTTGTTGAGGTAAAACTTGAAAAAGGTAAGTATCTAGCTAGAAAGATACTAGTAAATATTTTCTAGCCATCCTCTTCTAAAAAGAATTGAAGATGTTTTCTACTATTTTTGTGTTAAAACAGTAGCAAAATAATATATGTATAAACTTTTGATTTTGAACAAAACATTAATTTAGAAAAATATCAAAGTGAATAAAAAAATGAAAGATGAGAGTATTTATGATTGTGAACGGCGAATTCAAGAACGAAACAAGTAAAATAAACACTTATGCAAAGATTTTCCTTACTTATACAAAAAATCTAACCTTATAAATACAAAAAATTGTGTTAGACGATCTCACAGATTGTTTTTGTGAGGCGGGTTCTTTTTACCTATGAATCAAACATATTTTCACTAATTTATATGTAAAACCTCATGAATCAAACCCGTTTTTCACTAATTTATATGTGACAAGTAAATTATGGGTTGTTGGTTGACACATCTCACGTAATATGGTCTCACACACAAGACCCGCCCGAGTTGAATCACAATGAATTATCAAACTCTATTGATCTTTAGATAAAAGAAATCCACATACAACAAATTAAATGCACTAAAAAATTCAACCATAACAAATTGAATGATTATAATAAGATGACATCAAGCTTGTCTCCTAATCCACCAAACACAAATAAAAACAGCATGATATTAAATCAACTATTTGGTAAGTATAAAAATAAATATGAAGAAGAGTGAGTATACATGAATTAATGGCTGTGGTACTGAAAATAGGTGCACAGAAATGTTATAGAATGTAAACAAGCAACTCGGAAAACGCCATCGACACCCTACACCGTAGATTTACCTCCATATTTAACCTACACCCTAGATTCACTTCTCCTTTTTTAACATGATGATCAAAATACTTGCAACTTGAAAACAATATCTAATTCTGAAATCCCATCAAATTAATGTTGATTGATTTATTGCAAAGTGAATTAGAGAGAGGTTCATAATGATGGATGGATTAATGTGAGAAAAAGGGTCTTAATATGTACTCAAACGACACAGAATTAGATGATTAATAAACCATCTTATCTTATCTAAACAATGTTGCTAACGAAGATGAACATTTAACAAGAAGATTAATATTCATTCATTCAATTGCAATTAAGCAATTTTTTCTAAATGTAATTGATTATAGCTTCGAAATTCTTCCACCTGATTCGCTTTGCTTGTCCTTTTGCTCCAATGTTTGTCGATGAAAGCGTCGACTCTTCGCCGGAATTCCTCGTTGCTCAGAGTCTCCATCTCCCACGCCTCGGAGCTTTCTGCTTTCCGGCAACTCTCAGTCTCCCATCTCCGAAGCTCCGGTCGCCGCCGCGCCGTGATCTCTCGCTTCAGTATCTCCGACTGTGTCCTCTGAAACCTCCTTATTTGCCTCTTCGCCTCCTCAATCGCCGCCGCCACGTCATCGCATTGCGAAATCGGCTTCGTCTCTTCCGGCCGCACCACAATCTGCTTCTCACAATCGCCGCCGCCGGATTCCTCCGCCGCAGCCTCTTCTTCCGCATCCGGCGGCGGAGAACAGTCTCGTCGATGAACCGCCGCCTCGCTGTACTTCACGTAATCATCGTACAAATCGCGGCCGACGGAGAGGCCGACGTCGCTCTCGCGGCAAAGCATGATCAGAAAAACGATGATCGCATTTCCGATGAAGAAAACGACGTGGTGATTAAGGAGATAAGTAGAGAACTCGAAGATGTAGCCGCCGATAACTTCCAGAACCGCCGGTGCACGAGCCGACCACCACGAAATCAGTCCAAAAACCACCGCAACTTCAACAATCTGCCATAACTTCACGACTCTGCGAAGGCGATTAAACCTCGCCATCGCCTTTTCCTTCTCAAATTTCACGTTATCAAACATCTGCGACTCCATGATATCAAATCCGATCAACCAAATCAATCATTCCAACCACTACAGTCGGTAAGGGTTTCTGCAATGGCAGAAAATCAGAAGGAGAGGAAATTTATGCAAGAAGTAGAGAGAGAAAGGAAGAGGATAGAGAGAGAAAAGGCATGTAAATGGTGAAGAAGAAGAGAACATATGCATGTATGGAAGTATAAATGGAATTTGATCAGATTGATGAGAGAGAATTTGTTCGACGTTTTTTTTTTTCTTTTTTTTTTTTTTTGGGGGTTGGTGTGTGTAGTGTGTGAGAGAGAAGGAGTTTAAGAATATGGTCGGACAGTTTTATTTTATAGAGGAATCATTCCCTTTTTATTATTACAAATATGTTAAATATATATTTGTCTGCAATTATTCGAATTTCTTCTTAATCTACATTCTAATTTATTTTAATTTAATATTTTCGAAATTATTAAATTTAAATTTTGTACCTTAAAATAGAGGTGAAATTAGAGTGACGGTTATGCCCCTACTCGTCCGTGTTAGTGGATGTGCGTAGTGGTACAGTGGCACGTACTCTTTCTGCATTGTTCATAATGGGCAGTTTGGACTTTTTTGTCTTTTACCACTATTTGTTTTGACATGGTCTTCTACTTTCAACCTCTCTATTTCTTCACAATATATATTTGGAAAATATAGCACATATATGTGAGTTATCTCGTTTCGATTTTTTGCCAATTAAACTCAATCATTTTTCCTTTTAAAGAAGAAATTACTCTATATATTTACACACACTTATTTGTAAAGATTAAGTCCTTCATTGATTCGTGGTAGTTGTAAGTTTAGTAAATCTAATGTGAGATTATCTCACTGATCATTTTATGTGAGACGGGTAAGTTCACTAAAAACCGTTTGAATCAGGTTTTTATGTTGTGAGTTTTATGACTGTTTTTTTAGGTATTTCTTACATTATGATACAATCCAATTGAATTAAAGTTAGATGTGTGGCAGTTTGATGACAAAAATAGGTGTTTGGTTGTGGTCGTGTAAAAGATTTTATGGATTTTTATACTAAAAAAAATATTATTACCATTTATGAAACAATAGTGAGATGAAAATTGTAAGTAGCGCAATACTATAGCTCTCATGTCGGGTCAAAAAAGAAGTGAGAAAATAGAGATAAGAAATAGGATAAGTCAGTTGATTTTGACTCTTTTAAACTATTGACCTCTATTCATTACCAAAAAAAAAAAAAGTCCCATATTGTTTGTCAATTGATTCTTCCTAATGTTGTTTGTTCCTAATTTTGTCTGTAAAAAGATTCAATTACAGAATTGATTCTAAGTGGGAGACGTGTCAACTTGACTATGTTCACAAATTTTCATGTTATTTAGTAAATATAATGTTTGCTTTTAGCAATTATTGTGACAAGATTGTTGTAATTTAAGTTCTGATTTTAGTATACATTTGTTCTGTTATTTCCGTTAAAAGTGACACAACTGTAATATCTTGATGATTAATTCAACTTTAATTGAAATGTTATATATCCCTTATTTCGGTTTGATTTCCTTATGTCAATATTTTATACTAAGATCTCGGATTCCAATCCCCTCATTCAAATTATAAATATTTAATAATTGGAATCTAAGATGCGATTATGTGGCCACTTTTCTTGATATGTTTTATTTAGGACCCTAATCTTGATCATTATTATTATTATTATTTTCTGCTTTCGTCATTTTATCCCCTTATTTGGAAAGAAAATATTTCTGACTCTAGTGACAAGGTATTGTATCTTTAGTCCTATATTTATGATAATAATGTTACTCTTCTTAATTATGTTGACCAAGATAAGAAAAACTTTTCGAATATTCATTATCCTAAATCCTAATCCGGCATAAATGTTAGGATTATCTAAATAATTAGTGTGGTTATTGATCTCTTTCTAGAAGAATATAAACAAACAATTTTGCTAATCTCTACTTTGGGCTTATTCAACAAAAACGATTTACGTAAAAAATTAATCGGATTAGGATCTAAATTAATTAAGATCGTGAAGTCGTGTGGCTGACGAGCACGCCTAAGTCACGTGCAATCTCTCTCTCTCTCTCTCTACTTTCTCTCTCATTGTGGACGTGGGGGGTTGGGTCCGTTGGGATTGCACCTACTGTACCAAAACCATTTGTAGGAAATAAACTGGTACCTTCTAACAAATTGTTCATTTCCTTGACCACTTCAATAAAGTTTTTGAGACCCTTTTTTTTCCAAATCTTTTGGGTTTTAAAAGGGATTTATTGAGGAAGAAAATGAAGTTAAATTTCCTCATAAAGCACTAAAAAATATCCAAACATAAACCCAACTTATGCCATATTTCATAGGGTACAAACTTGTTAAGGAAACCTCTAATTTCACTTTACACCCAACGTATTTAGATCACTACACAAATTTGCACAATTTGGTCTTGTAAATCTTGCATGCTGGCCCAACTATAATCATTTCATATCTATTTCATTTCTTGTTCAAAAGTCCCATTTACATTATGGGAATAGATTTTTATGGTGTATGGTATAACAATAGGTACAAGTGTCCTTATATCAAAGGTATACCAATCAAGACTTATTGTTTTAATTTGTAAAAAAAAAAAAAAAAGTGCTCGTAAAGAATGGATGGTGGAATATTTGGTTGCATAGAAATATATACATATTTTATTTGGCCCATTATTAAATATGTGAATTATTGATATAAAACATTTTTTATTTTCTGAATAATGATATCCTTCGCAGCTAAGAAACTGAAATCGCAGGCGCCCCACATTTTACTTTACCACTTTTTTTCTAATAAAAAGTCTCACAAAAATATTCTGTTTGTAGGTAAATATAAAGAGAAAAAACTTTTTTTCTAATATTCCAGTTGAAAATAATGTTTATAATTTGTGTGTGTGTGTGTGTTTTGTGGAGGACCATTGTGGGATAATAGACCAGTGGATTTTATGTCTAAAGCTGGGCCAATCATTAATTTGTCAGACCTAATTATTGGATGTTTGTTTTGCCCCCAAACTTAGGTTGAAATATATGCATTGCAAACAACTTTCTGAAAAGAAAATTTTGGTTATAATTTCTGTTAATTAATTCATGTGGAAGGGAACATAATATTGTAATTTGAGGTGGAGAATTGGTTTTAACACTTTCCTATACCAAAAGCTATATAAAAAAGCATTTTTGATTCAAAACTATGAGGACCATTGGAAATAAGCCATTACTGAAAGCAACACTTTGCAAATTTCAACATTTTTTTTTAAAGTATGGATGTGATGAATCTTGTTTGGAACTATTGAGGTCTTTCCAAATAATATTTCATCTGATATGTATTATTACATGTTAGTACACAGGGGTAAGTGAGTGGTTGATTATACATAACTGATTCATGTGTTTAAATAAATTCAATGAGCATTGCTCATTTAAAGCCCCTCACCCTATATATGATTGTTGAATAGATCAATCAATAAAAAACAAATAATAACTCAGAGCTATTTTGAATTACATCTAGCCATAAAAATGATGAAGCAAATTCTTGCAAACATAGTTTTAAGTGCACCACTTTATCTACATGTTGAAGGTTAGGAAAAAAATGAATTCAATTAATTAAATGCAAATATGGACCTCCAAAACAATCTTCACTTCTTTGCCCTTCACCTTTCCTCTGAATTGAATCTGTTCCATGCAGCCTGTGGTCGATAGAGGAAGAGTGTACGTGAGATGTATCGAACAAAAAAGGGAGCTATTTTGTGTAATAATCACACAAGAAGAAAACCAATGATATATAATGCACCAGCAAATCCAGGCTGTGTTATCAATTTTCTTTCCTATTAGTTGATCAGGAGTTATTCAATTTCCTTAAAAGTGACAAAAAAAACTTCTGTTTTCAAGGGTAAGTAACAATGTACCTTGAGAAGATCAAAAACCTTTTCACATATGTATTTTTGGTGAATGGTAGCTCCTCTTTGCTGCAATTTGTCGGGGTGTACGCAAAGTGTTGCCTTTCTATATGCTTTCTTTACAGCAGCCGTTGTTATTATCTCCGTCAGGGGGACAGGCTGCCAGCCACTGTCTGGACCAAGAATCTGCAGGTGAAAATGGGTTAACTATGAACCCAAAAAAGACTAGGGTCGTTATGACAGTGATTCGTTTATGTTTATGCATGGCTAAGACATACATATTGCAGAGTTGAGAGTAGTGCACGCAAGTTCCCCTGTTTTCCTGCCGCCCATCTCTTAACATCGGCATCAAGAGATTCAGCTAATCTCTGCAATCAGACAACGGAACTTTTGACTTATACAAACTTGATCACCAATAAGATATTACTATGAACTTTAAGGAAAGAAATGGGATTGTTACATTTCTCTCAGCCTGTTCTTTCTGGGCAAGAACATCACGCATATTCTTCTCAGCAAGTGCCTTTGCCTGAAAAAACCAAACGAATGGGACAGATTGTATAAATTTCTGGCTCAAGTTCTAGCTATTAGTCTCAAATAAGAAAGAATGATGTGATTACCGCTCGCTCCATTATCCTCTGATGTCTATCTAACCGAGCTTTACGCCTCTGTGTTGACTCACTGACAGCTCCATCAACATTCTTCAAATCCTACAGGACAACTTGTTCAATTAGCCTAGTTGCAAACAAGTGTAAATATCGTCCGCTTAAAAAATACCCAAAGCTGATACTCACAGAGGATGAAAAACTGTGCTTCAGTCCATTATTTCGAGAAGAACTGGAAAGTCTTTCAGTAGAATGTTTGTCAGCCTGTGTTCTTGCCTCTGTCTGAGTCTTCTGAGACATTGCTTTCTCTAGAGCTCGTTCACGAGCCTCTGTTGTGGCCCTTTCAACTGCTGCTCGTTCTGCTCTGAGCCTGGCTTCATTGGATACCTTATCAACTTGTTTATTCTCTACAAAGGTCTTCTCACCCATACCTCTTTTCCGAACTTCAGCTGCTGCTCTCTCCACAGCAGCTCTTTCCCGAGCTTCAGCAAAAGCCCTCTCACGAGCTTCTCGAATTGCTCTTTCAACAACTATTCTGTCTTTTTCTCGTTCTCTTCCCCTTTTGATGGATTCAATCCTATGTCGTTGATCATCTGCCTCAAATTCTTTGTCACTTCCTTTGGCATCTTTAGGTCCCATCTGGGAGGTTCTGCTCAGATTTTCCTTATTCTTTTCGATGTTTTGAACTGTTTCTACCTCTACTTCAACATTCATGCATTTGTCCAACTCTTTACTTTCACAGTTTAATTGAGTGTCACTTTGTTCCCCAACATGTTCTCGTTCGTCAGAAGTCATGACAAGGTGATATTTTCCTTCTTCCTTGTTCGAGGTACTGCCCCTGAAATTTTCTTTATATTCTTGAGACTCACTAGCTGACACCTCAACTATATTTTGAAGAATGGAGGTAAATAAAGATTCTTCATTACTCTCTGAATCTTGTTCCAACTCTGACTCGACAAACATGTCATCAAATTCCGTCCCTTCATTCTTAGCAGTTTGGAACTCTTTAGCAGCATTATGAGTCTCACAAACTGTTGTAAACATTGTTTCTTCATGATCAGCATTTATTAAATCACCAATGTCAGACTTCCTAACAGAAGAAAGCCCTTCAAAGGTGCTATCCGGTTGGCTTTCAATAAACTTCTCCTCGGACACACATCTGTCAATGCTATCCGTTTCAGACTTTTCATTTATCTCCAACTGTATCGGTTCTCCTGCCTCGCTGTCCTCGACTGCAGAAAATGTTTCGTTTTCCAGGGGCAATTTATCATTCTCTTTGCAGCCCGTGGCATCTGCTCGATATTCTTCTGTTTTGGTGTTCAAGTCAACATCACAAGGTTCTTGAGTCTCATTGAAGATGGTCCCAGAATCATTATAGTGGACATCAATGGCTTCATCTATTTCTTGAAACTCAAATTTATCCCGACTTTCTTCACTCTCTGGAACCTCACACTTCTGAACTTCGGAGTAATTATTTGTTTCCATCTGCATGGTCTCAGCCACGACTCGTTCAGAACTTTCCATATGTCTATCTCCAGTATCATTCTTCCCATGTTCTCTGGGTAATATTTGTTGATCTTCGTCATGTTCACTATTCAGTTTCTTGTCAACGAGCTCATGAACTAAACTTACATTGATCCCAACTTCAGCAAAGATTTCAAGCTCTATCTGAATAATTTCTTCCTCCACAGGCTCTGTCAGCTGCAGTTCACTTTCGAACCATTCATCACTACTTTTTCCATCTTGATTGTTTTCTTTCCACCCAGAGACATCCTCAGTTTTCTTGAGCATGTCTGCTCGCTCCATCACGTCTTTCTCGACCAGAATTCGTGCTCCATTCGGCAAACTATCAGACTCCGACTTCAACACTGTCAACTGCTCAACACCAACCAGTTCCTCATGCCCCACGATTTTCTTCTCACATTCCTTATCATCAACAACATCGTCACTCTTTTCAGTTAGTTCATCCCCCTGGCTGATCCTCAAATTTCCACCCTCACCAATACTCTTAGGTCCCTCGATATGATTAACCATCACCTGACATTGTTCAAAGGCTTCATCCGCACTCTTCTCTCGTTCTTGCACACTTTGAGAAGTACTAGGACCACCTTTTTCCATTATAGAAATGACTTCAGGCCTTTCGGATGGATGAATGGTTAGCTCTCTCCGTTTCAAAACCTTACCAGTTTCCATCTGCTCGATGCATGGACGAACTTCATCAGTGGAGTATGTTGGTTCAGCACTGTTGTCTGCCTTCCCAGATTTGAAAGTTTCAGTTCCACATTTTTCATGGACCACTTCAAGTGCTTCAGCAGCCTCAACATTTTGGCCGCCATTTTCCATTCCAACGTTTTCATCAGCATTGAGTATCCCACTCCGACTGCAGAATGGAGGAAGTTTCTTACCTTCATCAATGGCTGCTTCAACATTCTCCCTTACCATTTCCACCTTGGCTTTATCAACATTAAGAAAGTTGTCATTACAACTCAAGGCTGGGACCGATTTTCCATAAACCCCATTGGACATAGCGTACGTAGTATCTGATTTTTCACATGTTTCCGTGATATTGTTCTCCTTCAAAGCATCAAGCTGAATCCCAGTTTCCTTCTTATCCTTAGATTCCGAGCCATTCTTAAACCTAGGTTTAGAACCATCTTTAGGACCTTCCTTTTTCTTTCCCATTATCATTTTCGCAATTCTTATACTTTCTTGAGCCTGCTCGATGGCTTTTTTTAACGCAGCGACAGTCTCAGCAGCAACTGAATTTTCATCCAAATCCTCATCAAAGAGAGGTGGCGAACATTCACCAACAGTCTTTCTATAAGCATCTCTAGAAGCAAAACTTGGTAACCTTGATTGCCTGAGATCCTTGCCATTGTTTGGAACAGACGAATGGCTTGAAATCGCTTCAACGCCAGAACTGAAACTCCAAGTGCGACTAACTTCACGATTCATTGAAGGCACAGGCCTGTTACTCTCCTTCTGCAGAGTAGGAGCTCCATCAACAAAATGAGTAAAACCTGAAACGGCATGGAGTTGTGCTATATGTGTTTTCCCATTTGATTCATTGATGTTTCTCTGACTGGTCTTATTGAATGACAAGTTAAAATGCTGCTTAACTCCATCAACTGATTGATCGGATGCTACACACGTGGCGCTTTTGGTCTTATCCGAAGAATTAGAATCTATGGAACCTGATTCTTGCAAAGGTGGATCCATCTCTGCTGGAATCCTGTAACAGTGTAATAAAGGATTTACGGGCGCGACTAAACAAAACATTCCATCGAGAAACATAGATTTTCAAGTATGAAATAAAAGCCAAAACAGCATTACAAGTTTTCAAAAATATAAGGAAACCAACAGCCACATTTGAGTAAATAAGCAAAATCAGCATGAAAGATCATTGCAGATTTGCAGTAGCTTCGAAGAACTATATTATCGAAAAATTTCTCTTGCTAGATCCACACCACATGTGCTGGTGAGCTCCATGTCAACTAGCTCAACAACAATTAGACATATGATTACATAAGCATGATCAGAACTAAACATCAGCTGTCTCTTAAAGCCATAATCAAAGTATTCCATTAAAGATCAAAAACAAAACCTCACATATGCATAACAGGGATCGATAGCAGTGAAATAATCAAACTTTAACCACACTTAAACAAAATGCAATCAACCAAAACAAGAATAATTTCTGCCCTCAAGGTAAAAACTTTGAAAGATACGAGAAACATAACTGAATTAAACATGCAAAAACCACAAAAAATAACCAGGAATTAAATGACAAACAAACAAAATATCATTAAAAAAGAAACTCAATAATTGAAATTAGAAAGAAAAGAAAAAAAAAAAACAACTGACCGCGTTTTGGTTTTCTTAAGAGCGCCATTAAACAGCTGTTCATACGGCACAGCCACGTCATCATACCTCAACTCACCAAAAATGTTGGAGTAGTCGGGCTCGGAGCTCCGGAAATCGTCCGACCCGACCCGATCATTCAGACCCGAGAGATCGAGCACCGGAATGGACGACGACCCGGAGAAAATCTCGGCGTACTCGTTAGCTTCGAACTTCACCTTGCCGCCTTGGGGCAGCAAAACGTCGTCGTAAGGGTTCTTCAGAGAGAAGGAGGAGGCGTTTCTGGTGGCGGAGTGCTTTCTTCTGTGCGGTGGTCGGGACAAGGACTCCATTAACAATGGAGAAGCAAGCTTTGAGCTTCTGAGTTTTGTTGGAATTATTTTCGGAATTTAGTTCGGTCTTCTCCTTCTTCCCGAGGCTATTTGTCTGCACTGTGCAGAGGAAAATTCTGCAGAGTCAGACAACACAAAGAAGAAAGGAGGAGAGAGAAAGCAGTTATGAGAGAGAAAGTGCAACTGTTTATAAAATGCTTTGTTAAATGTTATGCGAGTGAAAGCGGCATTGGGGTCAACATGTTGTGATTCTCTACGCCAGGTCCAGGGGAACCCAGCCACTCGAATGCTGCCACGTCTTTTTCCCTATACTTATTTGGAAGAGCATATAATAAATACTGGTTAAATCCCATTAACTTATATGTATAAGTTGATTATATCTTATTAAGAATGTTATTAAATATATATATTTAATAATAAGTCAACTTCTTATTATTTGCATATTTAATGAATATTATGCTCTTCGATATACCATTAGTTACCACCTAGTTTCTTTTTTTCATGTATAAAAAGATTAATTGAACATGACAAATTAGTATATGAGTTAACTAAATATTCTTTGATTTTTATAGAAATTAGACTACATCTTTGAGATATTTGAAAAGGAAAACAAGTGTATATTTATACTCCCCACATATATTTTTAATGTTTTAGCTTATACACTCATAAGATACAGGATATAAATCAATAACTAATCAATATAGTTTATATTGTATGCGAAGAGATGTGGATGGATTGTTCTAACATTAGTGACTATTTTGCAACATATTACTATGAAATTCATACGATTGATATTGCAAGATGTTAAAAAAAATACGTCAGCCACCATCGATACACATATAATGGCCATTAAATATCATACCATGCCATCATAATCTATGGCATATTCCGATTGTATTTTGAAACTTTGATTTTGGAAGCGATTTTATTAAAATCTTCACAAACCTATCTATGTTCAATAGTTGGAGTGGTTATTGGCTCATACGAACTCGGGTGTACTAGACCATCAACACACTGATACGGCTCAGAATGCTCTGAAACTCATTACTATGAATCATTGGATAATGTAAGGGTAGAATGGGAATTTCACAGATGGGTAGCTGGATATTAAAGGCTTTCAGCCAGAGGAACAGCGACACAGTTCAAAAACAATGGAAATTTGTATTTATTAAAACGCAATATTCATCATTTTGTGGGACCCATTGGAGCTTTCCGACAAATTGAAATTCAAATTGTTTCACATGAAAAATAATACTATATCAAATTGAGGTACTCTAAACGTCTCCATCATTTCTTTCTTTATCAAGATTTCTAAAACGTTATTATGTCACATATCAAATTGCAAGATTTATTAAATATGGTTTATTATAAACATCGGTAATTGTTTAGTTTATTTAAACAATTTATTAGTTTTTGAGATGCACTTTCTTAGATTTTAATTAAAAAAATAAAAAGGTAAAAGGAAAAGGAAAAGGAAAAATCCTAACACCCACGTTAAATAATCCGATTTTTAGTGTAGATTAGTACAATAATAATTCAATTAAAAGGACAAACCAAGAAAGTGGGAACCACGCAAGAATGAAAGCTATTTCCTTTATTTAAAGACACAATTTATAAAGGTGTGTGTTCACTTGTGGCATTAAAATCATATCCATATTAACACCTCAAAAAAATTCAATAAATGAGCATATTCTCGTGAATTTAATTTTGTTGGATTCATCTATCTATAAATTAAAGAGTAATTAAAAAAATAATGAGTAGGTCTTATGTGAGACCGTCTCACGGATCTTTTTTCGTGAGACGGGTCAACTCATAACCCACACTTAACATTTCATATGAAAATTTGTGGATATAAGTTCAATTCATGGATAATAAGGATCCGTCTCACGGAAACAATCCGTGAGACCGTCTCACATAAGTTTTTGTGAAAAATCTATACTATATATAAAAAGGAAGAAGTTTGCAAATTTTACACATTTGCCACTCAATTGCAAAATTGGAGATAATTATTGATTTGACATTGACCAATAGAAAAATTATAGAAAAAAAAAACTAAAAAACTTTGAGAATCTTATAGAACAAGCTTCATATATATTTTAAATATAATAAGTAGTCTTTTAATTTAATATAGGGGTAAAATGAAATAGAGGAAATTATTTTAGATGATATTATTATATGATTATGTCTTAATGATATAATTAAAAAATCTGAAAATAATGAAATTTAAACATTGTCAAAAATTTAAAAATTTGAAAATTGTGTAATTTTAATATATAAATCATAAATGTGAAAAATAGGTCTAAAAGTTAAATTTCATTTTATGAAGGGCTGTAAAATGTTTAAAAGTTTAAAAACTATTATAAAATTATTAAAAATAATAATTAAATTTGAAAGTAAAACTAATAATAATCTAATAATGTTGTGAGGTTAATCTAAAAAAATCCACAAATAACATTTAAAAATAAATTCAAACATATATGCAATAGATATAACTATAAGAAAAATTATTTTAAAATGGTTTCAAAATTCTAAAAAAAATATTGTTTTAATTATAAAATGAATTTGAAACCTAAATTTTTTGAATATAAACTAATTTTTTGAATAAATACAGTGTTTGTAAAATAAATCCATCTAAAAAAAATGTAGAAAATTATTTACAAATTATTAAATATAATTCTAAGATATAAAGGAACAAAAATATGAATAGAACATGTAAATTAACAAATATAATTAATCACTTATAATTAAAGTACACAAAACACAAAACTATTATTATTATTATTGCTTTTATCATCGTTGTTGTTGTTGTCATTTTCATCATCATCATCATTAAAAAAATACGAATTTTTTACAAATTTCAAAATAATAAGATCTCATGAATAATATTTTAATATAATAAATTTATTATATTATTAATAATCATATTTGTCATAATAAATAATAAACCGCGTATCGTGCGGGTATACTGCTACTAATTATACTAAGCAAGATGGTTATACTTTTTTTATGAAACTTGATGATTTGATGTGACTTTTAATTATTGCTAAGCGCTAAATAGATAGATATTGTATTATGATGAATTAGAAGAAAAAAGATGGATGATAATGATTATTAAAGCAACGAATTTAAAGATGAAGCAATGATGATTTAGGGGAATTAAAAAGATTTAAAGCTTAAAGCTATGAAAAGTATACAAATACACAACCATCATACTTTACTTGATTTATTGCATTAACCTTTCACCACCGAGATTAATTAAGGTTTGATTAAACATCTATATATATATATAAACATAATATTCTGCCAAAAATAACTACAATAAATGTCTTATTTATTAAATATTTTCATTTTAAGAAATCATTAATAACTTTTATTTTAAATTTTTTAATAAACAAATTCATAAATATTAATATTTAATACATTTAATTTTATATTTATTGTATAGAAACTCAAAAGACAAAGTAAATAGATAAATTTATCTATATATTTCTATATTATAATAATAGAGGAAAAGTTTGAGATATTTACAGAAATATTATTTTCTCAACAAAAAAGTGTCACATCAACAATATTTTTATTTTACATTTTTTATTATTTAATCTATTCAATTCATAATATATATTGTATTAGTTTATTCTTATACTAATTAAGTTATTTTTTATTGAATAATTGCTTATACACCAATGATAGATAATGTTCAAACAATAATTTTAATATAAGTATTAATATGTTTGAGGGTAATTGTATCATATTTAATATAAATATAATTTATAAATAAGTGTAACACTATTAAAGATGTGTGTATATATATATGTGTATATATAATGTATTTAGTGTGAAATTATATGTCATTTTAAGTATTTTTAAAATAAGTGGCCCATCAACAAAATTTTTTATTTTGTATTTTTTATTATTTAATCCATTTGATCTAATAATATATATTGTATTAATTTATTCTCATTTTATCGATTTCAATTAAATTAATTTTTATTGAAGAATTTATTAAAAATTAACAAAGATATACAAACAATAATTCTGATAATAAATATTAATTTGCATGAGGATAATTTATACCTTAATAATATAAATTAATAAATAAATATAACACTATTAAAGATGTGTGTATATACATATATGTATATATAATATGTATTTAGTCTGAATTATATATCATCATAAATTTTTTTTTTAATTATAAATATCTCATAATCAAATAAATTTTTGGTCTTTTACTTTACACCTAGCACTTCGTATATTTTTATATGAGAGTGCACGTTTTGAATTTATATGGCTCACCTGATTATTTAAATTATATGTTTAGTTTCTAATTATATTGTCATCATCATGATCGTAGACTATTACTACATTTTGATTATGTGTTGAGCTTAAACTGTAATGATCAATGTCGTGTTATATCAATTTATTTACGTGATACTTATAAAAGAATTAATTATATAAAGTCATCTTCGATGTTAAGCGATATTAATAAAAAAAATTCTAATTCAATTTATTTTGAAATAAAGGTTGAAAATACATAATTGACAGTGCTTGTATCAAGTTCATACATAAAATTTTTAATTTGATTGTGTAATGTTTTTATATATACATACTCACACGCACATGTATTTAATTTAAATAATTGAATTTGATTTTTAATTCATATTTTTTTTAGTTTATTTTAGTATATTTAATTTAAGTGACTGAAGATATTAGTTTGTAACACAGATGATTAAAAAAAATGTTTCGACTATAATTGATACGTATAAAGAAGTTTTTAAAAAATTTACAAACTTTACAGGTAGAATTTCCAACTTTGATTTGAAGATCATGATATTAATACTTTTGTTTTTAGTATTAGTCAGAGATTAGTGAATTGGATGTGTATAACATCAATATATTGCTGTGAATTGAATTATCTTAAGCAAATTTATACTTTCTTAGTTATTAAATATTATATTGTCTTTTATATACTAAAACTGCTTACACTATATTATGAAATAATTAATATTTACTAAAATTATATCATAAAACGCGCATTGCGCGGGTACAACTACTAGTTTGGGCTAATTTGTAATTATTAGTGTTTGGTGTGGCTTCAAGTGGACCCACATGCCAGAATTGGTTCTAAATATATAAAATCACGAATTGTCATTACCTATCTCTCAATGATTGGCATATAATCAAATCATTTCACGTGAAATGAATATTCCTATATTTCACCTTCCATTTTATTTCAATTTTATTGAGAATATATATTCCTTAATGAAATAATATGATTTAAATATTTTCTACGTTGTGTAGTTCCTTGTTAATTACAATCAATAAAAAAACATTTATATGTATAGGAAAATGTTAAAATTTATAAAGTGGACAATTCCTAATATATTTACCGATGATATGTAGTGATCACAAAAAAAATGTAATTAATTGATATGTTGAATATCTAACACGTTAACGGTGAACAAGATGACAAAAGTGTATATACATAACATATTAACGTGTTTACTGTATGTAGTAAAACAGATGTATACAGGACAATAAATAAATTATTTTAAATGTATCTTCATCTAATATAACAATGAGTTGACTATAAATTAGAATATTGCATGCTTATTTGTAACATGCTCATCAGCCCCAAATCAATTATTTATTCTTCATCAAAGTAATGAACTTAGGCCTATGATTAATTTGGGCTTCTACCAGTGTGTGACTAAAGCCCAACAGCAAGTCAGAGCTCAAGTTTAATTCAACCAATATTATTAGCAGTATTATTTTTTAAGTAACGCTCCATTTTTATTTAAAAGAATATTCGATTATTTATTCCATGAACACAATTATTTATATGTATAAGGTGATTGGATTGCGAACCATGCAATTGAATCTATTTGATTCGATGATACTCTTCGCACACCTCTTAGTGTCACGTCCAAACTCTAGCCTACGTCTCAATTTTAAGATTGTAATCGGATAAAAAAATAAGTTCGATATTTTGGGTTGATTTTTGTATTTAATATATCTTATATAATAATATTCTTTATAAGAAAAAGAAAAAGAAAATCAAATCAAACCAATCCCTCTGATACTGAAATTGACTGAGAGAGAGGTCCATCGGATCGCAATGTTCAGAAATCAGTACGACCATGTGGATATCTGATAGTCATAGACCACCGTTTTGATCTTGTGATGTGATCCAGGTTTTAGTAATCACATAAATCGATGATGAATGAACTTGTCCAATTCCTTGATTAATACGAGGTTCATATGAATTAAAGTAGGAGGAGAAGGTGTACTTATATATATTCTCATTTGATACAAATTGGAATTGCAACAAAAGGATTATATTAGGTTGAAAAGGGAAAATGTCCAAAAGCTAGGCAAACAACATAATTAAACCATTCCTTAAAACATATATACATTCTCACTCAGGTCATATGTTACATGATGTCACGGACTGACGTCACTTTCAGGCACCGACTCCGGTCGGGCCATGAGCCGTGGTCGAACCGGCCATGTCGACGACATGAAACTGGGAAGCATACCTCTGTGCAGTGCCTTCTTGTGCAATTACTGGAGGTTCATTCAGAAATGCTGACTTACTGCTTATCCACCTTCAATAACACAATTAATTAAATGCATAATTACCACATAAATGTGATCAATTGATAATTTAATCATTTTTTTTTTGTTCTATAAAGAATGAGAGCAATAAATACCAGCCATTTTTCAGTCCTATTTTCTCAAGACTAGTGTCATTTTCCATGTCTACGAGCAGCTTCTTCACTGGTTCACTACTTGCTCCTTCAACACCTTCTTCCAAGATATTTTTCTGCATACATATGAATAATTATTTATTTTTGGAAGCATATTTTGAATTTGGAAAAAAAAAAACAAAAAAAAAAAAAAAAAAAAACCTGAGTACGAGGTGAGAGAAGAGAAATATCCCTCAAGTGTTCATCTTCCTTCTCTTTCTTGGATTTCCAATAGGCTTCAATCCCTTCTTTTGTCAGTGATTTATTCCTGCTAATTTTAACTGAAAAAATCAAAAGAAAAGGATATATCATTTAACATGTCCTATGTATATGAAATAATATAACACAACTTGATCACCTAAATTTATAATAATAAAAACACACTAACCAAGATTAGGGTGAGGGTGTTGAGAGCCCCAACCAGCCATAAGAGAACCCATTGCTTCTTCTGAAACTTTAAACTGATCACAATTCACACCTTTGTCTAAACTGCAATGCATTTATTAATTTAGAGATAAGAGTGATAAGAAAGAAGTAGTGGTTGGTGGGCTCATCCACTTTATAAAGACAAAATATTTTGTGCAATTGATGCATTCGACCCGCCCTACGCGTCTGGTAAGTGCGCTCAAACCCAGCAAGATTCGCTCCAGACAGTCATACCCTCATGTTATGTTAATGTTACCTTCATGTTATGTTAGTGTTACCTTCATATTATATTAGTGTTATCTTCGTGTTATTTTAGTTCAGTGGTTTTAAACTAAGAGTATGAAATCTGGAGATGGTCACATTAACCCTAACATAACAGGGATCTCAAATCTGTACAACTGGTGCACATGAGAGTAACTCATGTCTAAATCCTCTGTGCTTTGATCTTATCTTAAACTCAATACAGATATTTTAGTACTAAACAAATATAGATAGATAAAACCTTGGACTTTTTGGAACCTGGTTTTGTTTTTGGAATCAGAATGGGCAGGCAGGAATTATATAGTATTAGTTGCCCATAGTATTTTAACCACATCTCTAAAAAATATTGTTTGTATATCAACTATGAATATCCACTAAAGTTGATGAGTAGGAGGTGTCGTCTCACCATCACTTTATCATAATCCTATTTTCTTGCTATATACTCCCTCCGTCCCATTCTATTTTGCCTACTTTCCATTTTTGTTTGTCCCATCTTATTTTGCCAGCCCAAAAATGGCAAAGAATAATTTACTCTCTTACCCCTCCATTTCTTTCATTTTACAACTTTTGCATTCAAAAAGCACACATTAATTACAAATTTGCCACTCAAAAACATTAAAATAACACATCACATCAAAGTTAACAGTTTTTTCTTAGGCTTCGTGCCGATCAAAGTAGGCAAAATAACCTGGGACGGAGGGAGTAGATGCCAACTTTTGTGCAATTAGTTTTTTTTTTTTTTGAACTCTTCATTTTTTCTTTATTATTATTCCACTATTACCTAATTTATAATCATCTTTCACGAGCAATGTAGTTCAAATGATTTTACACCTTTATAATAGGTACAGATTGTATGACGACCAGAATGTGAACTTGGATAACGTAAGTTTTATAGTGTTTATCGTCCTTCTAATCTTATCTATATATATAAAAGTAAAATATTTTGTGAAAAATAACTGCAATAAATGTCTCATTTATTAAATATTTTCATTTTAAGATATCATTAATAACTTTCATTTTACATTTATTAATAAAAAATAAAAATATTAATATTTAAGACATTTAATTTTATATTTATTGTATAGAAACTTAAAACAATAAATAAATAAATAAATCTTTTTATATATTTCATTACTATAATAATAGAGGAAAAATTGGAGATATTTACAGAAATATCGTTTTCTTAACAAAAAGTGTGACATCAACAATTTTTTTTATTATTTAATCCATCCAATTTATAATATAAATAGTGTATAAGTTCATTTATTAAATATTTTCATTTTAAGATATCATTAATAACTTTCATTTTACATTTATTAATAAAAAATATTAATATTTAAGACATTTAATTTTATATTTATTATATAGAAACTCAAAACAAAAAATAAATAAATAAATTTTTCTATATATTTATATACTATAATAATAGAGGAAAAGTTGGAGATATTTACAGAAATATTGTTTTCTTAACAAAAAGTGTCACATCAACAATTTTTTTATTTTGTATTTTTATTATTTAATCCATCCAAGTTATAATATAAATAGTGTATCAATTTATTCTTATTTTATTAATATTAATTAAATTAATTTTTATTGAATAATTTATTATATACCAACAATAGATATTGTTCAAACAATAAATTCAATAATAAATATTAGGCAAAAATCTATATGAGTTGGACACACAAATCTAGATCTATACATCACAGTTGACCTGGTCAAAATGTCAAAAAAAAAAAAAAACTCTCACTCGCGTTTCACGCGCCCGGACGCGCCTGATACTCACGCTCAAGTCCACCCAAACTCACTTCAATAGACATACATTTATGTATAGTTAGATATACATTTGTGTTATGTTATATATAATACAACGTAATGATACATGTGTCGAACCTACGGTTTTTTTTTTTAGGTTTAAGGTATGAAATTTTGGCATAATGGTAGGTTTAACATAACGTAAAGATACGTCTAACATAACGTAGTGGTAGATGCCAAAATTCAAAAACCAAACACAAAAAAGAAAATGTATGAAATATGGGCAAATGGGTAGGTTTAACATAACGTCAATGTATATCTAACATAATGTAAATGTAGTTCTAACATAACCTATTGATAGGTGCAAAAATTAAAAAACTATGCGCCAAAAAAAAAAGGAGAGAGAATAGGAGACTTAGTCTAAATATTAATTTGTTTAGGGATAATTCGATATCATATTTAATATCAATGTAATTAATAGATAAATGTAACACTATTAAAGATGTGTATATATACATATATATATATGTATAATATGTATTTAGTGTGAAATTATATGTCACTCTAAGTATTTTTTAAATTAATATTTGTAAGTATCCCGTCAACAATTTCTTTTTATTTTTTATTTTTTACTATTTAATCATTTTGATTTAATAATATAAATATTGTATTAGTTTATTCTCATTTTACTGATCTTAATTAAGTTAATTTGAATTGAATAATTTTTTAAATATAAATAATAGATATCCAAACAATAATTTCAATAATAAATATTAATTTGCATGGGTATAATTTATATCATATTTAATATAGATTAATAAATAAATATAACATTATTTAAAATGTGTGTATATACACATATGTATATTATAATATGTATATTATAATATGTATGTAGTCTGAATTATATGTTGTCCTAAATATGTTTTAAATTATAAATATCTCATAATTAAATAAAATTTTCGTCTTTTATTTTACACTTAGGATTTCATGTATTTTTATATGAGAGTGCACGTTTTGAATTTAGATGGCTCAACTGATTATTTAAATTATATGTTAAGTTTCTAATTATTATATTGTCACCATCATGATCACTACAACTACATTTCGATTTTGTGTTGAACTTAAATTGTAATGATCAATGTCGTGCTATATCAATTAATTTATGTGATACTTACAACAGAATAATTATCTGACATCTTCGATGTTAAGCTATATTAATTTTTTCTAATTCAATTTATTTTAAAATAAAAGGTTGAAATATATAATTGACAGTGCATGCATCAAGTTCCTACGTAAAATTTCTAATTTTATTGTGTATTGTTTCTATATATACATACTCACTAACACACATATTTAATTTAAGTAATTGAATTTGATTTTAAATTCATATTTTTATTATAGTTTTTTTAGTATATTTAATATTAAGTGACTGACGATTTTTGTTTGTAGCACATATGATAAAAAAATATTTCAATTAGAAATGTCGTGTATAAAGAAGTTTTTTTAAAAAAACTTACGAACTTGCAAGTAAAATTTCCAATTTTGATTTGAAGATCATGATTGATACTTTTGTTTTTAATATATTAATCATAGATTAGTGAATTGATGTGTATAATATCGATATATTGTTATGAATTGAATTATCTTAAGCAAATTTAGATTCTCTTAGTTATTAAATATTATTCTTCAATGTACTAAAATTACTTATACTATATTATCAATTAATTAATATTTAATAGAATATCACAAACCGCGCATAGCGCGGGTGCCAATACTAGTATCTATAAAAGCAGAATAATATGCCAAAAATAACTGCAATAAATGTCTCATTTATTAAATATTTCCATTTTAAGAAATCATTAACAACTTTTGTTTTATATTTATTAACCAAAGTATAAATAAGTACTAATATTTAAGACATTTAATTTTATATTTATTGTATAGAAATTCAAAAGAAAAAATAATTAGATAAATATATCTATATATTTCTATATTACTGTAATAATAGAGGAAATTAAAGTTGGAAATATTTATAGAAATACCCTTTTTCCAATAAAAAGTGTCATATCAACAATCTTTTTTTTATTTTGTATTTTTTATTATTTAATTCATTCAATTTATAATATAAATATTGTATTAGTTTATTCTTATTTTAATAATTTTTTTGATACCGACGATAGATATTATCCAAATAATAATTTCAATAGTAAATATTAATTAGTTGAGGGATAACTGATATTATATTTAATATAAATATAATTAATAAATAAGTGCAACACTATTAAAGATGCGTGTATTTACATATATGTATATATAATATGTATTTAGTGTGAAATTTTATGTCATTCTAAGTATTTTTTAAATTAATATTGTAAATGTCCCGTCAACAAATTTTTTTATTTTGCATTTTTAACTATTTAATTCATGAGATTTAATAATATAGATATTGTATTAGTTTATTCTCATTTTATTGATCTTAATTAAATTAATTTTTATTGAATAATTTCTTAAATACCAACAATAGATATTCATACAATAATTTCAATAATAAATATTAATTTGTATGGGAATACTTTATATCATATTAACAAATAAATATAACACTACTAAAGACGTGTGTATATACATTGTATTTAGTCTGAATAGTATGTCATTCTAAATATTTTTTAAATTATAAATATCTCATAATTGAATAAAAATTTTACATTTGACTTTACACTTAGGACTTCGTATATTTTTATACGATAGTGTACGTTTTGAATTTAGATGACTCAACTAATTATTTAAATTATATGCTTAGTTTCTAATTATATTGTCATTATCATGATCACTACTACTACATTTTGATTTTGTGTTGAGCTTAAATTGTAATGATCAATGTCGATCTATATCAATTAATTTACGTGATACTTATAATGAAATAATTATCTGTCATCTTCGATGTTTTGAGATATTAATTAAAAATATTATTATAATTCAATTTATTTTAAAATAAAGGTTGAAAATATATAATTGACGGTGCTTGCATTAAGTTCCTACATAAAATTTCTAATTTTATTGTTTGTTGTTTCTATATATACATACTCACACACATGTATTTACTTTAAGTAATTGAATTTGATTTTTAATTCATATTTTTTTTAGTATATTTAATTTAAGTGACTTATGAGATTAGTTTGTGACATAGATGATAGAAAAAAATGTTTCAACTAGAATCGTTGTGTATAAAGAAGTTTTAAAAAAACTTACAAACTTTGCATGTTAAAATTCCAATTTTGATTTGAAGATCATGATTGATACTTTTGTTTTTAGACGATAAAAAAAAATGTTTCAACTAGAATCGTTGTGTATAAAGAAGTTTTAAAAAAAAAAATACAAACTTTGCATGTTAAAAATCCAATTTTGATTTGAAGATCATGATTGATACTTTTGTTTTTAGTGTTAATTATAGATTAGTGAATTGGATGTGTGTAATATGGATATATTGTTGTGAATTGAATTATCTTAAACAAATTTAGATTTTCTTAGTTATTAAATATTATAATGTCTTCTATATACTAAAATTACTCATACTATATTATCAAATATGGTGTGCTGTCGCCGGCACCTAAATATTTTCACCTCGACTATCCACTTATGTAGTAGGATAAGCAAGGGGTCGAATCCACAGGGAATAGTATAATTCAATTGACGATTTTGTGTATAGAAAACGATAAAAATATGAGGGTGATTGGTTTGTTGAGCAAAAATTGAAATCATACATCACAAGAAATTGCAAGTAGAAACAAACGAGGGAGATATCAATGAATTAAATAACTAGCCCTTGGATATATAACCTCACCTAAAACGATTCTTCCGGTTTAAAAAAATAGTTCCGTTTATCTACACCCTATCTCGAATCTTGCCCCTAAACCAGCGGTACGACC
This sequence comes from Scutellaria baicalensis, assembly GCA_005771605.1. Classification (NCBI taxonomy): domain Eukaryota; kingdom Viridiplantae; phylum Streptophyta; class Magnoliopsida; order Lamiales; family Lamiaceae; genus Scutellaria; species Scutellaria baicalensis. The sequence goes on from CM016728.1 coordinate 14,092,715, forward strand.
GAACTAGTTCGAATTATTTCTCAAGTTCATTGATTAGAAAGTACGACCCCTAATCAAACTATCTCAATGAATAACCTCAAAACATGTATTCAAGATTCAATTCACAAGATGCACTATCGATTCAAAATAATAGAGCAAACTAGACTATGAAAACGAAACGTTCGAATAATACGATCTAGACTTCGTTATTTCAGTTGTTACTATATTCACACAAATAAAACAATTACGGATTATATCATGCGAATTAGCTAGAATTGATCAACAAGCATATTAAGGTGACCAATCTCAACAAATTCATCAATCAAACATGCAAAACATAAAATCAAATAACAAAGAAATCGAGATAGAGTAAGAAATCTACACAACTCAATTAATGATGGATGAATCATTTAAGGTTTGTCGTCTCCTCGGACTAGAAAAGGTGAACTAGCCTCTAAGCATCATTATCCAAAATACAAAAGATAAAATAAATGTGTTCAGCTCCAGCTCTCTATTGCTGCCTCTCTCTATCTAAATTGCACGTTCTTCCCTCCTCTTTTTGGATCCAAAAGTCAAGATTCCCTTAAACTCCTTCCAAAATTAAGAGCTTTAATCTCTCCAATATGAACAACAATTATGGAATATCTCCTCCTTCCAAAATGCCATCACCTTCCTTTCTTTGTCCCCAAAATTAAGTTGAGCAAAGAGTGGGCTTACTGAACTGAGCCGCTGACACGCCAACAACAATTAGTATTCACATTTTCAACACCGAAGGCCTCAGTGTTGGACTTCTTCTTCCCGTTCGGCCACACGACTGCACCTCTTATATTCTCACACTCAATTTATCTTTCAAATAACCTGGAATTCATAGAATGCAAAGTCAAAGCCACCAAGACGAGTATGACAAATATCGGGTAAAATGCAACAGCGTAGTGACCAATTGAGTACAAAATTAGTTGCATCATGCATGTAAAATACACACAAAACCCGACTTATCAAAATAATTAATATTTACTAACATTATATCACAGATCGCACATCGTGCGAGTACAAGTACTAGTTAAAACTAAAAAAAAAGAATACGAGGATCCCAAAATTCATGTTTTTAAAAGGGAAATTATGGGGTATAAATATAGTATCTCAAGTATCAACCAGACCCGAGAACCCAAACTCGACTTAATTTGCCTCATTTATTATGTGATCCGTCCAAGTTCTGTACTGGGCCCAGCCCAAATATCTAAGTAGCCTATTTGAAGAAGCCCAACCTATTGTTATTACATGATTTAAATTTATTAAATTTTTTACATGTATAATAATACTATAATATATCAAATTATAATACATGTTCTTATTAGGGATTCTGTATAATATAATATATGTTATAAATAGTATCATTGGTTTAAATTCATGACCTATAATATCTATTGCCTAAAAAAAGTTAAAATAAAATTCTGCAATATCTACACTCCTTATTTTTTTTCATTCAACTTTTAATAATTACATAATATTAATCAAAATTGAGAAATAGGCTTCCCGCGTGTTTATAAATGTGCTCACAAATTTAGGGCTCCATTCGTGACCAGACCATGCTGACTGGGCGCGAAAGCTTGCTGAGGGTTATCGGCAAACGACGCCGTTACCTGCCGCACCGCCGATCCATCATCTCCGCCGCGCTGCCTCTCACATCGGAAGTGCGTCTTCATTTCAAAATCGAATTTCATTTCATAAATTTCGAATTTTCAATGATCGGTCGATATATCGATTGGTGATTATTTTCTCATATTTTTCAACAATGGCAGAATAGTTTTAGCCTATGTCAGAGTAATGAAAACGTGAAATTGGATTTAGTGGAGCAAAGGTTTGGTGGCGATGGTGATGCGGAGAAGTCGGTGAATTGTCCTGTTTGTGGTGTCCGACTTCCTTGCCTGGATAATGCCCTAATCAATTCTCATTTAGGTAAGGTGTATGTGTGGATTTACAGCTGTGTTGTTTTGTTTCAGATGTTAGGCCATTTATTTGGAATCTTTTCTGCTAAGAAAAATTCAAGTTCGAGCTGTTGTTGTGATCGATATTGAATTCAAATGCACAATAAAGGTATATAATCTGATTGTAATGTATTGTACTGGTTGAGCTGAAGGTGAAGTTTTAAGCTTTCATCTGTTTCTATTATTAGTTTCTCGCTGAGATGGGAGAGTTGGAACAGAACATTTGAAGATCACAAATGATATGCATTATCATAATGCATGAGAAGATGGGCATATTACATAATTTAGTAACTGAGTCGTATCTAGTGATAGAGATAATTCTGTATTGGTAATATCGTATTGCAATTCTCTATATTGATTTCTGTTTGATTTTGGACTAACAATTCCAAGTGTATCATGCTAATGTGGGGTCAATAATGTTAAAGTTGGTTCACAGAATTGAGTGTGGTGGTTAGGAATATTTTTTTAATTCTCTTGTGCATTTTCTTTTGATTTTCTCAGCAGTTTTGTGCTATGAGTCCCTTTGTCTATTCCTTTTCTTTTCACATTTTACCATTTGTAGTGGGAAAAGTTTAGAGGTCATAAAGAGTGGGTTTTTTCATCCATGCAATGAATGCCTTATCTTTTTTAATCATGTTGGATTTTGGTTAAACTTTCATTTGAGTGATATGAATAATTTAATTGATGGTTTCAGATAATTGCCTGGCTAAAGGAAACAAAAGGAAACTGAGCCAGGTCACTCTTCTTCAGTTGAACTTCTCAAGGTCGAAAGTCAAACTTCACTCCACTCAGTCAGTCATTGATCCAGTTATTCCAAGTGAACCCGACAGGATTAGCACTTGTTGTACAATTCATAACCTGAACGGGTTGGATAGGTCTGAAGAGTGCCCTGATCATTCTTTTCCTTTGGGAAATGGATCATTTGCAAATAATTCAGAAAATTTGGTTTCTGAAGACACAACAGATTATAAGTTTGACTCACCACCAATACAATCGGGCACTGAGAGTCCGAAAAAGTTGCTGGAAGAACTTTTAGAAGATTGTGATGTATCTAATGTTATTATTCCAACTTTCATTGTTGGCCGTAGGTTTGGTTGCAGAGAGGTATTAGATCCTGAATCAAGGTTAAATCTCTCCAGAGACCCTGAGAATGTTAAGGATCCTAATGCTATAAAGGTTCAAATTTATCTAGCTTTTGTATTAATTTGGTTTGACGTAATCCATTCATTAATAAGAGACTGTTTGCCTGACCAGGTAATTTATGCGGGTTGTGGATATGATAACATGTTGGGATATATACCACGAGAGTTAGCCCAATACCTGTCTCCTCTAATAGACAAGTTCGGATTGGACTTTGAGGTAAGGAGCTATGTATTGGAACTAGTTTCTATTTGGTTTTCTTTTTGTAGTCTTATTTCTGGGATCTTTCATGGAACATGTTTGTCTCTGAACAGTATCTTAGTTATGAAATGACCTTTACCTTTAATGGCAAGCAAACATAGTGTGTGAAAGTGTTGTTTTAATTTATGGAAGAACTAAAGAGACATAATTATGGTCACTTGGTTTGATTCATATGAATATTTACAGGGCAGTATAACTTCTGTACCACAAGATTATCGAGCTTCTGTTCCGATTCAGATTTTATGCAAAAATGTGGAATTATGTGAGCAAACATATTGCGATAACATCCAAGAATTCAAGTCTTTATGGAAACAAGCTCTCCATGTAGTTGAACTTGCAAAGACTAATCCCTCTGGGATGACCAGGTATCAGCAGAATCTTGTATTGCTTATACAAGAGGTTTTAAAGAGTAATCCACACCTTTTTATGGAAAGTGAGACGTCTTTCTTAGGTACCACATAACATTTGTTGTCATTGATGTAGACATGCAGTATTTTTTCTATCTATTTGGTATTTTTGATGAGCATTCATTCATTTTCTTATTTTCAGAATCATTTACCTTGCTCCCAGAAGATAGTAAAAGACTGTTTGCTCGGCTATATACACGCAAAGGTTTTATGCCCAACACTTTTTTAGTATGTTTTGTGTGTCACTATGAGTTATGTCAGGTACGTTTTGGTTATGGTCAAGTATATATACGTACTTAAAAAAATATAAAAATAAGAAGGAAATTAGATAATTTTATACTTATCTAGAATCTAGAATTAAAAATAGATGGTTGAGATCAGCCCATAACAATATCTATACTTAAAAACATCATATAAAATAAGAAATAACTTATCTAGAATTAAAATATAGATGGTTGATTTTGGCAAAGTAAATAAAAATCTTTGTGGTAATTGTTCATGAAGTAATAAATGCCTTATATACATGCATTTGAAGACATTTGAAGTTTGCAATATTTCTCTGCGGCATACTGAAACAAGCTTTATGCTAAAGGTCCATGATGAGGATAGCTATATAAGACTTATCTATTAGGACATTACTATGCCTATGTCTATTTGTTGGAGCAATATTAGAATCATAGATGCCATATGCAGTTCCTTATTTGATTAGTATTTGCTTCCTAGTGGGATGGCAGTGTTTTTGTTTTGGCTTCATCTTAAAGGGAACCTTTTAGTTTTTTAATCTTAAGATGCTATTTGATAATCATAATCTAAGACATGACTTATCTTCTCAGGGCCCTGGTTTCGGATGTCTACCATGTCATACCCTGAGATAGCTGATTGCGAACTAGCAATAAGGGGGCTCTTAGGTAAATAGTGGTTTAATTGATTTCAATTTTCACATTTATCTTCAAGTTATTCAATATCCTTCTCATGATGTTCAATTGATCTAGGTATTTTATTCCAATGCAACTTACACTTCTCATCTTTAAACTAGCCCATTGTAAAAAGGCTTATTTTTGTTCTCCAAATGTAGAAGCAGGATATCTATTCTCCTTCCCACTGAGGAATGAACAAGAAGAAGATGACTTAGAAGAAGTCTTGAACATACTTCACATTGATGAGCTGCGGGAAGCCCTGCAAGTGCTTAACAAGGTTTGTGCTGATGTGTGGTTTTGAGAGCAACAATAATGTTTCTATTGCTTAGTTGCATTTAAGCAAAGACATTTGACTTATTCCTCTGTTCACCAACCTATGCTGATGTTTCACCTAAATTACTTATCATTGGTTTTCCATATTGATGGGATCAGTGCTACCTTTGTATTTTCATTCTGGATGAATGTTGTCATTAGTGGCTTGAGATAATTTTGTTACAGTTACTTGAACATGTTTACTTCTGAGAAAACTATTAGATTTATGATAGTCTAAGCACTACAATTTTCTTGAGGCAGTTATTATATGTGTTGGCTTGAAGATATCAAAGCCTATATATTTCCTCCTGTGCTTTTGAGCACCCATCGATTGCAATTCATGCTCAATTTATTTTTAGTCAACTTTTTTACTTTGCATTATTGTCTTTATCCTTTTCTCCCTTATACCAGTTCCACCAAGTTTGTCTAAATTGTCAGGGTCAAACCTTACATGACATCTTATCTCTTCCTCTTATCTTGATATCTTATTGCTTTACATTGAGGAACTCTTTTACTAGTTCATTGATGCAATTTGTACACAAGGGAGCTTATGGATGGTTCATTCTAGATCTGTCTGATTCCATAGTAAATGCTCCTAAATTGATGTTGGCTTCTGATGACTACACAAGATAAGTACTTTGTGTGGACAGATACGGGTCATACACACACACAAAGAGAAAAAAAAGATGATTGGCAAAGCATTTTGGGACCGTTATAAATTGTTTTTTTAGTTTCTTAGTACTTTTGAAGAAGAGAAAATTGAAGTAGTTGGGCAGTGACAGTGTTGGGTCATGTAATTTCTGCAATGTGTCACATTTTGAGACTCATCTCGTTACCGCCTATTATATTGGTAACTAACTCATGCTTCAAAATAATGGAACTATTTATTAGTTTAATTGCATCCATTTAATTTTTTTTATTATGTTTCACATGAGAAGATGTAGTTTGTTTTTCCTTTTTGTTGCATGGAAAATATTCCTTTATTCTCAACCTTTTGAGTGACGTTTTCTTCTGATAAAAAATGAAGCAGCTAGCTTCTAGGACTATTAAATATAACTTCTATATTTATTTCTGAATTTCTCAATTCTTCTTGTTTATTTCATTGCCTTGTCAGTGGAGAAACACTGGTGCTTCTAATGCATCTAGTTGAACTTCTATCAAAATTTCAGAATTAGAGTTCTTTTACAACAAATGTTGTCAGCAGGTGTCTATGTTTTGATGTTTCTTGGTATTTTGATACTTTTTGTTTCCACTGAAACTCAGAAATGCAATCATGGTACACGAAAGCAAAACATGATTGAATTGCTTTTATCTTCAAGCAAGGGTAGTTCATCGAAAGGTAAACTTCACTTTATTAATCTCATGCCTATTGAAATTTAGCTATATATAGTACATGATTGGACTTCAATATCTTATGCAGCACAGAGCTACGAGGTTTTGTTTTAGCAATCACTGGCTTCTGTGTTAAAGTATCTCAACTTGCTGAATTTCTAGTATGGAGAGCTGAGGTGATTTTCTTTCATTCATCTTTAGCTGGCCAGTTAGTCAAAAACACTTGTCCATATTATTGAAGCTTAATATATTGTCATCATTTTTAATGCTTTTAAACCTTGGACACTGAAGTTTTCAAAGCGAATCAATTTCATATGTATACTACTCATTGCCTCACTTTCTCTTAATTTTGGTTAGATTGTAATTACTAATCTTCTGCATACAGAGGCTTTTCTTCCTTAATGGAGAGCAGGACTTGTCAGCGTTTTTACTTGTGGATTTAGGTATTATAAAATATCCTGCTTACCGATGTATAATCTCAGAGCAGATTTTTCCAAATAGAAGTGACTTGCTCTCTTATGAAGAGGTTTGCTTAATTTTAGTTTGAATAGTGAACAACACAAAACATTTGCCTTTAACTGAAGGCTAATCTATATTTTATGATTACAGGCTATTGAAGTTTCACAAATTATGGTCGAATCTCTTGATGAGAACAACTCAGAGTTGGTCTTAAGATGCATAGCGATATCTGTTTCACGTATGCCAATTTCTCTGGGAGAAGACAGATCTTCAATTGGTGGATCAATGACTGCTTTTTTATCACAGTTTTCAGCATCGTGGATATACTCTAAGGTGGTCTTATTGGGTGTTTCCTTTCTTGAGCATGACAGGAGGTAATGGTATTCTAAACATAAACATTTAGATCCCATTGCAACTCTCTTGCGTGAAGCTTTAGAACTGATAATTGATGGTTATTTTATAAACTACACTACCACTCTGAAACAACCAAGATATGATGGAAATTATTTGTAAAAGTATACAAGATGAATCATCCAAGATCCTAGTAAATACATTCAAAAAAGTAGTTAATTGAGGTAGGTATTCTCAAGGACCATTCTGCTAGATCCTTTTTTTTTTTTTCCTTTCTCGGCACTGGTACACAGTTTGAATGTTCAGTATTCTCATGTTAGAAGATTGAATGATTTTTTGTATGCTTAAGCTGGCTATATTGTTTTTTAAAGTAGCATCTGTACTTTCACAGGTACAGTGATGCTATCAATCTACTCAAACAGCTGTTAAATACATTCATCTCTGATAGAAGAAGAGGATATTGGACTTTAAGGCTTTCTGTCGATTTAGAACATCTTGGCCGACTAGATGACAGCCTACGAGTTGCAGAAGATGGTATACTTGATCCATGGGTTCGTGCAGGTTCAAGAGTTGCCCTGCAAAAGCGAGTCCTGAGGTTGGGTAAACCACCCAGGCGTTGGAAAATACCTAATTATTCTAAGTCTGTTAACAGAAAGATTTCTCAGGTAGACGAAAATATAAATTGTCAATATTAATTAGAATGTTTTGATGCAAATATTCTTTAATGGCACTATATAATCTAGGTTCATGTACAAGGAAGGCCGTTGAACTGCAAAACAGGGACGAAGAGTATATTTTATGGTGAAGATGGAGAACGGTGTGGAGTAGAAGAGCTTGCATTGCAGTATTATGCTGGGGAAGGAGGTGGTTGGCAAGGTGTTCACTCAGAGAGTGGCATTTGGCTAACAATTTTCGGAATCTTGATGTGGGATATCATTTTTGCTGATGTACCAAATGTCTTTCGAACCAAATTTCAGGTACGCCGTTCACTCCATTTCAATACCAGATTGGTATCTAAGACTTAAGTGAAACATGACTGAAATATTGCCTATCACAGACTGCACCCTTGGATCTCGAGACTGATAGCTTTTACGAAACCAGAAAGAGCCTCTTAGAATCACACTTGGACAAAATCCAACATGGCATGGCAGAAGAGATACTCATCACAATGTGGGAATCACATGTGGGAACAGCATGTCGAGGAGTCAACTGGGAGAAGCATTCATTGTCTGATCTTCGAGCTGTAGTGAAATGCATTGGAGGCCCCTGCCTTGCATCAATCTGCAGACATTTGGCCCAAGATTATCGCAGCTGGTCCAGTGGTATGCCCGATTTACTGCTCTGCGTCTCCACGACTGTTACAGAGGTGAAGCGAAGCTCGTTGAAGTAAAGGGTCCGAGGGACAGGCTTTCGGAGCAGCAGCGTGCATGGCTGCTCGTTCTAATGGACTCTGGGTTCGATGTTGAGGTTTGCAAGGTGACTCCAGATCCAATATCTACGTAACACACTTCATCTACTGAAATTCGTAGATGTTACATCCGAGTAAAATACATTATATCTAATACTCCCTCCAATTCTTTTTTATAAGTCTTTTTAGTCTTTGGAATTATATTCAAAGTATACGTCTTTTCAATTTTTTTTTACCAACAATGACCTTATGCTTTTTTCAACTTCTCCATTAATTAAATTCAAAGAATATTTATTTTCAAGTATTTATTTCCAAGTATTTAATTCAATGAAAAATTTTGGAGTATTAATTAAGGTTAATTTGAGAAGAAAATTTATTTCTTAATTTTCGTGAAGGAGCTTAGGAAGACTTATAAAAAGAATTGGAGGGAGTACTGTATACATACAAAAACGTTTGATTTATTTCACTAAGGTATAGCATGTAATCCATTGAACAGTTTGAAGCAAAAAGATTTATAGCATGTTTCTGGATTGGCTCCGTTGCCAGTTTCTAACTTTCAATTCTTTTTTCATTCTATTCTAACATCATTTATTTTTAATGCAATTTTTTTCTATTTTCATGTATTTGGATACTTATATTTTTGTTAATATATATGTGTATATGTAACCGACTTTCAAGTTTGGGTATGAAATCCAACTCAACTCAAATTTTTTTAATACAAATAATTTATGTAATGCTGTAATTCAATGATAAAGTTTCACTATGCTTGTAACTAACTAAACATATATATAATGGATGAATCTAGCAACTCAATTATATCGTAAAAATAAAAAGGGAGAAAAGAGATGTAATGGTTTTGGTCCCAAAATTTTGATTAAATGTTGGATTTTATAATAATAATAATAATAATAATAATAATAATAATAATAATAATAATAATAATAATAATAATTTAATACTTAATTTATTGTGACTTGTCAGTATATAAAGAAATAATTTGAAGGCAAATACCTTCCTTTATCCTTACACCTACTTTTATCAAGAGAAAAGTTAACAATTTTAATAATCTAACTTATTACTACTATAAAAAATAATTTAAACGATATATTAGTGAATTAGATAATTTAATTTTAAAA